>OU342744.1:320258028-320669098 GCA_910589775.1 Avena eriantha
TGCATGTGTGTTCTTTCCACATACCACATATGGATCCACTAGAGTAATTGCATGTGTTTTTCTTTCCGCAAACCACATATGGATCCACTAGAGTCATTGCATGTGTTCTTTCCACAAACCACATATGGATCAACAAATGTCATTGCACGTGTGTTCTTTCCACAAACAAAATATGGATCAACCAATGCCATTGCATGTGTGTTCTTTCCACAAACCACATATGTACCCACTAGAGTAATTGCATGTGAGTTCTTTTGACAAACCACATATGGACCAACCAATGTAATTGCATGTGTGTTATTGTCACAAACCACATATGGATCAACCAATGTCATTTCATGTGTGTTCATGTCATGAACCACATATGGATCCACTAGAGTAATTGCATGTGTTTTCTTTCCACAAACCACATATGGATCCACTAGAGTAATCTCATGTGTTTTCTTTCCGCAAACCACATATGGATCAACCAATGTCATTGCATGTGTGTTCTTTCCACAAACCACATATGGATCCACAAGAGTCATTGCATGTGTGTTTTTTCCACAAACCACATATGGATCCACTAGAGTCATTGCATGTGTGTTTTTTCCACAACCCACATGGATCAACCAATGGCATTGGATGTGTGTTCTTTCCACAAACCACATATGGATCAACCAAGGTCATTGCATGTATGTTCTTGTCATGAACCACACATGGATCCACCAATGCCGTTGCATGTTTGTTCTTTCCACTAGCCACACATGGATCCACCAGAGTCATTGCATGTGTGTTCTTTCCCACAAACCACATATGGATCCACTAGAGTCATTGCATGTATGTTATTTCCACAAACCACATATGGATCAACAAATGTCATTGCATGTGTGTTCTTTCCACATACCACATATGGATCCACTAGAGTCATTACATGTGTGTTATTTCCACAAACCACATATGGATCAACCAGTGCCATTGCATGTGTGTTCTTTCCACAAAAGACATAAGTACCCACTAGAGTAATTGCATGTGTGTTCTTTTGACAAACCACATATGGATCAACCAATGGCATTGCATGTGTGTTATTGTCACAAACCACATATGGATCAACCAAGGTCATTGCATGTATGTTCTTGTCATGAACCACACATGGATCCACCAATGCCGTTGCATGTTTGTTCTTTCCACTAGCAACACATGGATCCACCAGAGTCATTGCATGTGTGTTCTTTCCCACAAACCACATATGGATCCACTAGAGTCATTGCATGTATGTTCTTTCCACAAACCACATATGGATCAACAAATATCATTGCATGTGTGTTCTTTCCACATACCACATATGGATCCACTAGAGTAATTGCATGTGTTTTCTTTCCGCAAACCACATATGGATCCACTAGAGTCATTGCATGTGTTCTTTCCACAAACCACATATGGATCAACAAATGTCATTGCACGTGTGTTCTTTCCACAAACAAAATATGGATCAACCAATGCCATTGCATGTGTGTTCTTTCCACAAACCACATATGTACCCACTAGAGTAATTGCATGTGAGTTCTTTTGACAAACCACATATGGACCAACCAATGTAATTGCATGTGTGTTATTGTCACAAACCACATATGGATCAACCAATGTCATTTCATGTGTGTTCATGTCATGAACCACATATGGATCCACTAGAGTAATTGCATGTGTTTTCTTTCCACAAACCACATATGGATCCACTAGAGTAATCTCATGTGTTTTCTTTCCGCAAACCACATATGGATCAACCAATGTCATTGCATGTGTGTTCTTTCCACAAACCACATATGGATCCACAAGAGTCATTGCATGTGTGTTTTTTCCACAAACCACATATGGATCCACTAGAGTCATTGCATGTGTGTTTTTTCCACAACCCACATGGATCAACCAATGGCATTGGATGTGTGTTCTTTCCACAAACCACATATGGATCAACCAAGGTCATTGCATGTATGTTCTTGTCACGAACCACACATGGATCCACCAATGCCGTTGCATGTTTGTTCTTTCCACTAGCCACACATGGATCCACCAGAGTCATTGCATGTGTGATCTTTCCCACAAACCACATATGGATCCACTAGAGTCATTGCATGTATGTTCTTTCCACAAACCACATATGGATCAACAAATGTCATTGCATGTGTGTTCTTTCCACATACCACATATGGATCCACTAGAGTCATTGCATGTGTGTTATTTCCACAAACCACATATGGATCAACCAGTGCCATTGCATGTGTGTTCTTTCCACAAAAGACATATGTACCCACTAGAGTAATTGCATGTGTGTTCTTTTGACAAACCACATATGGATCAACCAATGGCATTGCATGTGTGTTATTGTCACAAACCACATATGGATCAACCAAGGTCATTGCATGTATGTTCTTGTCATGAACCACACATGGATCCACCAATGCCGTTGCATGTTTGTTCTTTCCACTAGCCACACATGGATCCACCAGAGTCATTGCATGTGTGTTCTTTCCCACAAACCACATATGGATCCACTAGAGTCATTGCATGTATGTTCTTTCCACAAACCACATATGGATCAACAAATGTCATTGCACGTGTGTTCTTTCCACACAAAAAATATGGATCAACCAATGCCATTGCATGTGTGTTCTTTCCACAAACCACATATGTACCCACTAGAGTAATGGCATGTGAGTTCTTTTGACAAACCACATATGGACCAACCAATGTAATTGCATGTGTGTTATTGTCACAAACCACATATGGATCAACCAATGTCATTTCATGTGTGTTCATGTCATGAACCACATATGGATCCACTAGAGTAATTGCATGTGTTTTCTTTCCACAAACCACATATGGATCCACTAGAGTAATCTCATGTGTTTTCTTTCCGCAAACCACATATGGATCAACCAATGTCATTGCATGTGTGTTCTTTCCACAAACCACATATGGATCCACAAGAGTCATTGCATGTGTGTTTTTTCCACAAACCACATATGGATCCACTAGAGTCATTGCATGTGTGTTTTTTCCACAACCCACATGGATCAACCAATGGCATTGGATGTGTCTTCTTTCCACAAACCACATATGGATCAACCAATGTCATTGCATGTGTGTTCTTTTCACAAACCACATATGGATCAACCAATGTCATTGCATGTGTATTCTTTCCGCAAACCACACATGGACCCACTAGAGTAATTGTATGTGTGTTCTTACCACAAACCACATATGGATCAACCAATGGCATTGCATATGTGTTATTGTCACAAACCACATATGTATCAACCAATGTCATTGCATGTGTGTTCATGTCATGAATCACACATCGATCCACCAATGTCATTGCATGTGTGTTCTTTCCACAAACTACATATGTACCCACTAGAGTAATTGCATGTCTGTTCTTTCCACAACCCACATATGGATCAACCAATGTCATTGCATGTGTGTTCTTTTCATAATCCACATATGGATCAACCAATGCCATTGCATGTGTGTTATTTCCACAAACCACATACGTACCCACTAGAGTAATTGCATGTGTGTTCGTTTGACAAACAACATATGGATCAATTAATGGCATTGCATGTGTGTTATTCTCACAAACCACATATGGATCAACCAATGTCATTGCATGTATGTTCTTTTCATGAAACACATATGGATCCACCAATGCCATTGCATGTTTATTCTTTCCACTAACCACACTTTGATCCACCGGAGTCATTGCATGTGTGTTCTTTTCTACAAACCACGTACGGATCCACTAGAGTCATTACATGTGTGTTCTTTCCACAAACCACATATGGATCAACAAATGTCATTGCATGTGAGTTCTTTGCACAAACATAATATGGATCAACCAATGCCATTGCATGTGTGTTCTTTCCAAAAACCACATATGTACCCACTAGAGTAATTGCATGTGTGTTCTTTTGAGAAACCACATATGGATCAACCAATGGCATTGCATGTGTGTTATTGTAACAAACCACATATTGACCAAGCAATGTCATTGCATGTGTGTTCATGCCATGAACCACATATGGATGCACTAGAGTAATTGCATTTGTGTTATTTGCACAAACCACATATGGATACACTAGAGTCATTGCATGTGTTCTTTCCACACACCACATATGGATCAACCAATGTCATTGCATGTTTGTTCTTTCCACAAACCACATATGTATCCACTATAGTCATTGCATGTGTGTTTATTCGACAAACCACATATGGATCCACTAGAGTCATTGCATGTGTCTTTTTTCCACAAACCACATGGATCAACCAATGGCGTTGGATGTGTGTTCTTTCCACAAACCACATATGGATCTACCAATATCACTATATGTATGTTCTTTTCAAAAACCACATATGGATCAACCAATGACATTGCATGCGTGTTCTTTCCATAAACCACACATGGACCCACTAGAGTAATTGCATGTGTGTTCTTTTGACAAACCACATATGGATCAACCAATGGCATTGCATGTGTGTTACTATCACAAACCACATATGGATGAACCAATGTCATTGCATGTGTGTTCAAGTCATGAACCACACATGGATCCACCAATGTCATTGCATGTGTGTTCTTTCCACAAACCATATATGTACCCACTAGAGTAATTGCATGTGTGTTCTTTCCACAAACCACATATGGATCAACCAATGCCATTGCATGTGTGTTCGTTCCACAAACCACATATGTACCTATTAGAGTAATTGCATGTGTGTTCTTTTGACAAACCACATATGGATCAACCAATGAAATTGCATGCGTGTTATTGCCAAAAACCATATATGGATCAACCAATGTCATTGCATGTATGTTCTTTTCATGAACCACACATGGATCCACCAGTGTTCATTGCATGTGTGTTTTTTCCACAAACCACACATGGATCGACCAGAGTCATTACATGTATGTTCTTTCCATGAACCACATATGGATCCACCAATGTCATTGCATGTGTGTTCTTTCCACAAACCACATATGGATCCACTAGAGTCATTGGATGTGTGTTATTTTCCACAAACCACGTGGATCAACCAATGGCATTGCATGTGTGTTATTGTCACAAACCACATATGGATCAACCAATGGCATTTCATGTATGTTCTTGTCACTAACCACATATGGATCAACCAATGTCATTACAGGTGCGTTCTTTCCACAAACCACATATGGATCCATTACAGTCATTACATCTCTGTTCTTTTCACAAACCACATATGTATCCACTAGAGTCATTGCATGTGTGTTCTTTCCACAAACCACATATGGACCCACTAGAGTCATTGCATGTGTGTTCTTTCCAAAAACCACATATGGATCCACCAGAGTAATTGAATGTGTGTTCTTTTCACAAACCACATATGGATCAACTAATGCCATTGCATGTGTGTTCTTTGTACAAACCACATATGTACCCACTAGAGTAATTGCATGTGTGTTCTTTCCACAAACCACATATGGATCCACTAGAGTCATTGCATGTGTGTTCTTTCCACAAAGCACATATGGATCAACCAATGTCATTGCATATGTGTTCTTTCCACAAACCACATATGGATTAACCAATGTCATTGCATGTGTGTTCTTTACAAAAACCACATATGGATCCACTAGAGTTATTGCATGTGTTTTTTTCCACAAACCACATGGACCAACCAATGGAATTGCATGTGTGTTCTTTGCACAAACCACATATGGATCAACCAATGTCATTGCATGTCTGTTCTTTTCACAAACCACATACGGATCAACCAATGCCATTGCATGTGTGTTCTTTCCAGAAACCACATATGGATCAACCGATGGCATTGCACGTTTGTTATTGTCACAAACCACATATGGATCAACCAATGTCACTTCATGTACGTTCTTGTCATGAACCACACATGGATACACCAATGTCATTGCATGTTTGTTTTTTCCACTAACCACACATGGATCCACCAGTCATTGCATGTGTGTTCTTTCCACAAACCACATATGTATCCACCAGAGTCATTGCATGTCTGTTCTTTTCCACAAACCACATAGATCAACCAATGGCATTGCATATGTGTTCTTTTCACAAACCATACTTGGATCAACCAATAGCATTGCATGTGTGTTCTTTTCACAACCCACATATGGACCAACCAATGTCATTGCATGTGTGTTCTCTCCACAAAGCACATATGTACCCACTAGACTAATTGCATGTGTGTTCTTTTCCACAAACCACATATGGATCCACTAGAGTCATTGAATGTGTGTTCTTTCCACAAACCACATATGGATCAACAAATGTCATTTCATGTGTGTTCTTTTCATAAACCACAAATGGATCGACTAGAGTCATTGCATGTGTGTTCTTTCCACGAACCACATATGGATCCACTAGAGTCATTAAACCACATATGTACCTGATGACCCACAAGTATAGGGGGTGTATCGCTGTATTTTCAAGGGAAGTGAAACCCAATATATTGATTCGACACAAGGGGAGCCAAAGAATACTTATTAGCCTTAACAACTGAGTTGTCAATTCAGCTGCACCTGGAAACAATCTTGCTCACAGCAGTTTATCAGTAGCAACAGTTTTGTAGTAGGAATAGTAAAGTAACAGTAGTAGAAAAGCAAAGACAATAGTAACAAAAGCAGTAAACAGTGGGATTCGAGTGTGGTAGGCATAGGGATGGATGGATGGGCGTTGCATGGATAAGACAATTCACATAGCAATCATAACATAGGGAAATTGCAGATAAATAAGATAAAGCACCCAAGTACTAGACTAGGCATGTGTTCCATATATAGTCATACGTGCTCGCAATGAGAACTTGCACAACATCTTTTGTCCTGCCAGCCCGTTTGCAGTGGGGCCTCTAGGGAACTACTGGCAATTAAGGTGCTCCTTTTAATAGAGCACTAGAGCAAAGCATTAACACTCCGTGAACACATGTGATCCTCACATCAAAGCCTTTCCCTTCCGGCTACCCCGATTTCTGTCACTTTGGGACCATAGGTTCCGGACAACGACGTGTGTATACAACTTGTAGATAAGACCAGAAACAATACTATCATAATGAATCAATAATAAGTTCAGATCTGAAATCATGGCACTCGGGCCCTAGTGACAAGCATTAAGCACAACAGAGTTACAACAAATTCATAAAGCACTAATAGAGATACTAGGCACTATGACCTAACAATCTGATGCCACTACATGAACGATCTCATCCAATCCCTACCATCCCCATAGCCTACCGCGGGGGATTACTCACTCATAGATGGAAGAAACATGGATGGTCGATGAAGATGATGGTGGGGATCGATGGAGATGGCTCTGGGGGCACTTCCCCATCCCGACAGGGTGCCGGAATAGAGACTTTTTGTCCCCCAAATCTCCCCTTCGGTGGCGGCGGCGCAGCGGAACTTTTCATGGAAAAACGTCGAACCCCCCGAAGTTTTTAGGTCAGAAGGCTTCTTATAGGCGAAGAGAGAGGTCGAGGGGGTGCCTAGGGCCACCACACCAGGCCCTGGCGCGGCCAGGCCTAGCCCGCGCCTGGGGGGGAGGGGTGGCCAGCCCCTGGCCCTCCTCCGTCTCGTATTCTGGCTCCGTGAGTCTTCTGGAAAAATAGGCACTTTGGCTTTTGTCTCGTCCAATTGCGAGAATATTCATTTTCTGACTTTCCTGGAACCAAAAACAGCAGAAAACAGGCAGCTGGCACTGTGGCTCTTGTTAATAGGTTAGTCCAAGAAATCATATGAAAAGTACTCCAAAGTGTGGACAAAACACAATAAAGTGGATAAAAACAAGCATGGAGCATCAAAAATTATAGATACATTTGCAATGTATCAACATACCCAAGCTTAACTCCTGCTCGTCCTCGAGTAGGTAAGTGATAAAAAGAAAGAATAATTTTTGAGGTGACATGCACCATCAAAGACTTGATCAAAATATTTGCAAAACATTCAAATCTAGGATCAAAGTACTTCAATCATAACATGAAAGAGAAAGTTCTAGCAATAAGCAAAGAGACTATGATGCAACATGAAAAGGCACAAACAAAAGATTCATGAATAACAATGCTTTGCAAGACGTTTGTTTGTTTCACATAAAGAAAACATAGCATAAAAGTATTCAGCTTGTCCCTCAATAGAGTAGCAAATATAAACGCATAGGACACCTTCAAAGTTCATAAGAGTGACTAGATACAATAGTTTAAAACAAGCAATATCAAAGTATGCATCAATCAACTAGTCTTGGGACAAAGCACACAGAACTAAGAATGGCCACTATGCTCTCAAAGTAGGTGCATAAAGATAGAAGGTGGAGACCCAATATAATGGTGGAAGAAAGAGCTTCCAAAAATTATGGTACTTGTAGCTTTCAGCTCTCATTGCCCCTATCATAAGCATCTTGAAGTGTTTAAGGTTAAAGTGACACAACTAAGAGTATATGCTTGACAAGTTATAAACCGAAATCTCATGCCCCTTACTTACAAAGACCGATCCTCATGCTACTCAACTTCAGTCACGAGTAAACTCTTGTCATTGTAAGTATATGTGTATCATTAAGAACCGCCAATAGGGTACCCCTTGCACATGATACGGGAGCTTTCCCATAATCAAAATGACAAGGCAAGCAGACAATGAGCATCTCAGCGATCTTTTTATTTGCTATTTGCATAGGTTTTTATTGAGGATGCTTCATAGAGTGCTCATTATGGTGATGCTGCAAGTTTCCACCATGATTAGGCATGGCTTATGCTAGCGGCCCAAGCGTTTCTCTAACACACATACAAACTCCATGATCTTACAAGTTCCACTTTTATTTCACACCGTCGGGATCTGTAAGCAAAAGAACATGATATCAACGGGGTACAGAGTACAAGTGCAATGTTGAAAGCGTTCCCCATGAAACATGGTTCTGCTAATTTCAACTTATAAAGCGCAAGCATATACGCAACAAAGAAGGACCCAATGGTTCAAGTTTATTAGGGGAAAAAAGTAAAGTGTGCCATCAAGTTCATGAGAGCTTTAATCACTAGTTTTCTCATAACAACTGGAAGGTAAAGAAAAGCATGAATATTCTTGGAATAGCATAAGCTAGTAGGTAGGTATGGTGGACTCTTTGGAAAAACTTGGTTTAGGGAGTTGGATGCTTGAGTGGAACTCATACTTTGTTGTGGAGGCTAGCAAAAGACTGGGAGCGACAAACTAAGAGAGCAATAATGGCCATAATCATGCAGAGCAACAAAACATCATTGATCAAAGCATGAAGTGATACTAAAAGTTGAAAACTAAAGGATCATAAAGGCTTATGGTGACTTGAGATAGTCATATCATGGTGTGAGCATGTGCCAAGTCAACCCAAATAAAACATCAAATGAGAATACCACTATACTATGCTTTAATATGCTAAAACAACGCATGATTCATTCAAGGCACATTAAGCAAACTCAATTGTTTATAACAAGTCATGCTACAGCAAAGAATACTAAGCATAAAGCCAAAACAATATCAAGCATGGCATGACAAAGCATAGGCCACCGTCAAAAACAAGCTCTATTTACCACTTAAGCATGAGCTTTCCTACTCTTTTCCAATCCAAACCAGACTATTTGAACACCAATGTATGAATGAGGGGGTCCAACGAATTTATTCAGAAAACTAAGCAAATCATGCAAACTAAAACCAAAACGAAAATGAAAAAGAAGACGCTCCAAGAACAACACAACTGTGCATGAAACAATAAAAATGAAGTGTTTGGAAGAAACCTGAGATTTTTATTGATGTGCCCCAAGCTTTGACACATGTACTTCTTGGATATTTCTTGGCGTGACACGCGTGGCATCCCCAAGCTTGAGCTTTAGTCCATCCTTCATCTCATTATTCATTCCTTCCATACACCTGAAATTTTTCCTTCATACAAAACTTCACACAATCTTTATTAGCAACATTAGTGTACTTAATATAAATAAGTCTTAAGGTTAAGTTATAACACCAAATAAACTCCCACTAGAACACTAGCTGCTGTAGGACTTCCCTCAAAAATCTCAATTCCCCAAAAGAACTCAAAAAGGAACCAACAATAAGCAAATGCGGAAAATGGCAGAAATCTGTCAAAACAGACCAGCAGGTAAAGAGGAATTTCTTCGAAGACCTTCTGTTGCTCAAATCAAAAAGTGTTGAACTAACGAAAGTTATATAACAACCTGGGGCAGAAGCACGAAAAATTAAAACTCAATCCGACGTACAGAGCTCTCTCGGGAATTTTTACGGTGAAGCACAAAAATCTGTTTCGGAACAGCAACTTTCCCAATCATTACTTCTCTCTCATTAGAGGTTACCCTTGGCACAAAAGCAAATAAAAAGGATAAGGAGCGGTTATTACAGAGGTAATAACTTCCAACACTCATATAAAACTCTTGGGTTATCTCCCAACAAGTACTTTTCTTTAACGCCTTTAAGTTAGGCATAAGAAGCAAAAACTAAAATGGATAGAATAGAAATAAGAGGAGATAATCATGGTGAAAACATTGTTTTGTTCAATGAAATCCTTTTGTTAACAAGGTTGATCAGGTGTTGTTACTATAAAAATTCCATATGAGACAAAACTTTGTATCCCACTAATGATTTTGTTACCTCAACTTTGATAGCAATGGTCCCAATCATAATAGTTTCACATTTTTCTATTTGTATGGGACAATATATTTCTCCAACTTGAATGCCCTCAACATGTTCAATTGAATTCAATCCATAAGTCCTTTCAATATTCTTGAGGAAATAGACAATGTGTTCATTGAAGGTCACCTTTCCTTAATTACAATTAATAACAGCTCCTACAGTATTTAAGAAAAAGTCTCCCAAGAATAATAGACATATTATCATCTTCAGGCATAAAAGTTTGAGAGGATGCTCTCATAAGAAATATGAGTTGAAGTAAAAGAGAGCATCAAGAAGCATTCAAAACACATTTAAGTCTAACCCACTTCCTATGCATAAGAATAATGTATGCAAATAAATTCGAAAAGAACAAAGTGACAGGCATAGGAAGATAAAACAAGAGTGACTTCAAAACTTTCAGCACATAGAGAGGTGTTTCTATACCATGAAAACTTCTACAACCATATTTTCCTCCCTCATAATAATTTTCAGTAGCCTCATGAATAAACTCAACAATATAACTATCACATAAAGCATGCTCTTCATGATCTACAAGCACTAGAGCTTTATTATAAACACTATCAAGAGAAACCATAGGAACATAACATTCATTCTCCTTTAGTAATCAAGGGGGACAATCAAATAATGTAAGGGATAAAGAGTTATTCTCATTAGAAGGTAGGCATGGGTAGCTAATCCATTCTTCCTCCTTTTGTTCATCACTCTCCTCCTCTTTTTCATCTAATGAGATTTTAGGTTCATCAATTTGTTCTTCCATAGGATCCTGCAAGGCATTAGTCTCTTCCATTTGTGGAAAGCATCTATTAAAATATTCAAGAATATAGTCATTTTCATCCTTGTAATTATCAATGCAAAATTTAAGCATACCATACACCTCATATTTGTAAGGTGAATCATCAGTATTTTAAAGCAAACTAGCAAGATCAAAAGCACCCTTCCAAGCAATAAATTCTTCAATTTTTTCCGCATCATAAAAGTCATAAATTCCTTTAGAATAGGAAGATATGGTATCATTATCACTATACTCACATTGAAAAGGGAGGTGTTTATACCTCTTTCTGCAACAAGACTCATCACAACAATAAGTAACATTATAAGTAGAGCATACGTTCCTAGCAATGGTATACAATCTATCAATTTGTTCCCATAAGTGTTTCCCTTTTTGTGACAAGCGGTGTTCCTTATAATAATATTTTTGATCTTCCGTGAACCCACCTTGCCAATAAGATTCAGTTTCAAAAAACCAACCATTGACATCAAGCATGATAAAGCAAGACAATAACATACCAACGAAAAATAACAACTAGAGTAGGAACTAATTTTTTTTGTATTTTTGATAAAGAAACAAGAAAACAAGGAGAAAATAAACTTAGCTTGAACAATAGTGAATCCAAGTGAACTTGATAAATAAAGCTATGCTCCCCGGCAATGGCGCCAGAAAATAGTCTTGATGACCCACAAGTATAGGGGGTGTATCGCAGTATTTTCGAGGGAAGTGAAACCCAATTTATTGATTCGACAAAAGGGGAGCCAAAGAATACTTATCAACCTTAATAACTGAGTTGTCAATTCAGCTGCACCTGGAAACAATCTTGCTCACAACAGTTTATCAGTAGCAATAGTTTTGTAGTAGGAATAGTAAAGTAACAGTAGTAGCAAAGCAAAGACAGTAGTAACAAAAAATCACTAAATAGTGTGATTCGAGTGCGGTAGGCATAGGGATGGATGGACGGGCGTTGCATGGACAAGACAATTCACATAGCAATCAGAACATAGGGAAATTGCAGATAAATAAGATAAAGCACCCAAGTACTAGACAATCCTAGGCATGTGTTCCATATATAGTCATACGTGCTCGCAATGAGAACTTGCACAACATCTTTTGTCCTGCCAGCCCGTTTGCAGCGGGGCCTCTAGGGAACTACTGGCAATTAAGGTGCTCCTTTTAATAGAGCACCGGAGCAAAGTATTAACACTCCATGAACACATGTGATCCTCACATCAAAGCCTTTCCCTTCCGGCTACCCCGATTTCTGTCACTCCGGGACCATAGGTTCCGACAACGACGTGTGTATACAACTTGTAGATAAGACCAGAAACAATACTATCATAATGAATCAATAATAAGTTCAGATCTGAAATCATGGCACTCGGGCCCTAGTGATAAGCATTAAGCACAACAAAGTTGCAACAAAGTCATAAAGCACTAATAGAGATACTAGGCACTATGCCCTAACAATCTGATGCCATTACATGAACGATCTCATCCAATCCCTACCATCCCCATAGCCTACAGCGGGGGATTACTCACTCATAGATGGAAGAAAAATGGATGGTCGATGAAGATGATGGTGGGGATCGATGGAGATGGCTCCGGGGGCACTTCCCCGTCCCGGCAGGGTGCCGGAACAGAGACTTTCTGTCCCCTGAATCTCCCCTTCGGTGGCGGCGGCGCAGCGGAACTTTTCATGGAAAAACGTCGAACCCCCCGAAGTTTTTAGGTCAGAAGGCTTCTTATCGGCGAAGAGAGAGGTCGAGGGGGTGCCTGGGGCCACCACACCAGGCCCTGGTGCGGCCAGGCCTAGCTCGCGCCTGGTGGGGTGTGGCCAGCCCCTGGCCCTCCTTCGTCTCGTATTCTGGCTCCGTGAGTCTTCTAGAAACATAGGCACTTTGGCTTTTGTCCCGTCCAATTCCGAGAATATTCATTTTCTGACTTTCGTGGAACCAAAAACAACAGAAAATAGGAAGCTGGCATTGTGGCTCTTGTTAGTAGGTTAGTCCAAGAAATCATATGAAAAGTACTCCAAAGTATGGACAAAACACAAGAAAGTGGAGAACAACAAGCATGGAGCATCAAAAATTATAGATACATTTGCAATGTATCAGTACCCACTAGAGTCATTGCATGTGTGTTCCTTTCACAAACCACATATGGATCAACCAATGTCATTGCATGTGTGTTCTTTTCATGAACCACATATGGATCCACTAGAGTCATTGCCTGTGTTTTCTTTTCACAAACCACATATGGACCCACTAGAGTCATTGCATGTGTGTTCTTATACTAAAACCAACACTAGATTCATTGCATGTGTGTTCTTTTCACAAACCCCATATGGATCAACCAATGCCATTGCATGTTTGTTCTTTCCACAAACCACATATGTACCCACTAGAGTAATTGCATGTGTGTTCTTTCCACAAACCACATATGGATCCACTAGAGTCATTGCATGTGTGTTCTTTCCACAAACCACATATGGATCAACCAATGTCATTGCATGTGTGTTCTTTCCACAAACCACATATGAATCAACCAATGTCATTGCATGTGTGTTCTTTCCACAAACAAAACATGGATCAAGCAATTCCATTGCATGTGTGTTGTTTCGACAAACCACATATGTACCCACTAGAGTAATTGCATGTGTGTCCTTTTGACAAACCACATATGGATCAACCAATGGTATTGAATGTGTGTTATTTTCACAAACCACATATGGACCCACCAGGGTCATAGCATGTGTGTTCTTTCCACAAACCACATATGGAGCAACCAATGTCATTGTATGTGTGTTCTTTTCACAAACCACATATGGATCAACCAATGTCATTTCATGTGTGTTCTTTTCCACAAACCACATATGGATCCACTAGTCATTGCATGTGTGTCCTTTCCACAAACCACATATGGATCCACTAGAGTCATTGCATGTGTGTTCTTTCCACTAAACCATGTAAGATCGCGTCTTCTAGAAGCCCCCCTGAAGAACTAGTTGTCCGATCCGATTGTTGTAGACCGTTCGATTGGGGCATGTGGACGAATAAGATGGTTCTTCGTAAGAGCGATCCGCGAGTAGGCTGTTCCGCGACATGATTGGCTGCCCTTACATTTTCACTTATATTACTATTATTTCCACTCCCCTATAACCTACTACTAATATCATAGAGCTCGTGAGTGAGCACGTCTACTCCGCAGCCCCCTCTCCCCTCATCCACCACACGTCACTATGCCCGGACGACGCCACCGGCTTTTGTGCGTCGTGCCCGGACGACATCCGTTAATTCTCGGGTCGCTACCTTCATGCTAAGAAATCATCTTACAAGCTTTTGAATTTATCCTACATTTTCCTGCTATTCGCCGATCTAACTTCTGATCTTTTTTCTGATTTCTCGACGAACTCGAGATGTGTAAGATGCTGCAGCCCAAGAATCTGGAAATCCTCGCGTGCAACTTCGAAGTGACGTTCCCGCTCGTGTGCTCCCATCTAGGATGCTTTCACTGTTACTCCTACCACGAGCTCCCGCTCCATGAGCTCGCGTGCCCGCACGGCGCGTGCTCCTGCATGGAGCCGGGCTGCAACTACACCGGCCCGCCGGCAGAGCTTGTCGTCCACCTTGAAGAGGAGCACTTGATCGAAGTGATTAGGATCTCGTATGGGCAAGCCCAACTTCTCGAAGAGCAGGTGCCGTTCACTGACTCGGCATGCCGTCAGCTAATTTTCTAGGGGGACAGCTCTATTTTCGTCCTAACGATCACCGCCGGTGTTCTGGGAACCAGAGCTGGGCCTACCTTTGTGTGTGCGGTGTGCATCAGGTCGGTCTCGTGCGCCTGGCCCCTATACACGGTGCGCATGTGGGAGAACGCCCAGCCGCCGTCGTCCGATAGCATTCTTGTGCTAGCCGAGGCGCCGAGCTGCCCGACGCCGCGGGAGGTGGAGTATGCAGAACTAAGGTCGATCCTATCTGTGCCATCTCAGTACCTTGTCGGTGCTGGACCGAACAGGCAGATGCATTTCTACATTTGTATCGAGAAGACCGGCAGGGAAATGTAGTACTTATGTTGTCGTTACTGGTAGACTTTAGCGATGCTTCTCAGGTGTGTAGATCATACGTCTTGTGCGAATGTACCCCAGTTGTATTTTTTAGTACTACTTAATAATTCGACAAGTTATTGGTCCAATCAGCTTGTTTTTGTCACGTTGCAAAGTCCGCTTGCTCTGGACAAACTAGAAATACCACGTGCTCCCGCTCCCGCATGTCAGTGTCACGTGTTCCGTGGGCCCACCTGCAAGTGTCACGCACCCTTACTTCTATTCCTTCCCCTCGAAGCCACTATCCCAACTTCTCTTCCATCCTGCCACTCTCGTCTGATGGTTGTAATCTGATTTTCGTTGGATTGTTTACATGTAATCTACATTGATAATGCAACATGCAAATGGCACAGAAATAATTTCTATAGTGGAAGCACTCACACACTGCTATTGCACATATTTCTCAATATAGCTCGACAAACCCATTACAATAATTGTACTTGCACTAAACACAACCTAAATTGCAACCATCCTAAACAACATCTAAACCCACATCACATCACTGTCGTTGGAGTCCACCTCGATTGGTGACACCTCCATGCCCTTCCCAGCGACATCCAGTCCCACCCGTGGCTTGCCCTTCGCCAAGGATGCAACAATGGCGTTCTGCACAACTTCTTCCCTGTCTTCCTCCACATCGAAATCAACAATGACGAAGGTGACGGGGTTGGCGTGGACCAAGCGCCGTCGCGCCTGGCGGCTCCTGCTCGAGCTCGACGCCGCATCAGTCCTTCTGCAGGTAGGAGGGGCCGAGCTCGGAGACATAGCGTCATCGCTCCTCTCAAGAAACCATGGCCATTTAATACTGCGACGGTAGGATCTTGGGGTGGATCCGCCGCGGTGAGCCCTACAGGAAGAAGTGGAGCGGATGGATCTGCCGGCGCGATCCATGACAAGTTCCTAGGAGGGAGTAAGATTGTGGGCCAGGCGCGTCTGGTTCTTGAGCAAGGCCTCCTAGTGATATGTATGCGGGCAAGGTGCCAAAAAACTTCGTCCAATGCGCGCGAGAGGGCCTTTGAACCACGAAGGCGTGAGGTTTGGTTGACAAGTCCACAGGCTAGGTCCCCCACCTGTCAGCCGAATGTGGACGGTAGGATTCTGCCCGAGTTATTAAGTAGGGATAAATCACGCTTCATCACTACCCTGACATCCAAAGGCTCCCCTTTCCTCTGCCCTCGCTCCCCTCGTTCATGGCTCGCAGCTCATGCAGTTCGTCTCGGGCGGAATCAGGCGGGTGCCCCCATCAGGTACTGGAGGGCGCCCTAAGATTACTACCCTGATATGCTGTGTTTGTGCAGTGAGAAGATGCCGAGATAGATTTCATGGACCGACGAAAATACTGCAGGAAAATTCAGCAACTGCCGCATCAGAGCGGTAAGTTCCTACTTTAGGTACAATGGTAACGCAGATCCGGAAAGCTTAGTGTAATTCTTTTTTTGTTTCCTTCGATCTACTTCGCAGGAAGGGCGGGGGACTGGCTGTGACAAGTTTGTGTGGATCAAAAAGCCACAGACAGGTTTTCACAAAGATCTTGTTCAGGATCTGCGTGATGCTGTGTGGGACAAGAAAAAGGAGATTCGTGCGATGGAGCGAGAGATCCGGGAGCTTCGCCAAGTGTAGGGGAGGCAGGGGCAGGGATGTGGTGAGACAGACGGGCTCAAGATTAGGCCAGATAGTGGAAACAATTTCCTCATTATTTAGGCATTATCTGTTGCATTTGCAATTTATGTTGCCATGTCGTTGTCCAGCAGCTGAAATAAGGTGCTGCTTCGTGGAGTGTAGCAGCCAGCTTAGAACTTGTTTTTCATCCCAGAAACTTATCATAAGTGTAATGCCAATAGCAGGGATTTATTAAGCACCTATAATAATTCATGTATGTGCCACTAACACCCATCGATTTTGGAGACTCCTTAACCACTCAGCTATCGCGATTGTTTAGATAGTAGTGGCACAGTCACAATTTTGGATTCAACTAGTGGACTTGGCCATATCCAATCCTAAAGTCGCAATATATTTTACTCCGAGTACGGGAGGCGGATTGTTTCGCCCGACAAGTTCCAAGCACACAGCTCCAGAGTTTAACCGAACTACATATATAGGTTCAAGTTCAATACATCATTAGGCTTCTACACTGCTAGCCTTCTTTCTCTGCTTGGGTGCCAAATTTCTTCCTCTTTCCTTCATGTCCACTAGCTTCTTCATCTCCTGCCTTCTTCCTCTTCCTAGGTGCCAATTTTCTTACCTTCACGTACCCTGCATCTCTGGGTCGAGGGAAGTCAGGCCAATCAGCACCAGAATCTTGTCCAACATCATCACTCCGCTCGTTTTGGTTTTCTTCCCACAGCAAAATCACTGAGTCGGTTGTCTTGTGATGGCTCAATGCACGGCGCTCAGAAAAGTACTTGGTGCGTGGTTGATGTAGAGCTTGTTAGGAACCCCAAGAGGAAGGTATGATGAGCACAGCAGCAAGTTTCCCTCATTTATGAAACCAAGGTTTAATCGGACCAGTAGGAGCAAGGAAACACCCCAAAGGTGTTACTAGCTGAGCTTTGGCAGGGCTCACTTCCGGTGCTAGTAGCAACGTGGAGACCTGCACAACACAACCACAGAACTTTGTCCCCAACTTGCGATGAGGTTGTCAATCTAACCGTGTTTTGCGAAAAACAAAGGATTAAACGTATCGAATTGAAAGAAGTAAAAGTTTGTAGAAAGTAAACACAAAGCAGTAAAAGATTGTAGATTGTATGTAAAGTAAAGGACCGAGATCCATAGTTCACTAGAGGTGGATCTCCTTAAGATAGATAACATGCTGGGTGAACAAATTACAGCGGGGCAATTGACAAACACCAAGAAAGCAATACATGCATATACTAATCATCTTGACTCCTTTGAGACTTGATTGGGCATTAAAACATTATACATTGACCGCCATCCAACTCCATCTATGACTAATAATCCACCTTAATGTTATCATCCGAACCCCCTCCAGTATTAAGTTGCAAGCCACAGATTATTGCTTTACAAACTGCGTGTAAAGTAAACAATACGATTGTTCTATGAACAAAGGATTGTTGTTTTCTCCCTAGTAGCAACAGCACATCTAGTACCTTAGAGATTTCTGTCACTTCCCCAGATTACCAGAGGCATGAACCCACTATCGAGCATAAATACAAACTCTTGGAGTTGATAGAATCAATAATCAATCTAAAATAGCTTCTCAATATCCATCAGATCCCCGCAAACACAACATGTAGAATTACAAATAGATGATCTTGATCATGAATAGAGCTCACAAGATCTAAACATGAAAGCACAAAGGAGGAGAACCAGCCATCTAGCTACTACATGGATCCTTAGTCCAAGGGTGAACTACTCACGCATCACACCGGAGGCTTGCATGGTGATGAAGAAGGCCTCCAGGGTGAATTCCCCTCTTCGACAGGGCGCCGGGAAGAGCTTCAGATCCCTCCCGATCTAGGGATGGAGATGACGGCGGCTACATACTCTTTAGTGGATTTTTTGATCAGCCCTTAGGGTTTACGTCCCGAGAGCATCTTATAGTCGGAAGGGGAGGCCGAGGGGGTGCCTGGGCTGGCCACACCACCCCCTGGCGCGGGCCAGGCCTAGCCGCGCAGCCAAGTGGTGTGGCCGCCCTCTTGCCCCTCCCGTCTCGTATTCTGGCACTTGATCACTTCCGAAAAAATAGGCACTTTGGCTTTTGTCCCGTCCAATTCCGAGAATATTCATTTTCTGACTTTCCTGGAACCAAAAACAGCAGAAAACAGGCAGCTGGCACAGTGGCTCTTGTTAATAGGTTAGTCCAAGAAATCATATGAAAAGTACTCCAAAGTTGGAACAAAACACAAGAAAGTGGGTAAAACCAAGCATGGAATATCAAAAAATTTAGATACATTTGCAATGTATCAACATCCCCAAGCTTAACTCCTGCTCGTCCTCGAGTAGGTAAGTGATAAAAAGAAATAATAATTTTTGATGTGACATGCACCATCAAAGACTTGATCAAAGTATTTGCAAAACATTCACAGTTGGGATCATAATACTTCAATCATAGCATGAAAGACAAAGTCCTAGCAATAAGCAAAGAAACTATGATGCAACATGAAAAGGCACAAACAAAAGATTCATGAATAACAATGCTATGCAAGACGTTTGTTTGTTTCACATAAAGAAAACATAGCATAATAGTATTCAGCTTGTCCCTCAATAGAGTAGCAAATATAAACGCATAGGACACCTTCAAAGTTCATAAGAGTGACTAGATACAATAGTTTAAAACAAGCAATATCAAAGTATGCATCAATCAACTAGTCTTGGGACAAAGCACATAGAACTAAGAATGGCCACTATGCTCTCAAAGTAGGTGCATAAAGATAGAAGGTGGAGACCCAATATAATGGTGGAAGAAAGGCCTTTTGTAAAAGGAAGTAGGGATTCAAGTCTCAAAAAGAGCTTCCAAAAATTATGGTACTTGTAGATTTCAGCTCTCATTGCCCCTATCATAAGCATCTTGAAGTGTTTAAGGTTAAAGTGACACAACTAAGAGGATATGCTTGACAAGTTATAAACCGAAATCTCATGCCCCTTACTTATGAAGACCGATCCTCATGCTACTCAACTTCAGTCACGAGTAAGCTCTTGTCATTGTAAGTACATGTGTATCATTAAGAACCGCCAATGGGGTACCCCTTGCACATGATACGGGAGATTTCCCATAATCAAAATGACAAGGCAAGCAGACAATGAGCATCTCAACGATCTTTTTATTTGCTATTTGCATAGGTTTTTATTGAGGATGCTTCATAGAGTGCTCATTATGGTGATGCTGCAAGTTTCCACCATGATTAGGCATGGCTTAGGCTAGCGGCCCAGGCGTTTCTCTAACACACATACAAAGTCCATGATCTTACAAGTTCCACTTTTATTTCACACCGCTGGGATCTGTAAGCAAAAGAACATGATATGAACGGGGTACAAAGTACAAGTGCAATGTTGAAAGCGTTCCCCATGAAACATGATCTGCTAATTTCAACTTATAAAGCGCAAGCATATACGCAACAAAGGAGGACCCCATGGTTCAAGTTTATTAGAGGCAAGTAAAGTAAAGTGTGCCATCAAGTCCGTGAGAGCTTTAATCACTAGTTTTCTCATAACAAGTTTAATTTGGAAGGTAAACAAAAGCATGAATATACTTGGAATATCAAGAGATAGTAGGTAGGTATGGTGGAATCTTTGGAATAACTTGGTTTAGGGAGTTGGATGCATGAGTGGAACTCATACTTTGTTGTGGAGGCTAGCAAAAGACTGGGAGCAACAAACTAAGAGAGGAATAATGGCCATAATCATGCAGAGCGACAAAACATCATTGATCAAAGCATAAAGTGATACTACAAGTTGAAAACTAAAGGATCATAAAGGCTATAGTGACTTGAGATAGTCATAACATGGTGTGAGCATGTGCCAAGTCAACCCAAATGAAGCATCAAAGGAGAATACCACTATACTATGCTTTAATATGCTAAAACAACGCATGATTCATCCAAGGCACATTAAGCAATCTCAATTGTTTATAACAAGTCATGCTACAGCAAAGAATACTAAGCATAAAGCCAAAACAATATCAAGCATGGCATGACAACGCATAGGCCACAGTCAAAAACCAACTCTTTTTACCACATAAGGATGAATTTTCCTACTCTTTTCCAAACCAAACCAAACTATTTGCAAACCAATGTATAAAAGAGGGGGTCCAACCAATTTATTCAGAAAACTAAGAAAACCAAAGCAGAATAAAACCAAAATGAAAACGAAAAAGAAGACGCTCCAAGAAAAACACAACTGTGCATGAAACAATAAAAATAAAGCGTTTGGAAGAAACCTGGGATTTTTATTGATGAAGAAGGGGATGCCTTGGGCATCCCCAAGCTTTGACGCTTGTACTTCTTGGATATTTCTTAGGGTGACACGCGTGGGATCCCCAAGCTTGAGCTTTAGTCCATTCTTCATCTCATTACTCATTCGTTCCATACACCTGATTTTTATTCTTCATACAAAACATCACACAATCTCATTAGCAACATTAGTGCACTTAAGGTAAATAAGTCTTAAGGTTCAGTTCTAACACAAAATAAACTTCCATTAGAACACTAGCTACTGTATCACTTCCCTCAAAAAGCTTAATTCCCCAAAAGAAGCAAATGAAGAAAATGGCAGAAATCTGTCAAACAGACCAGCAGGTAAAGACGAATTTTTTCGAAGACCTTCTGTTGCTCAAATAGAAAAGTGTTTAACTAATGAAAGTTAGAAAAAAACCTGGGGCAGAAGCACAAAAACTTACAACTCCATTCGACATACAGAGCTCTCTCATAAATTTTTACGATGAAGCACAAAAATCTGTTTCGGGACAGCAACTTTTCCAATTATTACTTCTCTCTCATTAGAGGTTACTCTTGGCACAAAAAGCAAAGAAAAAGGATAAGGAGAGGTTATTACAGAGGTAATAACTTCCAAGACCCATCTAAAACTTTTGGGTTATCTCCCAATAAGTACTTTTCATTAACGCCTTTAAGTTAGGCATAAGAAACAAAGAAAGAATCAGGTGTTCTCAAATGAAGAAGCATTAAAACCAACTTTCTTGCCCTTACCTCCCTTAATTTTATTCTTAACCTTGGGGAAAATATGATTGTTTGGTGGAGGAGAAAGGTGCATGGTCCCCTTTCCCACATCTATTATTGCTCCAAGGAGTTCTAATAGGGACCTTCCAAGTGTAATTTGTCCTTTTCATGCACATTCAATAATAAGATAATCAATAGAAATCATTTTCCCAAGGATCTTTGTAAAAACTCCTTCAGTTATTCCAATAGGTAATATGGTAGTATTATTAGTAAGAGATATTTCTTTTCCTCCCTCAATGAGCCCCCAAGTATTCAGAGATTTATAAATATCTTTGGGCATAAGGCAAAATTCAGACATGATATCACAGCGAGATTGAAAAGTTTCAGCGTTCATCTCAATCTTTACTGTAGGGAACCACTTTGATGGTTCAGAGTTATTGGAACATAATCGTGATTCTCCCTGAGCATATTATAGCACCCTTCTAATCTAGTAGTGCTATCCTCAAGAGTGTCCAACGTAGCAAATATTTTTGCGAAGGAAATATCAGTTTTGCTAGGCATGTTGTAAGTGAGGATCAATTTCTTTATAGCATTAATAGCATCATCCTCGTTACATTGGAGGAAATCTCCTCCCACAACAGCATCTAAAGCATATCGATAGCAAAGAGCAATCCCAAGGTAAAAACTGCTATGGAACAAGCTTTGAGTCATTTTAAGCTCAGTTTTTTATGTGGATCAGAGATTCTAGACCAGGATTCTTTAAAACTTTCCTCAATTCCTTGTTTAAAAGTGAAAATCATTTCCTCGGGTGACATAGTGACAGGAGCAAGGCTAGACATAATGAGATAGGAACTAATTTTTTTGTGTTTTTTGAATAAGAAAGCAAACTTGTAAAACTAATTTTTTTCTGTTTTTTGAAGAACAAAACAAGCAAACAAAGCAAAAAGAAACTAAGCAAAAAAAACAACAAAGTAAAGAGATTGGTTATGAGGGGCTCCCTTGTGAATATTTCCTTGACTCCCCGGCAACGGCACTAGAAAATCGGGACATCAACTTTTCCAATTATTACTTCTCTCTCATTAGAGGTTACTCTTGGCACAAAAAGCAAATAAAAAGGATAAGGAGAGGTTATTACAGAGGTAATAACTTCCAAGACTCATCTAAAACTTTTGGGTTATCTCCCAATAAGTACTTTTCATTAACGCCTTTAAGTTAGGCATAAGAAGCAAAGAAAGAATCAGGTGTTCTCAAATGAAGAAGCATTAAAACCAAATTTCTTGCCCTTACCTCCCTTAATTTTATTCTTAACCTTGGGGAAAATATGATTGTTTGGTGGAGGAGAAAGGTGCATGGTCCCCTTTCACACATCTATTATTGCTCCAAGGAGTTCTAATAGGGACCTTCCAAGTGTAATTTGTCCTTTTCATGCACATTCAATAATAAGATAATCAATAGAAATCGTTTTCCCAAGGATCTTTGTAAAAACTCCTTCAGCTATTCCAATAGGTAATATGGTAGTATTATTAGAAGAGATATTTCTTTTCCTCCCTCAATGAGCCCCCAAGTATTTAGAGATTTATAAATATCTTTGGGCATAAGGCAAAATTCAGACATGATATCACAGCGAGATTGAAAAGTTTTAGCGTTCATCTCAATCTTTACTGTAGGGAACCACTTTGATGGTTCAGAGTTATTGGAACATAATCGTGATTCTCCCTAAGCATATTATAGAACCCTTCTAATCTAGTAGTGCTAGCCTCAAGAGTGTCCAACCTAGCAAATATTTTTGCGAAGGAAATATCAGTTTGGCTAGGCATGTTGTAAGTGAGGATCAATTTCTTTATAGCATTAATAGCATCATCCTCGTTACATTGGAGGAAATCTCCTCCCAGAACAGCATCTAAAGCATATCGATAGCAAAGAGCAATCCCAAGGTAAAAACTGCTATGGAACAAGCTTTGAGTCATTTTAAGCTCAGTTTTTCATGTGGATCAGAGATTCTAGACCAGGATTCTTTAAAACTTTCCTCAATTCCTAGTTTAAAAGTGAAAATCATTTCCTCGGGTGACATAGTGACAGGAGCAAGGCTAGACATGATTTGATAGGAACTAATTTTTTTGTGTTTTTTGAATAAGAAAGCAAACTTGTAAAACTAATTTTTTTCTGTTTTTTGAAGAACAAAACAAGCAAACAAAGCAAAAAGAAACTAAGCAAAACAAAAACAACAAAGTAAAGAGATTGGTTATGAGGGGCTCCCTTGTGAAGATGTCCTTGACTCCCCGGCAACGGCACTAGAAAATCGGGACAACAACTTTTCCAATTATTACTTCTCTCTCATTAGAGGTTACTCTTGGCACAAAAAGCAAATAAAAAGGATAAGGAGAGGTTATTACAGAGGTAATAACTTCCAAGACCCATCTAAAACTTTTGGGTTATCTCCCAATAAGTACTTTTCATTAACGCCTTTAAGTTAGGCATAAGAAGCAAAGAAAGAATCAGGTGTTCTCAAATGAAGAAGCATTAAAACCAAATTTCTTGCCCTTACCTCCCTTAATTTTATTCTTAACCTTGGGGAAAATATGATTGTTTGGTGGAGGAGAAAGGTGCATGGTCCCCTTTCCCACATCTATTATTGCTCCAAGGAGTTCTAATAGGGACCTTCCAAGTGTAATTTGTCCTTTTCATGCACATTCAATAATAAGATAATCAATAGAAATCGTTTTCCCAAGGATCTTTGTAAAAACTCCTTCAGCTATTCCAATAGGTAATATGGTAGTATTATTAGAAGAGATATTTCTTTTCCTCCCTCAATGAGCCCCCAAGTATTCAGAGATTTATAAATATCTTTGGGCATAAGGCAAAATTCAGACATGATATCACAGCGAGATTGAAAAGTTTCAGCGTTCATCTCAATCTTTACTATAGGGAACCACTTTGATGGTTCAGAGTTATTGGAACATAATCGTGATTCTCCCTAAGCATATTATAGAACCCTTCTAATCTAGTAGTGCTAGCCTCAAGAGTGTCCAACCTAGCAAATATTTTTGCGAAGGAAATATCAGTTTGGCTAGGCATGTTGTAAGTGAGGATCAATTTCTTTATAGCATTAATAGCATCATCCTCGTTACATTGGAGGAAATCTCCTCCCAGAACAGCATCTAAAGCATATCGATAGCAAAGAGCAATCCCAAGGTAAAAACTGCTATGGAACAAGCTTTGAGTCATTTTAAGCTCAGTTTTTCATGTGGATCAGAGATTCTAGACCAGGATTCTTTAAAACTTTCCTCAATTCCTAGTTTAAAAGTGAAAATCATTTCCTCGGGTGACATAGTGACAGGAGCAAGGCTAGACATGATTTGATAGGAACTAATTTTTTTGTGTTTTTTGAATAAGAAAGCAAACTTGTAAAACTAATTTTTTTCTGTTTTTTGAAGAACAAAACAAGCAAACAAAGCAAAAAGAAACTAAGCAAAACAAAAACAACAAAGTAAAGAGATTGGTTATGAGGGGCTCCCTTGTGAAGATGTCCTTGACTCCCCGGCAACGGCACTAGAAAATCGGGACAACAACTTTTCCAATTATTACTTCTCTCTCATTAGAGGTTACTCTTGGCACAAAAAGCAAATAAAAAGGATAAGGAGAGGTTATTATAGAGGTAATAACTTCCAAGACCCATCTAAAACTTTTGGGTTATCTCCCAATAAGTACTTTTCATTAACGCCTTTAAGTTAGGCATAAGAAGCAAAGAAAGAATCAGGTGTTCTCAAATGAAGAAGCATTAAAACCAACTTTCTTGCCCTTACCTCCCTTAATTTTATTCTTAACCTTGGGGAAAATATGATTGTTTCGTGGAGGAGAAAGGTGCATGGTCCCCTTTCCCACATCTATTATTGCTCCAAGGAGTTCTAATAGGGACCTTCCAAGTGTAATTTGTCCTTTTCATGCACATTCAATAATAAGATAATCAATAGAAATCGTTTTCCCAAGGATCTTTGTAAAAACTCCTTCAGCTATTCCAATAGGTAATATTGTAGTATTATTAGTAAGAGATATTTCTTTTCCTCCCTCAATGAGCCCCCAAGTATTCAGAGATTTATAAATATCTTTGGGCATAAGGCAAAATTCAGACATGATATCACAGCGAGATTGAAAAGTTTCAGCGTTCATCTCAATCTTTACTGTAGGGAACCACTTTGATGGTTCAGAGTTATTGGAACATAATCGTGATTCTCCCTAAGCATATTATAGCACCCTTCTAATCTAGTAGTGCTAGCCTCAAGAGTGTCCAACCTAGCAAATATTTTTGCGAAGGAAATATCAGTTTGGCTAGGCATGTTGTAAGTGAGGATCAATTTCTTTATAGCATTAATAGCATCATCCTCGTTACATTGGAGGAAATCTCCTCCCACAATAGCATCTAAAGCATATCGATAGCAAAGAGCAATCCCAAGGTAAAAACTGCTATGGAACAAGCTTTGAGTCATTTTAAGCTCAGTTTTTCATGTGGATCAGAGATTCTAGACCAGGATTCTTTAAAACTTTCCTCAATTCCTTGTTTAAAAGTGAAAATCATTTCCTCGGGTGACATAGTGACAGGAGCAAGGCTAGACATAATGAGATAGGAACTAATTTTTTTGTGTTTTTTGAATAAGAAAGCAAACTTGTAAAACTAATTTTTTTTGTTTTTTGAAGAACAAAACAAGCAAACAAAGCAAAAAGAAACTAAGCAAAACAAAAACAACAAAGTAAAGAGATTGGTTATGAGGGGCTCCCTTGTGAAGGTGTCCTTGAATCCCCGGCAACGACACTAGAAAATCGCTTGATGGCTCAATGCACGACGCTCAGAGAAGTGGTTGGTGCGTGGTTGATGTAGAGCTCGTTGGGAACCCCAAGAGGAAGGTATGATGAGCACAGCAGCAAGTTTCCCTCAGTTATGAAACCAATGTTTAATCGAACCTGTAGGAGCAAGGAAACACCCCAAAGGTGTTACTAGCTGAGCTTTGGCAGGGCGCACTACCGGTGCTAGTAGCAACGTGGAGACCTGCACAACACAACCATAGAACTTTTTCCCCAACTTGCGATGAGGTTGTCAATCTCACCGTGTTTTGTGGAAAACAAAGGATTAAACGTATCGAATGGAAAGAAGTAAAAGTTTGCAGAAAGTAAACACAAAGTAGTAAAAGATTGTAGATTGTATGTAAAGTA
The DNA here is from genome assembly GCA_910589775.1 of Avena eriantha. Taxonomy (NCBI): domain Eukaryota; kingdom Viridiplantae; phylum Streptophyta; class Magnoliopsida; order Poales; family Poaceae; genus Avena; species Avena eriantha. The sequence goes on from OU342744.1 coordinate 320,285,442, forward strand.
AAGGACCCGGATCCATAGTTCACTAGAGGTGGCTCTCCTTAAGATAAATAACATGCTGGGTGAACAAATTACAGCGGGGCAATTGACAAACACCGAGAAAGCAATACATGCATATACTAATAATCTTGACTCCTATGAGACTTGATTGGGCATTACAACATTATACATAGACCGTCATCCAACTGCATCTATGACTAATAATCCACCTTCAGGTTATCATCTGAACCCCCTCCAGTTTTAAGTTGCAAACAACATATTATTGCTTTACGAACTGCGTGTAAAGTAAACAATATGATTGTTCTATGAACAAAGGATTGTTGTTTTCTCCCTAGTATCAACAACACATCTAGTACCTTAGAGATTTCTGTCACTTCCCCAGATTACCAGAGGCATGAACCCACTATTGAGCAAAAATACTAACTCTAGGAGTTTCTAGCATCTACTTGGCCAAGATAGCTACTAACAACGGAAAGCATGCAAGATCTCAAATAACAAAGACATGATAGAATCAATAATCAATTTGAAATAGCATCTCAATATCCATCGGATCCCCGCAAACACAACATGTAGAATTACAAATAGATGATCTTGATCATGAACGGAGCTCAGAAGATATAAACATGAAAGAAGAAAGGAGGAGAACCAGCCATCTAGCTACTACATGGATCCGTAGTCCAAGGTTGAACTACTCACGCATCACACCGGAGGCTTGCATGGTGATGAAGAGGGCCTCCAGGGTGAATTCCGCTCTCCGGTAGGGTGCTGGGAAGAGCTTCAGATCCCTCCCGATCTAGGGATGGAGATGACGGCGGCTACAGACTCTTTCGTGGATTATTTGATCGGGCCCTTAGGGTTTACGTCCTGAGGGCATCTTATAGTCGGAAGGGGAGGCCGAGGGGGTGCCTGGGCTGGCCACACCACCCCCTGGCGCAGGCTAGGCCTAGCCGCGCGGCCAGGTGGTGTGGCGGCCCTCTGGCCCCTCTTCGTCTCGTATTTTGGCACTTGATCACTTCCGGAAAAATAGGCACTTTGGCTTTTGTCCCGTCCAATTCCGAGAATATTCATTTTCTGACTTTCTTGGAACCAAAAACAGCAGAAAACATGCAGCTGGCACTGTGGCTCTTGTCAATAGGTTAGTCCAAGAAATCATATGAAAAGTACTCCAAAGTTGGAACAAAACACAAGAAAGTGGGTAAAACCAAGCATGGAACATCAAAAATTATAGATACATTTGCAATGTATCATCTTGTTTCTTACATTGCGCTTCCTATAAAAAAATAGTACATGGATTACTACCTTATATCTACAGACTATAAACAATTTTTTGTGAATGTACCATCCCATACCTAGGTTTGGGAGCATTAAGGACATACCTAGGTTTGGGAGCATTAAGGAGATAACCGACTGCTCTATTTCCTATTAGATGGCAGGTCTTGCATCTGTTTTTGCCCTTCTTGGTAGCACAGAAAGACGAACCCTTCTTCTCGAGAAAATTCTTAAACCTATTCACGTAAGGTCTTCCTCTGCCCCTTTTTGTAACTAGCTGGCAAACCTCGAAAGACAGTTGTACTTGAGGCCACTGAGATGGGTCTGTACATGGCTCTATAGATCCAGTGTATGCAGCTCTGAACTTTTCCACAGAGTAGTAGTCTGACAAATACTGATCCAAATGTGGTAGAGTTCTTTTCTTCACCAAGAAGGCCAAGGCGTGATCGCAAGGTTTCCTGGTATGCTGCCACTCTAAGCAGGTGCATTCTCGCAGCTAGATGTTCACAACAGCCCTTTTGCCACTCTTGGACATATCAACCACCTCACAGCTGCTGCTGGTTGATGGGAGAACCTTAAGATGAGCAAGTCCTCGACTTCTCTTGTGTAGTTGCTATACAACTGGCGGTAGCATATGTCCTCTAAGTCTCCTACCGATCTCTCTCCTTATATTTAACAACTTCATGATCATACCATATATGCTGTCCATCAAGATATGAACATGACACACTTTTATGTCCTTCACCCAGTTATTCAGGCATTCTGCAAGGTTGTTGTTTATGTAATCAACTTTGATGTCAGGGTTGAATTGAATCCTCTTCCATAGCTGCGAATGATGGATGGCTAAGTACTCTAGAAGTTCAGGGGCTTCCGCAAAAATCTTGCTCATGAAATATTCACTACTACTAGGTTTGTAAACTCTAGCAATAGGAAACATGTAACGAAATACGCTGCCTGCTTAGTGTGAGTACAAGTTGAGCATCATATGGGTATGGCATTCTCTACCTTCAGCTTGCGGGAACACCTCCTTCACTGCATTCGTCAGCCCTTTGCATGCATCCGTGGATATAGCTAATGGATCCATGTGGCCTATTGATCTCCTGAGCTACCTCATAAACCAGACCCAGTTTTCCTCCTTTTCTGTTTCAAACAGCCCGAATGCCACTAGGAACATATAGTTGTGACCATCAAGTGTTGTGGAAGATGGTAGGCAGCCTTTCCATTTGCCAGTTAGGACAATGCTGCCTACACTTAGATATGGCCTACAACTGTCCTTGAATCCCTGGATGCAAGGTTTAAGTGCCATGAAAAATCTTTTGCAATATATACTACGTACGGATTCTGTGTCAATCTCCACAACACTCCCTGGACACCTAGCTTGTACCTCCCCCTTGAAGTTGTACAACATCCTGAAGCTATTGGTCCAATCCCCGTGCAAGACCCCCAGAGCTTTTTCTTTACCTTTCCAAACCGTGTAATATGGTAGGACAATGTTGTATTTAGAACCGAGGCTAGTCTGAATATTATTTGCGGTCTCCTTAGGGTTATCCTTTAGTATGGACATAGATTGTATAGCCACCCACTACGTATCAGCCATTGAGGATTTCAGTTTGCTGCCTGTCGGACACATGTGTGGAGGGCCCATTTTGTTCACCTGCAACACAGATTCATTTAAAAGATAAGCAGAGTCGACTAGTTGCCAGAAAGATATCGCACAACAATTGTAGTTATAGAGTGAGAAGAGAGAAAGTTCTAATGGTTTGCTGCGTTCATTCCCCCAGTACCCTAATTGCCTTCGACGTAGGTAAGGCTCTTGCCGTGATCCTCCATGGACAATGTACCTCGACCCGTCCATTAGTCCACGTTAACTTGCAAACGGCCTCATACCTTTGGGCAGTGTTCTTCAGTCGATAAACGTCGAACTCCCCCTTGATACAAAAATGTCGGAACGACATCTCGAACTCATGCATGCTCCTGAACTCAATGCCGACCGAAATTATAGAATACTCATGGTCATGTTTCATTTCTTCTACTTCAACACCCAAATCATCGACTAGAATACTAGCCTCATCCTTAAGTTCCTCGTCTATTTCATCATCACCAGATTCTTGATCCTCTACAGTGCCTTCTTCTTCATCTAATTTAGAATCCTGGCCATCGTCTCTAATGCCTAGTACTGCACACATCATATTGACTCCCATGGTTGGGGATGCACCATCATCTCCACCCGGATGGACCGGAACATCGCCGCAATCCACCTCACCGGCAACTCTATTTTCTCCAAGACACTCGGTTGGTTCTGCTGCAACCACATTGGGTGGTCTTACGTTTGCACGCATCCCAGGTACTTCAGTAGACAAACAACAGTCAAAATCAATTTCATCTTGACTGTACAGAACCCTCTTCCTCTTCCCGTGTACATCCTCCTTCCTGATGTAAGCTTTCCTGATGGTATCAGTAGGGCTTGACATCTGCATTCCATTCCCCATCGAACTAGGCTATTTGCTGCCGCTCTTGGGTGTGACCTCCTTACTGCCTCCCCTCACGGGTGTTGGCTCTAGGGTGTTTGCATTATTGCCTGACCTCTATGCCGTGTTCTTCTTCGAATTATCCCTTTTGCTGCTACTATTGGGCGTGTTCTCCTTCGTGCTGGCATTATTGCCTGACCTCAGCGGCGTGTTCCGCTCCAAATTAGCCCTTTTGCTGCTACTAGTGGGCGTGTTCTCCTTCGTGCTGGCATTATTGCCTGACCTCAGCGGTGTGTTCTGCTCCAAATTAGTATTTTTTCTGCTCCCATTGGGTGTGGTAGCCTCCGTGCTGGCCATCTTCGCCTCTTTGCTACCACTCCTGGGAGTGTTCACCACCGTGCTAGCCCTCTTAGCGTTTGTGCTGCTACTGTTTAGTGTGACATTTTGACTAGATCTCAAGGGTGTACTATGCGGCGTGGTGCCTTTTTTCGTGTGACTCTTGGGCGTCCTCTTCTCTAGTGTGGTCTCCTTGGTGCGTTCTTCTTCGGGGTGCCCTTTCTAGGGATGCTCTTCCTGCTCCTCTTTATGACACTCCTCTATCAGTCTCTCCTCTGCTCGAAGCTACCCTCAGTCGCACCAGCCCCAGTGATGCCATGGATCAGGTCGCGCATGCCTTCTAAAAGTCCATCATCTCTATTGTCGAGTTCCAATTCTTCTATAACCATTTGCACTATAGAGTGGAAGTACACTTCTGAAGGAAATATGCCCCGAGAGGCAATAATAAAGTTGTTATTATGTATTCCTTGTATATGATAGATGTTTATTTTGCATGCTATAATTGTATTGATAAGGAAACGTCAATACATGTGTGTTTAATAAAAAAAGGGTTCCTAGTTATGCCTCTCTTATAGACTAGCTCGTTGATTAACAAGATGATCAAAGTTTCCTGATCATGGAAATTGGATGTTGTTAATAACGAGGTCACAACATTTGTGAAATGATGTGATGAAAATTCATCCGAAGTATAGCATTATGATCAATTTCATTATGTTTATATTGCTATAACATCATACGAAGTAATCTTAGTCCTTAGAGCATGAGATCATGTTAATTTCTAACACCAGAAGAGTATCTTGATAACATCAAACGTCACACCGTAACAGGGTGACTATAAAGGTGGGTTTAGTGCTACGAAGGTGTTATGTTGAGGCTCATGGATCAAGAGTGGAATTTTTCAATCCCGATGGCGGATAGATATACTCTGGGCCCTCTCGGTGATATCACATTAAGATAGCTTGCAAGGAAGTGATGTGATCACTAGAATGTTATATCACGGGAACGAAAAAAGAGTGCATGTCGGTAACAAGATCAAACTAGGTATTTGGATACCGATAATCGAATCTCGAACATGTATTATATCATGAGACAAAGGGATTAAATTACTAGCGTTAAAGGTTCTCACGATCATAGAAGTCATTGTTGAATGTGGAGGAGTCAGTATGGATCTCTAGGTCCCGCTTCTGATTATTGATCTGAGAGGAGTCTCAATCATGTATGCATTATTCAAAAACTGTAGGGTGACACACTTAAGGGTTGCCTGACACCATTTAGCAGCACATATGTTTCAAACGAAAGGATTGCAAAGCTCAGGATATGTTTCGATAGAAACCAGAATTGTTTTGGGTGAAATTGCAGAAAGTGGTTCTACATGTGATATTGAAATGTTGCAAGGTGTTCTATGTGAATGTTTGTTAATTAAAGTAATTAACAAAATTCTGAATAAAATAAATAAAAGAGTTTTATTAATTGAGAGTTGCATTAAATTTGGTGGAAATTTAATGCATGTGAGTGGAATTTTGGGTGGAGCTTCCACCACATGAATGAGGAAGAGGTGGGGGCACCCCCCTTGGCCGCCGGCCATGGGAGGGGAGGAGCCCCCCTCTCCTATAAAAGGCCCCCTCCTAACTCACAAAGCACACCTCCTTGTGAAGGATCTCTCTCATCCTCTAGATATTCCCCCATGGTCTCGGATTAGCGAGATACATGTTCCCGGTGGCCTTGTGTCTGGAAGGAGTTACTGCTTCTACTGATTCACTGGAGTGAGGAGATGGAGGTTATCCGGTGGCTTGAACGTGTGTGCGAGGACAGATGCGCTGCTGATTTGCGGCGCTCGGACTTCCACACGATCTTGAGATCGGTAAGCGTACGACTACATCATCCACGAGTTCCAACTCATTAACAAAACTCTATTGTCTTCGAGGGTAAGTTATCCATGGATGTATATCCACCCATTGCTCTGTATCTAGTAGATAGATCTTGGCATATAGTTCTCTTCGTAGGAATTTTTTGTTTTCTATGCTGTGAACCAAACAGTGGTATCAGAGCCTGATCTATGCGTAGGTGCTTTGCACGGGCAGTACACATATGTTTATATGTGGGCGATGATGATCATGTTATTGCATCTTCTATGTATGTTGGATATTGGTGGCATAGTGGGATGAAGCGGCCCGTACCAACCTTACATGTCATCGTACATGAGACCGGTTCCACGACTGACATGCAACTAGTTTTGCATAAGTGGCTAGCGGGTGTCTGTCTCTCCTACTATAGTCAATATATGATTTACAAGAAGTTGCTAATAACTTGGTTATCCTCGTTGTGGTTCATCTTCGGACCGGTTCTATCTCCGAAAGCCCTAAGCCACGTAAAACTTGCAATTGATAAATCAGAGGCGTCTAGTTTAGATCGTTGCTGGGCTAGTGTCTTGATATGGTATTGTTGTAAGTAGATGTATGATAGATACTCTTACAACACACTTAACGTGTAAGTTCCATAGACCTTGGCCTTACACACAAAGGAATGATAGAGATCATACCACGATGCAAATGATAGAGATCAAATTCATGGACCATATCATCTCACTTCACACATTAGATGTTTGCATCTTATATTGCTGGTTTGGCGCTTTTGGTAGCATTGTAAGATGATCCCTCATTTAGATATCAAGATAAAATGTGTTCTTCCTTAAGTATGCACCATTCTAGGGATCGTGTTTCAAGACATCACGTGATGATCGGGTGTACTCGACTCTACGCTTTCATACAACGGGTGTAAGACAGTTTTACACACGCGGATACTAAGGTTCTTACTTGGCGAGCCTAGCATGTACAGACATGGCATCGGAACACGGACCGAAAGGTTAAGCATGAGTCATATAGTTGATATTATTCCCATATAGATGCTCGCCTTTGAAGCTACACCGACTCACGTGATGATCGGACTTGGTGTAGTTGATTTGGTTCATGTAATCACCAAAAGGACACGAGGGATGTCGTTTTTGAGTGGGAGTTCATTAGTAATTTGGATTAGTTGAACTCAATCTATCATAAAATTAGTCTAAATATACTTTACAAATTCTGTTGTAGATGGCACCACCTGCTTTTAATTTCAATGTGTTCATGGAGAAAGAGAAACTTGCTGCAAATGGTAGCAACTTCACCAACTGGGCTATGAATTTGAGGATTCTCCTCACTGCTGCACAAAAGCAATATGTACTAGAGGTGCCGCTAGGCCCCCCACCAGCTCCTGATGCCCCTGACGAGGAAAAGAATGTCTATATAACTCGTTAGGAGGACCACAACTTAGTTCATTGCGGCATACTGTATGGGCTAGATCTAGAACTTCGAAAGCGTTTCGAAAATGGCAATGCCTTTGATACCATTGAGAATTGAAAATGATTTTCGATACCCATGCTGCCATAGAGAGTTATAATGCACCTGAAAAGTTCTTTAGCTGCATGATGGAGGAGAACAACTCCGTTAGTGAGCACGTACTCAAAATGTCTGGGTACGCCGATAAGCTTGTGTCCTTGGGAATAACGATTCCCATTGACTTAGGAAAACATCATGTTCTCCAATCTCTGCCACCTAGCTACAAGAGCTTCGTGATGAACTATAATATGCAGGGCATGAAGAAGTCTCTTCCCGAGCTTCTATCAATGCTTAAGACTGTAGAAGTGGAGATTAGAAAAGAACATCAAGTGTTGATGATCAATAAGACCACCGGTTTCAAGAAGGACAAGAAAGGCAAGCAGAAGGGAAAGAAGGGCAGCAAATTTGTCGCCGCACCTGAAAAGAAATCTCGAGCTGGCCCTAAGTCTCATACCAAGTGCTACTATTGCAAGGGGACTGGCCATTGAAAGTGCAACTGCCCCAAGTATTTGGCGGACAAGAAGGCCGGCAAGGCAAACAAAGGTATATGTGATATACATGTTATTGATGTGTACTTGACTAGTACTCATAGTAGCACCTGGGTATTTGATATGGGATCGGTTGCTAATATATGTAACTCGATTCAGGGGCTACGGAACAAGCGACAACTAGCAAGGGATGAGGTCACGATGCGGGTCGGCAATGGATCAAGAGTTGATGTGGTCGCCGTCGGAACGCTGCCTCTCCATATGTCGTCGGGATTAGTTATAAATCTGAATAATTGTTATTTGGTGCCTGCACTGAGCATGAACATTGTATCCAGATCATGTTTGATGCAAAGTGGTTATTCCTTTAACTCTGAAAACAATGGTTGTTTGATTTATATGAATGATATATTTTATGGTCATGCACCTGTGTTGAATGGTTTATTTCCATTGGATCTCGATAGTAGTATTACGCATATTCATAATGTTGATGCTAAAAGGATTAAACTTGATAATGACATATCCGCATATATGTGGCACTATCGTCTAGGTCATATTGGCATTAAAAGCATGAAGAAACTCCATTCTGATGGACTTTTGGAATCACTTGATTTTGAATCATTTGATACATGTGAGCCATGCCTTATGGGCAAGATGACTAGAATGCCGTTTTCCGGTTCAATGGAACGGCCGACAGATTTATTGGAAATCATACATACTGATATGTGTGGACCAATGAGTGTGTCGGCGCGAGGTGGATATCGTTAATTTGTTACTTTCACGGATGATTTGTGTATATACGGGTATATCTATTTGATGAAACATAAGTCTGAAACCTTTGAAAAGTTCAAGGAATTTCAAAATGAAGTGGAAAATCATCGTAACAGAAAGATCAATTTTCTGCGGTCTGACCATGGAGGAGATTATCTTAGTTATGAGTTTAGAACACATATGAAAGACTGTGGAATAGTTTCACAACTCACGCCTCCCAGAACACCACAATGTAATGGCGTGTCAGAACGTCGTAATCATACTTTATTAGATATGGTTCGATCTACGATTTCTCTGACTGACTTGCCACTGTCATTTTGGGGTTATGCACTGGAAACCACTGCATTCACTTTAAATCGGGCACCATCTAAATCCGTGGAAACGATACCGTATGAATTATGGTTTGGAAACAAACCTAAGCTGTCATTTCTTAAAGTTTGGGGATGCAATGTTTATGTGAAGAAACTTCAGCCGGATAAACTCGAACCCAAAGCAGAAAAATGCGTCTTCATAGGATACCCTAAGGAAACGATTGGGTATACCTTCTATCACAGATCCGAGGGTAATATTTTTGTTGCCAAGAAAGGATCCTTTCTTGAGAAGGAGTTTCTCGTGAAAGGTGTGAGTTGTCGGAAGGTAGAACTCGAAGAGGTTATTGAACCTTCTCTTCATGAATTGGCGAGTGGCATAGCACCGGAAGTTTTTTTGGAGTTGACTTCACCTGATGAAGAGAGAGCTAATGATAATGATCATGAAACTCCAAAAGAGGATATTCCCGGACCTCGCAGGTCAAGCAGGGCACGTGCAGCTCCTGAGCTATACGGCAATCCTGTTATGAATTTCATGATTAATGAAATAGATGACCCTGCGACGTATGAAGAAGCGATGATGAGCCCGGATTCCAACAAATGGCTAGAAGCCATGAAATCCGAGATGGAATCCATGTACGAAAACCAGGTTTGGACCTTGGTGGACCGTTGAGAATAAATGGATTATCAAAAGAAAAACTGATGCTGATGGTAATGTGACCATCTATAAAGCTCGAATTGTCGCAAAGGGGTTTCGACAAATTCAAGGAGTTGACTACGATGAGACATTCTCTCCCATAGCGATGCTAAATCAGTTAGGATTATGTTAGCAATTGCTGCATATTTCGATTATGAGATATGGCAGATGGATGTCAAAACAGCATTCCTCAATGGTAATATTGAAGAATAGTTGTATATGATACAACCTAACGGTTTTGTCAATCCTAAGGATGCTGATAAGGTATGCAAACTTCAGCGATCCATCTATGGACTGAAGCAAGCATCCCGGAGTTGGAAATCTCCGCTTTGATGAGGTGATCAAAGAGTTTGGATTTGTCCAAACTTATGGAGAGGCTTGTATTTACAAGAAAGTTAGTGGGAGGAATGTGGCATTTCTGATATTATATGTGGATGACATATTACTGATTGGAAATGGTATAGATCTTTTAAACAGTATTAAAAGTTATCTAAACATCAAATTTTCGATGAAGGACCTTGGTGAAGCATCATATAGATTAGGCATTAAGATCTATAGAGATTGATCAATGCGCCTAATAGGGCTATAACAGAGTACATACCTTGATAAGATTTTAAAGAAGTTTAAAATGGACGAAAGTAAGAAGGTGTTCTTACCTATGTTGCAAGGCAAGACATTGAGTAAGACACAAAGTCCGGCTACGGCAGAAGAAAGAGAGATAATGGATAAGATCCAGGTTCTATAATGCTTTAGCCATAGGCTCTATAATGTACGTCATGCTATGTAAAGGGTCGAATGTGACACATGCTATTAGTTTGACTAGTATGTACCAATCTGATCCAGGTTCGGAACACTGGATAGCGCTCAAGAATATCCTTAAGTACTTGAGAAGAACTAAGGAAATGTTTCTTGTATATAGAGGTGAAGAAGAGCTAGTCGCTAATTGTTATGTTGACGCTAGCTTTAACACCAATCCGGATGACTCTAAGTCTCAATCTGGATACGTATTTCTCATGCACGGATCAACACTTAGTTGGAGGAGCTCCAAAAAACCTGTGGTGACAAGATCGCCAACGGATGTGGAATATATTGTTGCTTCAGAAGCGGCACAAGAAGTAGTTTGGATGAAGGAGTTCATAACGGAACTAGGTGTGGTTCCTAGTGCATTGGACCCAATGGCGATCTATTGTGGCAACAATGGAGCCATAGCCAACGCCAAGGAACCAAGGTCTCACAAGAATTCCAAGCATATTAAGCGCCGGTTTCACTCCATCCGCGAGCATGTCAAGGATGGAGATATAAAGATTTGTAAAGTACACACAGACCTAAATGTAGCAGATCCGTTGACTAAAGTTCTCCCTAGGGCAAAACATGATCAACACTAGAACTCAATGGGTGTTAGATTTATCACTATGTAAACTAGATTATTGTCTCTAGTGCAAGTGGGAGACTGAAGGAAATATGCCCTGAGAGGCAATAATAAAGTTGTTATTATGTATTCCTTGTATATGATAGATGTTTATTTTGCATGCTATAATTGTATTGATAGGAAACATCAATACATGTGTGTTTAATAAACAAAAAGGGTTCCTAGTTATGCCTCTCTTATAGACTAGCTCGTTGATTAACAAGATGACAAAGTTTCCTGATCATGGACATTGGATGTTGTTAATAATGAGGTCACAACATTTGTGAAATGATGTAATGAACATTCATCCGAAGTATAGCATTATGATCAAAGTCATTATGTTTATATTGCTATAATATCATACGAAGTAATCTTAGTCCTTAGACCATGAGATCGTGTTACTTGCTAACACCAGAAGAGTATCTTGATAACATCAAACATCACACCGTAACAGGGTGACTATAAAGGTGGGTTCAGTGCTACGAAGGTGTTATGTTGAGGCTCATGGATCAAGAGTGGAATTTGTCAATCCAATGATGGATAGATATACTCTGGGCCCTCTCGGTGATATCACATTAAGATAGCTTGCAAGGAAGTGATGTGATCACTAGAATGTTATATCACGGGAACGAAAAAAGAGTGCATGTCGGTAACGAGATCAAACTAGGTATTTGGATACCGATGATCGAATCTCGGACATGTATTATATCATGAGACAAAGGGATTAAATAACTAGCATTAAAGCTTCTCACGATCACATAAGTCATCATTGAATGTGCAGGAGTCAGTATGGATCTACAGGTCCCGCTTCTGATTATTAATCTGAGAGGAGTCTCAATCATGTCTGCACTACACTGACAATGGCTACACATGCTTGGGTGATATGGAGTTCTACAAGAACAATAACTCCCCAAGGATGGATGACTTCAACAACGACAACAACAAGATCCTCAAGTCACGTCGACCAAGATGGAGCCTCCACCTCGAGAGCACCAAGGTCCACCATCGAATGGACAAGTTCGAAAGCACCCTCAACAACTTCAAGAAGGACATGGATGACAACTTCGCCAATAACATGAGAATCCTCGCCAAAATTAACGAGTCTACCTCAAGATTGCACCACAAGCACAAAAAGAGTGCCAAGGACAAGAAGCATCATCGCGAGTGTCATGTGGATGACCAAGTGCACCATGTACATCAACCTTTGGCAAGGCACGGCAATGACCTCCGTCGACATCATCATAAGGCACCTTCAACTACTCGTCCCACGACCAAAATGGCACCAAGGGAAAGATATCCTCCATGCCATCAAGCTTCAACGCCAAAACTTGACGTCCTACATGACGCATGCAACTTCATGGATGAGCAAGACCAAGACCTATACTTCACCAAGTTGGACGAGTACGTCAAGAGGATGTCTACACAAGCCCAGGAGGCCATGGCGAAGGCTGATAAAGCTCCAAGTAAAGAGCCTACCCTACAAGATGGCGACGACAAGGTCAAGATTGGTGAGCATGGGATTTTCCCTTCACGTAAGGAGGTGCACGGAGTTGAGGAAACCGAGCCTACGCCCATATGCTTGAGTGATGATGTGGTATGAATCCCATGTGAGTATGAGAGCCACTTAGCCCACTGGAGTGAGAGAAAGAGTGAGATGAGTGACTCCACCATACATGAGATTGAGTGCTTCCACTTGGAGGGCATGAGCGATACACCGAGTGAGTTAAGAGTGGTAGTCAATAGGTCATGTGAGACCACTTTGATTTCTAACAACTTACCCTCTACCTCTCTTGTGTTTTCTCATGATGTGCTAGGTTCCATGGATGAAGAAGATACAAGCCTCAAACTTATGATGCCTCAAATGGAGAAGATGTACATGGTGCTTGAAGATGATGCTGCACCATGGCTACATCATGAAGACGAACGCCCACATGGAGGCAACTACTACTACAACACCCATATCATATGAGAGGTATGAACAAGGTAAAAATAAGGGTCTTGGGATCCCACTAGTGCACATGATGACTTGTGATTATTGGCATGATATGGAGGATGTTTGTGATATCACATATGATTCATTCATGTTTCTGTGTGATACTTTGCCTTTGCATAATGTTGAGCATGTGAATTTTTTTGATTGTGATGATGTTGCCATAGACATGCCATGCTATAAACGTTTCCTCTTTCCCGTTGTTGCTTGTAATATGTTGAACAATTGCTCTTTCCAATGTTTTGCTTACAATGATGTTAAGAATGATCCTCGTGCTGTGAGAAACTTGATGAATAATTTCTCTTTCCATATGTTTGTGGGCAACCATGTTATTGCTTCAGACATGCCATGTCACGATAGTTATTCACTTTTCCCGTTGCTTGCAATAAGATGAATACTTGCTCTTTCACTTGCTTTGCTTGCAACAATAATTCTCATATGGTTTCTATTGACATGGCCCCCATAGATTTCTCAAATTTTGGACATTTTGATGATTGCCGTGATAAGCATGTTCCCTACTTTCATATTCACCGTGCATCTAGTTTACACTTGATTGACATTAATGGTGATGTGCACAAGAAGAGATATGTCATGATGGATGATGTATTTCTCTACCATGCACACACATTATTCCTTTTATCTATGATGTGTGTAGGTACCCAAACGATCATGTCAACCTCGGTTGAGCACGAGTTGACAAAAAGCGCTCTAGAGAGCATCCCCCAAGTGAGTTCAAAATTGAACCCATCTTCGATACCTTTTGCATGCTTTGCATCTTTCATGTTGATGAATTTCTCTATCCTATGGTTAGCTTGAAACATGTTAATGGTATTCTGTCATCTTGTGACTATCATGTTTCTTTGCTATTGGATTTTGATGCTTTGTGTGTTGCAACAAAAATGTTGAACAATTTATCTTTCCGATGTTTGGCGTGCAACCATAATGCCATTTTGAGCATGCATATATTGTCACTAGAGCTTCCAAGTACCTTGTATAGTTGTTGCAACAAACATAAGGACCACTTGCTCTTTCATATGGTTTGTTTACAAACACATTGCTTTTGCTTCTGCTTGCGATACTCTTATGCCCATGATCTATGTTTTTGATCATATGTGTATAACATCCAACATATTGAACAATTTCTCTTTCCAATGGTTGGTTTGCACACATAATGATGTTGTTTTGTATATTCTTCCTCGTGTGTTTTTGCCGAATTCTCCTAGCTTTGCTTCAAAGATGTTGATCAATATTTTATTCAATTGCTTTGAGTCCCACACTAAGACGTTTTAAGGAGTCTTTGAGTTCGCACACTTGGATGATGTTCAAACTATTTCCATGCACTTTGACCTTGCATATGCATTTTGTTTGTGATACTTGAGTTGCGCTAATACTGTTGTGAACAAGAATGGACATGCCAATGACATGCTCCTCTATGACACACAAACATATGCTGCTTGGACTTTGTTGTACGAAGGTACAATTGCTTACACGTCAATCTCTATTGACAAAGAGTTGACAAGACGAATCGAAAAGAGTTACCTATGGCTTCCCTTCAACGAGCCATCTATACATCCTAAGGTGACTTCCTTCTACTTGAGTACTCATGCTATAATCTTCATGAATTGTCTATGCTTTGAGTGTTGCTTCGCTTTTGTGGTGAGCTTTGTAGGCTCAATAGAAGGTGAAGGAACATTGAGGTGTTGTCAATTCAATCTTCTCAAGGACAACTATATGGTAAAACCTAGGATCAAGAAGGTCTTTCGATATCTTCTACTTTCTGATGAGCGTGTAGAGTCAAGGATGACTATTTTTGAAGGGAGGGGAACTGATGTAGCCCGACCTACGGTCGTTACCAGATCAAGGTCTCCAACTTATGCCAAGTCATCATGGACACCAAAGGTGAATCTGTTCCTCTATGTGAGCCCACTTCCTACCCTTTTGAATGGTATACTACTTCATACTCCGTCCCATTATCATGATAGGTTCACACCGACAGGTACAGAGGCAAGGGAGGAAGATCGGAGCACCAATCTCGATAAGACGATGGCTTGGAAGAGAAGACACAAGAAGCAGCAGCTGAAGCACCGGAGTCTCTAGCCTTCAAGCCCGGAGTCTCTAGCCTCCAACCCCGAAGTCTCCGGCCAGGACTCCGGCCAAGAATCCGGACTTTCCCCAGGAGCGTTCAGTACACCCCTCCGAAGACAAGCCCAGAGAGCGATGTCCACCGTGGAGTCTCCAGTCCTTCGACACTAGAGTGTCCGGCCCTTCGCACCGGAGTCTCTGCCCCAGGACTCCGGCCTAGACTCCGGCCGCCTGCCTGGAAGTCTCTATATGCCACCCCGGAGTCTACCCTGGTGAGCATCATCAACCGCGGAGTCTCTGTCCACCCCCAGAGTTTCCGGTCCCTACACCCTAGAGTCTCCGTCCTAAGTGGAATGGGCATGTGCGCCTTGAGCTGGGCCTCCAGGCCATGTACCCCTCTTATCCTTATAAACCCTAGAATTATCCCTAAACTACCCCTTGTTATCTGGCTGGCCTATATAGAGTTCCCGCACCCCCTCATGTAACCCTAGGCATAGATGATAGACTAAAGACACCCCTTTGTGGAATCTCTAGTTTTGCCTCATCCCCTTAGTAAAGGGGACCGACTATCGTCACCACCTCGTTGGAGTTGGCATGACGCCTCCCTCGTTGTACAAGGCCTTGGCATTGGTGTCCCTTTGCCAAGACGTCAAGACCCTATCCAAGGTGTTCTTCCCTCTCCGCATGGGATCGAGGGAGCATGTTGACCGATCTTTCCTTGCGAGGATTCTATCAGACCGGTGGCCACCGACAGGATAAATCAGCCTTGTATCTTGTGAGTTTTGCATGTGTTCATCGTGTTCTTCACGAGGTGTGCGTCCACTTCCGCTACCTTCTCCATTTCCCATCTCTTTCCCATCGATTTGACCACGAGATCCGTGAAGATCGGGCCACCCACGGGGTTACCCCTTAACAATCATGCTAGCACCAAGTTGTGTGAGAAGCTCAACCTCACCCTCCATCCACACAAGCACCCCTACCATGTGCAAAGGCTAAGTGACCAAGGGTTCGTGAAGATCAAGCACAACGTCTCGGTAACATTATCTATTGGGCCATACAAAGACATGGTGGAGTGTGATGTGGTTCCAATGACGGTTTGCCACATGTTACTTGGTCGACCATGGAATATGACAAAGGTGATATACATGATGGTCGCACAAATGTTTACACCTTCAAGTGGCTTAACAATACATGTGTTTTGCAACCGATGACTCCTAGCCAAATAGTTGCGGACAATGCAAAGTCTTTAGTGAGGGCGCAATCCACAACACAAACTTGTGAGAAGAGTGGTGAGCGAGAGAACCACCTCATAGTGAGTGAGAGACAGAAGCCTAACTTGAGTGGAAAAACTAAGAGTGTTCTCCTTGCGACCAAAAATGAGATGAGAGACGTGAGGAAAAACCCATCCCTCTTGCACCATGTCCTCATTTGCAAGGGACTAGCGCAATAAACTAATGACTTGATAAAAATTCCTACCTCTTTGATGATTGTTTTGCAGGAATTCAAGGATGTGTTCCCCGAAGAGCTCCCAAATGGACTACCTCCTCTTCGCGGCATCGAACATCGCATTGATATCATTCCCGGTGCACCGCTACCAAACCGTGCCACCTACCGCACGAACCCGGAGGCGACGAAAGAGATAGAACGCCATATCAACCAGTTCGTCTCCAAATGTTTGATCCAAGTAAGCACTAGTCTGAGTGCGGTACTCGTGATCCTTGTTCCAAACACGGATGACACGTTGCGGTTATGCATGGACTACCATCTAATCAGTGCCATCACCGTGTGTTATCGACATCCTATACCGCGTCTTGATGACATGCTTGATGAGCTGTGTGGATCCACTATTTTCTCAAAAGTTGATCTCCGTAGTGGTTACCATCAAATACGCATGGTGGAAGGTGATGAGTGGAAAACCACCTTCAAGACCAAACTTGGTCTCTATGAATGGTAAGTCATTCCCTTTGGCATATCTAATGCCCCATCTACCTTCATGCGCCTTATGAATCATATTTTGCGTTCTCTCATTGGCATGAGTGTCGTTGTCTATTTTGATGATATACTTGTTTATAACAAGTCGCTTTAGGACCATGTTACACATGTCAAGGAAGTCTTGCAAATCCTTCAATATGAAAAGCTATATGCTAATCTTACCAAGTGCACTTTTGCTAAAGACAAGTTATTTTTCATGGATTTGTCATTTCTTCAAATGGCATTGAAGTTGATGTTTCTAAAGTGAAGGACATACGAGATTGGACCATTCCCACAAATGTGAGTGAACTCCAAAGTTTTCTTGGGTTGGCTGGTTTCTATAGTCAATTTGTGAAAGACGTTTCCACCATTGCTTGTCCTGTAAACAAATTAACCAAAAAGAATGTCACCTTCGTGTGGGGCAAAGCACAATAAAAAGCTTTTGATGAACTTAAAAAGAGGCTCACTGAAGCACCTCTTCTTGCATTACCGGATTTCACAAACACTTTTGAGATAGAGTGTGACGCTACCAATATTGGCATTGGAGGAGTCCCCATGCAAAATGGGCGTCCTATTGCCTACCATAGAGAGAAACTTGATGGTGCTCGCCTTAACTATCCGATTTATGACAAAGAGCTTTTTGCCTTAGTTCGTGTTCTTCAAGTTTAGCAACACTACCTTTGTCCTAAGGAATTTATCATACATTCCGACCATGAGTCGTTGAAATATCTCAAAGGACAAGCCAACTTGAGTAAGAGACACGCTAAGTGGATTGAGTTCATGGAGTCTTTCCCTTACATTGTCAAGTATAAGAAGGGAAAATATAAAATAGTTGTGTATGCTTTGTCTCGCAAGCGCACAAGGCTTCTTACCCGACTCGAAGTAAATGTGTTGGGTCCTGAGGAAATAAAAACTTTGTATGCTTCCGACCTATTCTTAGAACCAAGTTTTGCAAAGTGATCCATGGACAAAGGGGTTGATGATTTATATTTGCATAAGGGCTTTCTATTTAAACAAAACAAGCTTTGCATTTCAAAGTCGTCTCTTCAACTTTTGCTTCTCCAAGAATCTCTTGGTGGAGGCCTCATTGATCACTTTGGCTATGACAAGACATTGGAAATGCTCTCCACTCACTACTTTTGGCCCAAGATGAAGCGCGATGTGGAACGCTACGTCCAACAATGCACTACATGTGTTCAAGCTAAGTTGCAAGCTAACCCTTATGGTCTTTATATGCCATTGCCTAGTCCTCATGCACCTTGGTCTGACAATAGCATGGATTTTGTGTTAGGATTGCCTAGGTCTAAGCATGGTCATGATTCTATATTTGTCATTGTGGATCGCTTTTCCTAAATGGCAAACTTCATACCGTGCCATAATACCAACGATGCTTCACATGTTGCCAATTTGTTTTTCAGGGAAATCGTCCGTCTTCACGGCGTGCCGAGAACAATCGTCTCCAACCGCGACGTCAAATTCATGAGCTACTTGTGGAAGACCCTCATGGCCATGCTCGGCGTCAAGATACTATTCTCTTCAGCATTGCACCCGCATACCGAAGGTTAAACCGAGGTCCTCAACCGAAGCCTCGGTACTCTCTTTCGTGTGTTGATCAAGAAGAACTTGAAGGATTGGGAGGAATCCATTCCCCACACCTAGTTCGCCTACAATCGAGCCAAGAACTAAAAAACCAAGATGATTCCCTTCATGACCGTCTATGGTTTCGAGCCCCTCACTGCACTCGACATACTACCACTACCTCTCCATGAGAACACCAACATGGACGTTGAAAAGCGCACCCAAGCTATGAAGAAGCTCCATGAAGATAAAAGAGATACTATCGAACAACAAGTCATTCGCCAAGCTTCAAGGTTCAACAAGGACAAGAAGGAGATGATCTTTGAAGAAGGTGACTTTGTGTGGATACACTTGAGCAAGGACCGCTTTCCCAAGGTACAAGATTCCAAGCTCAATCAAAGAGGAGATGGCCCCTTCAAGGTCCTCGAGGGAATCAATAAAAACACCTACATCATCGACATTCCAACTTCTAAGTACCTTGTAAGCAATAAATTCAATGTCAAGTACCTCCCACCCTACCATGGAGATGTTCAAGATGATATCCATGAAGAGTCGAGGATGACTCTTTCTGTTGAGCGTCAACCTCGAGGGTGGCCCAATCTTTCACGAATCCCGTTCAAATCGAGGGTGGAGTGTGGGGGAAGGAGAGGAATAATGAACACGATGAACTCACGCACGAAGAACACGATGAGCACTCTCAAGCAAAACCACGATACACGCCAATATCTCATAATGACGATGACCGGTCTGGCGCAATCCCTAGGATCAGCGTCGGGCGGAGGACTCTCTCTCGAACCGACACATCGAGTAGGGAGACTCGGTGATATCTTGATGTCTAGGCAAAGGAACTTCAATGCCCATGCCTTGTACAATGAGGCAGGCACAATGCAAACTCCAATGAGGTGTGTGATATTTGGGTGCTCCTCAATCAAGGAGCATGAGTCAAGAATTAGATAGATCCACAAGGGTGTCCACTAATTCAAAATATCATGCCTAGTGTTGAAAATAGAGGTGGGGGACTATATATAGGCCAGCCACTAAGTCAGGGGTAATTTAGGGATAAAAGGTAAGTTCTGGACAGACTAAGGGGTACATGGGCCCAAGGCCCAAAGGCTTTTACATGCCTGGCGACGCTTGGTCCGGAGACTCTAGTGTGGTGGACCGGATACTCTGTTCTTGGCCGGAGATTCCGATCGATCTCTAGTTCGTCTCCAAAGTGGCCATCCGAGTGTCCTCGAGCTTGATTTGGGGGGCGGTCCGGAGATGGGCCGGAGACTCTGGTGTCTCGGTCTAGAGAATCCAGTCTATCAGGCCAGAGACTCTGGTCTAAGCAGCTCCAACAACTTCTTTTTTCTTGACCCGCTCCTTGCACTTCATCCATAGGAGCTTGGTGATGCATCGGTGATTCATAGCTGAGAATGCATAGTGTATTTGCATGAAGTATCAATCCATCCAAGGATGTGTTAAAGTCACATGCTGAGAGGAGCGAATTAACCTTAGCTTGGAGTAGCTTGGCTCGGGCATGAGTCATGGGCCGACTTGGGGGACTTGGTGGTCTAGATGTAGCAGCATCCGTAGGACGGGCTACATCAGCTCCCCCCTTAGGATAGTGTCATCCTCAACTCTTCATGGTTATCATCTTGAACATCTCCATGGTAGGGTGAGAGGTCCTTGACTTTGAATGTATTGCTTACAAGGTACTGGTAGGTTGGAATGTTGATGATGTAGGCGTTGTTGTTGACTCTCTTGAGGTCCTTGAAGGGGCCATCTCCTCTTGGCTTGAGATTGGAATCTCATTCCTTGGGAAAGCGGCCCTTGCTCAAGTGTATCCACACAAGGTCACCTTATTCAAAGATCATATCCTTCTTGTCCTTGTTTAACCTTGAAGCTTGTTGAAGGACTTTTTGTTCGATAGTAGCTCTTGTTTCTTCGTGAAGCTTCTTCATAGCTTGGGCGCTTTTCAACGTCCATGTTGGTGCACTCATGGAGAGGTAGTGGTAGGATGTTGAGAACGGTTAGGGCCTCGAAACCATAGACGATCATGAAGGAAGTCAAATTGGTTTTTGAGTGATTGGCACAATTTTAGGCGAACTCGACATGGGGAATGCATTTCTCCCAATCCTTCAAGTTCTTCTTAATCAACACATGAAGAAGAGTGCCGAGGCTTCGGTTGACAACCTCAGTTTGGCCATCGGTTTGCGGGTGCGATGCGGAGGAGAAGAGTAGCTTGACACCGAGCTTGGCTATGAGGGTCTTCCACAAGTAGCTCATGATTTTGACGTCACAGTCGGAGATGATAGTTCTTGGCACACCATGAAGACAGACGATTTCCCTCAAAAAAAACTGGAAATATGTGAAGCATCGTTGGTCTTATGGCACGGTATGAAGTGTGCCATTTTGGAAAAGCGATCCACAACGACAAATATAGAATCATGACCATGCTTAGACCTAGGCAATCCGAACACAAAATCCATGCTAATGTCGGACCAAGGTGAATGAGGAATAGGTAATGGCATATAAAGACCATAAGGGTTAGCTTGCGACTTAGCTTGAACACATGTCGTGCATCATTAAACGTAGCGTTCCACGTCACGCTTCATCTTGGGCCAAAAGCAGTGAGTGGAGAGCATGTCCAATGTCTTTTCATGACCAAAGTGACCCATGAGGCCTCCACTATGTGATTCTTGGAGAAACAAAAGTTGAAGAGACGACTTCGGAACGCAAAGCTTGTTTTGTTTAAATAGAAAGCCCTTATGCAAATAGAAATCATCAATTCCTTTGTCAATGGAGCACTTTGCGAAAATTGGTCCAAAGAACGGGTCGGAAGCATACAAAGTTTTGATTTCATCGAGACCCAACACGTTTACTTATAGTCGAGTAAGAAGGGTTGTGTGCTTGCAAGACAAAGCATCCGCAACTACATTGTCTTTGCCCTTCTTGTAATTGACAATGTACGGAAAAAATTCCATGAACTCAACCCACTTAGTGTGTCTCTTACTCAAGTTGGCTTGGCCTTTGAGATATTTCAATGACTCATGGTCGGAATATATGATAAACTCCTTAGGCCAAAGGTAGTGTTGCCAAACTTGAAGAACATGAACTAAGGCAAAAATCTCTTTGTCATAAATCGGATAGTTAAGGTGAGCACCATCAAGTTTCTCGCTATGGTAGGCAATAGGAAACCCATTTTGCATGAGGACTCCTCCAATGCCAATACTACTAGCATCACACTCTATCTCA
Organism: Avena eriantha; assembly: GCA_910589775.1. Lineage (NCBI taxonomy): Eukaryota > Viridiplantae > Streptophyta > Magnoliopsida > Poales > Poaceae > Avena > Avena eriantha. The sequence continues at coordinate 320,307,416 of OU342744.1, forward strand.
AAAGCTTTAGTAAAATCTGGTAATGCAAGAAGAGGTGCTTCGGTGAGCCTCTTTTTAAGTTCATCAAAAGCCTTTTTATTGTGCTTTTCCCCACACGAAGGTGACATTCTTTTTGGTCAATTCGTTGAGAGGACAAGCAATGGTGGAAAAGTATTTCACGAAGTGATGATAGAAATCAGCCAACCCATGAAAACTTCGGAGTTCACTCACATTTGTGAGAATGGGCCAATCTTGTATGTCCTTTACCTTGAAAACAGCAACTTCAATGCCCTTCGAAGAAACGACAAATCTAAGAAAAAGCAACTTGTTTTTAGCAAAAGTGCACTTGGGAAGATTAGCATAGAGCTTTTCATGTCGAAGGATTTGCAAAACTCCCTTGACATGTGTAACATGGTCCTCAAGTGACTTGCTATAAACAAGTATATCATCGAAATAGACAACAACACTTTTTCCAATGAGAGAACACAAGATATGATTCATAAGGCACATGAAGGTGGATGTGGCATTAGATAAGCCAAAGGGCATGACAAACCATTCATAGAGACCGAGTTTGGTCTTGAAGGCGGTTTTCAACTCATCACCTTCTGCCTTGCGTATTTGATGGTAGCCACTATGAAGATCAATTTTCGAGAAAAGTGTGGCTCCACACAACTAATCAAGCATGTCATCGAAACGTGGTATGGGATGTCGATAACGCATGGTGATATGATTGATTGGACGATAGTCCATGCAGAACTGTAACGTATCATTCGATTTTGGAACGAGAATCACAGGTACTGCACTTGGACTAGTGCTTACTTGGATCAAACCTTTGGAGACGAGTTGGTTGATTTTTCGTTCTATCTCTTTCGTCTCCTCCGGGTTTGTGTGGTAGGCGGCTCGGTTTGGAAGAGGCGCGCCGGGGATGAGGTCAATGTGATGCTCGATTCCGCGAAGAGGAGGTAGTCCATGAGGAAGCTCTTCGGGAAACACATCCTTGAATTCCTGGAAAACACTCATCAAAGATGGAGGAACATTGGTTAAGTCATTAGTTCCTTGCGCTAGTCCCTTGCAAATGAGGACATAGTTCAAGATGGATGGGTTGTTCCGCACATCTCTGATCTCACTTTTGGTGGCAAGGAGAACACTCTTAGTTTTTCCTCTCGAGTTTAGCTTGTGGCTCTCACTCACTATGAGGTGGTTCTCTCGCTCACCGCTCTTCTCAGAAGTTTATGTTGTGGTTTTCATTGTCGCTAAAGCCTATGCATTGTCCGCTATTATTTGGCTAGGAGTCATCGGTTCCAAAACACATGTCTTGTTCATCCACTTGAAGGTGTAAACATTTGTGTGGCCATCATGCAGAGCACCTTTCTCGAATTGCCATGGTTGAACGAGCAACATGTGGCAACCCATCATTGGGACCATATCACACTCCACAGTGTCTTTGTATGGACCAATATAGAATGTTACTGAGGCGGTGTGCTTGATCTTCATAGACCCTTGGTCACTTAGTGTTAAGGGGTAACCCCGTGGATGGCCCTATCTTCATGGATCTCGTGGTCAAATCAATGGGAAAGCAAGGGGAAATGGAGAAGGTAGTAGAAGGAGACGCACACCTCGTGAAGAACACGATGAACACACGCACAACTCACACGATAGAAGGCCGATTGCTCCCGCTAGTGGCCACCGATCCGATAGAATCCTCGCAAGGAAAGATTGGTCAACATGCTCCCTCGATGCCAAGCGGAGAGGGAAGAACACCTTGGAGAGGGTCTTGACAACTTGGCAAAGGGACACCGATGCCAAGGCCTTGTACAACAAGGGAGGCGCGATGCAAACTCCAAAGAGGTGGTGACGATAGTCGGTCCCCTTGCGTAAGGGGATGAGGCAAAACTAAAGATTCCATAAAGGGAGGTTTTCTTTGGTCTATCATCTTTGCCTGAGGGGTACATGAGGGGGTCGGGGCTCTATATATAGGCTAGACACAAGTTCAATTGTAGTTTGGGCAAAAAACTAGGGTTTGGTATGGAATAAGGGGTACATGGGCTGCAGGCCCAACTCAAGGAGCGCATGCCCATTTGCTCAGGGCGGAGACTCTAGTGTGATGGTCTGGAAACTCCTGTCTGGGCCGGATATTCTGGTTCGTCTCCGGAGGGGCCTTTGGTCTGTCCTTGAGCTCGATCTGGGGGTCGTTCCGGAGATGGGCCGGAGATTCTGGGGTGCGTGGTCTGGAGACTCTGGTCTTCAGGTCCAGAGACTCCGGTCTGTTGATGGCAACATCTTCCGTCTTCTCTTCCAATCCTCTATCTTATCGGGCTTGGTGCTCCAGGTTTCCTCCCATGACTCCGTACTTGTCGGTATGAACCTATCATGATAATGGGATGAAGTAAGAAGTAGTATACCATTCAAAAGGGTAGGAAGTGGGCTCTCCTAGAGGAATAGTTTAACCTTTGGAGTCCGTGACAACTTGGCATAAGTTGGATACCATGAGGTGGTAACGACCAAAGGTCGGGCTACATCATCTCCCCCTCTTCAAAAAGAGTCATCCTCAACTCTTCACACTCATCACAAAGTAGAAGATATCGAGATACCTTCTTGATCCTGGGTTCACCATATAGTCATCCTTGGGAAGATTGACTTGACTACACTTCAATGTTCCTTCACTTTCCATGAAGCCTACAAGGCTCACAACAAAGCGAAGCAACACTCAAAGCGTAGCCAATTCATGAAGATAATAACATGAGTGCTCAAGTAGAGTTAAGTCACCTTATGATGTAGAGATAGCTCATTGAAGGATAGACATAAGTAAGTCTCTTCGATTCGTCTTGTCAACTCTTTGTCCATAGAGGTTGACGTGTATATTCTTGTACCTTCACACAACATAGACCAAGAAAAATATGTCCGTTTGAGATAGAGGAGCATGTCATGTGTGGCATGTCCATTCTTGTTCACAACACTATTAACACAACTCAAGTATAGCAAACGGAATGCATATGCAAGGTCAAAGTGCTTGGAAATCATTTGAACATCATCCAAATGTGGGAACTCAAAAACTCCATAGAACTTCTTAGTGTTGAACTCAAAGCAATTGACTAATATATTGATTAACATCTTTGATGCAAAGCTAGGAGAATTCGGCAAAAACACATAAGGAAGCATATCCAAAGCAAAGATAATGGGAGTATATGTATCATGAGAGGAAGCAAAATCAACATGTTTGCAAACAAACCATATGAAAGAGAAAGTGGTCTTTATGTATGTTGCAACAACAATACGAGAGACTTGGAATCTCACATGACAATGCATGCTCATAATGGCATTATGGTTGCACACAAAACATCGGAAAGAGAAATTGTTCAACATTTTTGTTGTAACACACAAAGCATTAATATCCAATAGCAACGAAACATGATTGTCACAAGGTGAAAGAATACCATTAACGTGCTTGCAAGCTAACCATACGAAAGAGAAATTTGTCAACATGAAAGATGCAAAGCATGAAAAAGGTATTAGAGTTGGGTTCGATCTTGAACTCACTTGGGGGATGCTCTCTAGAGATCTTTTTGTCAACTCGTTCTCAATAATGGTTTACATTATCTTGCGGGTACCTACATACATAAAACACAAAAGGAAGAACGTGTGTGCATGGTAGAGAAACACATCATCCATCATGATGTATCTCTTCTTGTGCACATCACCATTAGTATCAATCAAGTATGAAATATATGCATCGTGAGCATGCAAGTGAGGGACATGCTTATCATGGCATTTACCAAAATCTCCAAAATTTGAGAAAGCTATGGGGTCCATCTCAATAGACAACATATGATAATTAATTTTTCAAGCAAAGCAAGTGAAAGAGAAAGTATTCATCTTATTTCAAGCAACGAGAGAAATTGTAAAACATCCACGACAAAGCATGGTCTGAGGGATGCCATTTTGATTGTCATTGCAAGCAAAACATTGGAAAGAGAAATTGTTTAACAAAGTGCAAGCAATGATGTCACCAACATAACATTTAGAGCATGGCATGTCTATGGAAAAATCATCACAATCAAATAATTTCACATGCTGGACATTATGCTAAGGCAAAGTATCACATGGAAATATCAATGAAGCATATGTGATATCACAAACATCATTCATAGCATGCCAATACCCACAAATCATCATGTCCACTAGTGGGATCATGGCATCATCAACACCCTTATATTTAACTTGTTCATACCTCCCATATGAAGTAGCTGTTTGTCGTGGTTGTGTCACGACAAATGCCATGGATATGCTAAAGGTGGGGACAATATGCACTAGAGGAATCTAGGGAGGGATAGTGTGGTGATTCCACACACAGATGCTTTGTATTCAATAGGTTTCCAAGGTTACAAATGCTCCTTGAGCTGTATTGGGGAGAGGAGGAAGAGGGAACACTCTTTATCTCACCACTAGCTAGCTCCCAGGAACCAAAAATTAACCAAGTAAAAACCCAACCCCCTCTACAGATGCCCTAGCCCCTCCTTATATAGGGGTGCCTAGGTCCCCAATTAGGGCATACGTGGAGGCATATTCTAGGGAATATGGCTCCTCCCAATATAGTAAACCGACCGAGTCACTTTTCCCCATCGTAAGCCATGCAGAGGCTACGTAAGCCTCTATGGCGCCAGCGTCATCCGACACAGGTAGCATCACCCTTGTCGGCCACGCCTAGGTGGTCCTAGTCTCTGTCCGCTTCGCTCACGCTCCAGCGTACAGTGACCTCCTTTTGACCAGCGAGATACCTTCCTTCTCTTGCAAGCCTGATATAACCCGGATCATGCCTGGTTTATCTGGACACACTGGTACCTGCATATAAGTTAGATAAATCCTGCCGGCCTACGACATAGGTCGGCCAGGACTCAGTTAGGTGGACATTCTCCGGTCCGGGTTACTCCGTGATTCGGCCTGCCTTGAGGTGACTTGGCCAGCACTTGCTCTGGCCTTGCCGTACCTCGGCTAACTCGGCCTTTATACCCTGGCGTGACCCTACCCGGGGGTATCCCCCAACATTAGTCCCCGAAGCTGGTGCGATCTTAGCAGCTCCAGCTGGTAATCCACGACAGGTTCAATCTTCTGAACCTTTTGCTCCTTTTTCTGAGTTATCTCATAGTCCGGATTCCATAGGCTAACTTTCCCTTGGCACATTCCGAGTCTTCACTCGCTGGCCGGGTCATCCTTTGGTTATCCGGGTTATCCTTCCTTCTCTCGTACGCTTCCCCACATCCCACATGGAGGGTAATCATTATTTTGCCTCATTTTAAGTGCATGCGCCAGTTACTGCTGCAGTTAATGTCAGGTGTTACTGTTGCACACGTCACATCGCGTATGTCTCCTCGTTAACTGTATCATCAAGTCATGTTGTGGGATCCGCTGCACCATGTGGCCCTTCCCGTGGCTCGCCTCTGATTGGCTGATCCGGATAATACACGGCCACACCGTGTGGCCCTGCCGTACCGCACGATCCCACTACCGCCGCTGGGTCGTGGTTAAATAGGGGAGGGGCGCGCCCCTTGGTACTTTTCCCCATTATCGCGCCCCTCTGCCTCTTCTTCTTGATCTTCTTCCCAACGAAAGCGCTACCGCCACCGCACCTGCTTAGCAGCGCCGCCGTCGCCCCGTGCCTTTCCGCACCAGCATCGGCGCCCCTCCCATGCAGCTCCACCACCACGGGTCCGTGCTAGTCCAAGGCACTGCCCCCCACCACCGATAGGGCCAGTGAGGACAGCGATTTGGACATGACCGAAGAGATGGAGGAGGAGGCGGAGAACACCGAACGTGGCGCCTGGGCTGGCTCTTGGGTGTGCCAGGATAACCTAGACTGGTTGTATCGCACCCGGTGTATCCCTGAGGGCGTGGTTGCCCGTCTCGCTACCGAGGATCTTGCTCCCTCACCTAATCCGGGTGAGTTCATAGTGTTCCTCTCCCACTTCTAGTGCGGGTCCGGCCTCCCTGTTAGCGATTTCTTCTACGATTGGCTCAACATCTATGAGCTTCAACTGCACCACCTTACGGCGAACGCCATCACTTCCCTTTCTTCCTTTGCCTCCACCGTAGAGGGGTATGTCGTATTGTGGCCCACTAAAGAGCTCTGGATCCGGTTTTTTGGTCTTCGCTGGAACGTGATTCCAAATAAGGAGCTCGACCCGGAGGACAAACATCTTACGCAGTTTGGCGCTGCCTCCATTTGTCATGGGAAACTATCCGTCTTTCCCCGGGTCACGGGGTTAGATTCCTGCAAGGGCTGGGCCCGAACTTTCTTTTATGTCAGAAATGGCACGAATGAAGATCTGATCTGGCTGCGCCCCTACGCTCCGGGTCCTCCTAATCCGGATCTGTGGGACCGGGTTTCCAAGAAACCCACCGTATTGGCGAATCAAGTCAACAAGCGGTTTAAGGAGCTGAAGGATGCGGGGCTGCACAACGAGGGTGCGATGATCACTTTCATCAGCAACCGGATCTCCCCTCTCAGAAACGCACACACAAGCCGTGCCATATGAGCTGGCGTCTTGACCCCAACCGGACTTCCTCATTTGAACTGAGCAACACCGAGATATTCTGCCGGGTCAAGGCTCTCTTCACCACTGACAAAAACTTCTCCGCTGATTGGGAGTGGGGAATTGAACATTTCTGCCGGGACAGGCTTCCTCCTGTGGTAATTCTCGTGTTCCAATTTCTTTCCGAGTTATGTTCTATGTCGGAGTATGTTGTTTGTTTGACCCCTTTGCATTTTCTTCTTAGTTGTTCCTTCAGCAAACCCTCGAGGATGGCACCGATCCTTCTCTCAAATGGGCGAAAGATCGAGATGCCCCGGACGAGGAGGAGCCGGATCGGGAAATGTTCCTGCCATTCCCTGATGCGACCAAGAGACCCACCCGTAAATGCTCTTCCTTAAGAGATTGGACTGACAATGAAGATGATTCCGACATTGAGGTGATGGAAGCATTTGACGTTTTCCCCCTTTCTTACGCCTTTCCGGCATCAGCTAACCCGGGTGGGCAGATTCCCGAAGATCCTCCTCTCGCCACGGGCGAGCCTGTCCCGGTCGCGTCAAAGAAAAGGGGAACTGCTTCTGCTTCTTCTTCGAGATCTCCTAAGCCACCAAGAGGCGAAAGAAGTCCGCAGACAAAGCCGCCACCAAGCCTACAACTAAGGCCATAGCTCGGAGGTCTCGGAAGCCCAAGGAGCCATTGACCTCGGATGAGTAAGTTACTTTTCTCTCTGTCCAATCCTTTGGTTCACGCTTTTCTTCTGTTGTAACTTATTATTCGTCATTTGATTTGGTAGGGCTGCGGTGGAGGTTCCTTAGAGCGGATCGCCCCTCCCGCATAGCCCTTCTCCCCGTCGCGGCGACGATTCACGCCCGTTGAGCCCCATTCAGGAGGGTTCAGTGGCTGCTCCGGGTTCTAGCCCACCTCATCTAGAGGAGGGCAACCTCGGAGACGGGGGAAGTGGTTCTGCCGAGACAGCGTTTGCTCCCAACTCCTCTTCGGCTCAGCCGCAACCAGCCACCACCGAGGTACCTGCAGCACCCCCACCAAGACCAACATCAGCGCCAGCACCAGCGCTAGTAGCACAAGTGCTAGCAGCACCAACTCCTTCCGCCTCGTCCGAGTCTTCCAAGACTCGGCGAGAAGACACAACTAGCACCAAGGCTGTGCCCAAGGGCAAATCCGTTGCACAAACTTCCACTTCTCAGCAGCAGCCTAAGGCCAAGAAAACCTCTGATGCCACCAGGGCAGCATCTATCGATGCTGGACAGCGCACGCTCGCGTCCATGCTTCCGAAGAAGACCCCCCCCCCCCGAAGAAGGATGTCTCCCCCGGGCCAGCTAGCACGCAACTTGCATTACCCACCAGCCCCGCTGCTGCCCAAATTGAAAGGAGGTAAGCCCATGCCAAGGGTTTGATAGCGCCCCATATGCTTAGCAGAGAGCGCTATCCTCCGGCCTTGATCGAGTTTGTCAATAACTAGAACAAGGCAGAGTTCATCCATAACGACAATCTCCCGGAGAAATTTGGGCATGTCGAGTTTGCCCCGCAGATGAACACAGCCGCCAAGGCTATCAACCTTGCCGGCCGGATGATGGAGGTACGCTACCTTGTCCTTTCTTTAACATGTACTAAATATTAGTGATATAACCATTAGTCCCCGAGCCTCCGGGGGAGTAACTTGTTACTCAGCCGGATGCTCCTTAGAGTACCAGCGTATCTCCTTAGTAGCTTCTAATATGCCCACACCTAGAGCCGGGTTAAGTTCCACTTGGCCCGGATTTTGTACACTTTGGATATGCACACACCTAGAGCCGGGTTAAGTTCCACTTGGCCCGGATTTTGTACACCTCGAATATGCACACACCTAGAGCCGGGTTAAGTTCCACTTGGCCCGGATTTTGTACACTTCGAATATGCACACCTAGAGCCGGGTTAAGTTCCACTTGGCAAGGATTTTGTACACTTCGAATATGCACACACCTACAGCCGGGTTAAGTTCCACTTGGCCCGGATTTTGTACACTTCGAATATGCACACACCTAGAGCCGGGTTAAGTTCCACTTGGCCCGGATTTTGTACACTTCGAATATGCACACACTTAGAGCCGGGTTAAGTACTACTTGGCCCTGATTTTGTACACTTCGAATATGCACACACCTAGAGCCGGGTTAAGTTCCACTTGGCCCGGATTTTGTACACTTCGAATATGCACATGATCAAGTCAACTTTGCACTTTTCAGGTGACTACCAATCGCCGGAGCGCTAGGTTTCAGCGTCTCTTGGACACACATAAGGCACTGCGCTCGAAACATTCTACGCTTCTTGCCGAGTTTGAGAAAAAGGGTAAGTTTTCTCCTTGGCTTTTTCCCACCTTTCTTTGTCTTTTCCTGCTGAACTAATTTGTTATTCGGATTGGGCAGCTAAAGTGGAAGCTAAGAACACCATCATGCGGAAAAATTGGATCAAATAAAAGGTAAGTACGTTTTGCTTAGTTTTCTTCTGCGCCCTCTCTCCTTTTCTTCTTGGCTTGGCAGATATTCATACCTCGGCATTGCCGGGTCAACAAACTGTTTCAGCATCTCTTGAAGATAGTGTGCCTGTTCCTGATATGATGCTGCATTTTCTCGAACAAGCAGGGCAGCATCAGGCCGAACTTAAGAAGAAGGATGATGAGCTCGCCCTCCTCCGGACCAAGGATGATGAAATTGCCAAGCTCAAGGCATAAATGAAAAAGCTCAAGGCGCTCCACAAATCCGAGATGGATAAAGCTGGCCAAGATTTTACTAAAGAGAGAGAACGTCTCAACCTCCAAATTGCCAAAGATCAAGAGCTGCTGAAGGAGGCCGACATTAAGCTTGAGTCGGCGAATGCTGAACTTGTGCAACTCCGGAAGAGACGTGACAACTGCACCAAGGAGCTGACCCGGATCCACAGCCGTATTTCTTGTAAGTTCTTTTTCTTCAGCCGGCATGAATCTCTCTGGGTCAACCTCCTTTACTTATCTCACTTGTCTTGTTTTCGGACTAATTTCCAGAGGGCGATGCCATTGCATCCAATGCCGTTACCAAGTTTCGCTAGTAGAGAGGTACTCCATCTGGTCCTGGCTCTATTCCTCTTGACCTGGAGGATCTGATAGTCAGCTTATCCTCCCAAGTTGAAATCATGAAGAACTACGACAAGGGTCTCCTAGACGCAGCAGTCCGGGTCTTCAATGCCCTCTGGCCTGGTGAAGATACTCCGAAGGGGTCCACTGCTCTAATTTCCAAGGTAATGGAGTGCGAGACCAAGCTTGACCTCTGGAGGGAATCCGCCGGACGCGCCGGAGCTGAAACCGTCCTCCACTACGTGCTCACATGGTTTGAGAAAATAAATCTGAATCTTCTGGAGCGCATGCGCACCGGTTCGAGGTGGTCCACTGATCCGGATTGGATAGCTCGGCGCAAGGCTTGCGCCCATAGCCTCATTCAGTATGCCCCATCCATCAATGGAACGAGGGACCAAGCTTTCTCGAAGATGTTGATGACGAATATGTCGAAGATGGTTCGGGCGAAGAGGATGAAGACGAAGCCTCGGACGTCGAAGAAGATGATGCTGAAGCGAGGCCAGAGTTCCACCTGCTGGTGCCGAGTTACCTCCTCCTGCTGCTCCTTGATAACAAACACTTTGCAGATTATCAGATCCCCGGTATGCCGGATGCAAATGTATTAAGCACACTGATCATATTTTGCTACTAAGTTGCTTATGCTAGATTAACTTGGGCGTAGTCCCCGAGTTTCATTTTCTTGTTTCTCCAATTTTCTGGTTCGGCTCGTGTCTACCTTGATTCGGTTTTGTGACTTACGAGACCGAGTTTCAAAAATTGACTTAACAATACTTGGAAAACTTTAGGATTAGCTCAAAATAATTCAGCATGGTAAATGTAAAATAAACAAGAGGTTAGTCTGAACAATAAATGTCGGCTCGATTACGTTCCTTTCCTTAGTCGTTTTTCGTGTGCTACGCAATTCCAAACTCGTTATCTTGCTTGCCATGAAGCCAATTCTTGTTGGACAACAGCAAGTCGAAGAGTTGAGTTTTTGGTGCTCACACACTACTAACCCGGCTTAGGTAGAGGCAACTTAAGCCAACCGACATAAAAATAAATAACGAACACAAAGGATGAATAATATTACTAAGGCAGTCCTCGAGTTACTGCTCGAGGTGCCAAGATTTCATTGATAAACTCACTTCCGGCATACATACCGACATATGAGAGACTTAGATACACACACTTCTTTGTTAAGTGTAGAAAGGATGAAGTAGAACTACATTCCATGGGCGCTTAGATTCCTCGCCGGACCTGTCCGCCTTGTTCTTCTCCTGAGGTTTTGCATCGATGAGATAATAAGAGTCATTGTGCAATGCTTTGCTCACAATTAATGGCCCTTCCTATGGGGGGGGATAATTTATGCATGCCAGCAGTACGTTGTACTAATTGGAGTACCAGAGCACCTTCCTAGAAAACTTGGGGATTTACTTTCCGGCTATGATAGCGTCGGAGATTTTGCTGATGTATGGCGGATCTGGACACTGCCAATTCTCTCGCTTCTTCCAGTAGATCAACATCATTTTGCCGGGCTTCTTGCATTTCGGCTTCTGTGTATTGGGTGACCCTAGGAGAATCATGCTCTATGTCGGCTGGTAATACAGCTTCTGCCCCATATACCAGAAAGAATGGCGTATAGCCTATTGATCAATTCGGAGTTCTTCTTAAACTCCACAGAACCACTGGTAGTTCTTCTATCCAGCACCCCGCTGATCTTTGCAGTGGCTCAATGAGCCGGGGTTTTATCCCGGATAATACTAATCCGTTGGATCTTTCTACTTGTCCATTTGATGCGGGGTGGGCTACTAAGGCAACGTCTAGCCGGATCTTCTTATCTCGGCAGAATCGCGCAAATGCTCCTTCAGCGAAATTTGTGCCATTATCTGTTATGATACTGTGAGGATAACCGTATCTCAAGATGATATCTTTGAGGAATGTCACGGCGGTAGGTCCATCACATTTTCTTATTGGCTTCACTTCAATCCATTTTGTAAACTTGCCAACCATGATTAAGATGTGGGTCATGTTCCCTCTTGCTGGTTTAAACGGGCCAACCATATCCAGATACCATACAGCAAATGGCCAGGTAATTGGTATGGTCTTGAGCTCCGACATTGGCATATGTGTCCTAGTTGCATACCTCTGACAACCATTGCTTTTTCTTACTAGATCTTCTGCTTGTTCCAAGGCACTTGGCCAATAGAAGCCATGCCGAAAAGCTTTGGCTAGCAACGCTCTGGATGAAGCGTGGTGCCCACATTCCCCTTGATGTATATCTCGGAGGATGTCAAGCCCTTCTTCCGGGTCAACACATCGTTGGAGGATGTTTGTGACACTTCTCTTGTATATTTTGGCATTGATAATTGTGTATGCCTTTGCCCTCCTCTGAGTTTACCTTGAGAGCACTTCCTCGCTGGGCAAGGTTCCATTCTTTAGGAATTGAAATATGGGCAGTGCCCAAGCTGGTATAGCTCGCACTAGAAACACATCCTCATCAATTTCCATCTGATCCACTAGCATAACCTCAGCCAGATCACACTGCGCCGTCCCCGGGTCTTGCGAAGTAGTCCCCGGGTTCGCCGAAGCAGTAGCCGGGTTTCGTGAACTACTTCCCACATCAATGTCCATGGGCACAGCTTCCGATTCCGGATTTGCCGGGATATAAATTGACTCGGACTCTGGGGATGGCCTGATAGACGGTTTTCTGAGGTGCTCTAGTGCTACCCCTGGCCGGATTGCTTGTCGGGTTGATCCGAGTTTTGACAGTACGTCGGCAGCTTCATTTTCTAGCCAGGGTATGTGGTGAAATTCGCATCCCTCAAAGTATCCTGATATCTTCTGCACATGAAATCTGTACAATGCCATATTTGCATCCAAAGCATCGCAATGCCCTGAGACTTGCTGGACTACCAGAGCAGAGTCACCAAAGCACTGGATCTGGCGTATCCCAATTTCTTTTGCCACTTTGAGCCCATGCACAAGTGCTTCATATTTTGCAACATTGTTTGATGCTGCGAAGTGGATCTGTAGCACGTATTTCAGCTGGTCCTTCTTGGGAGAGGTAAGCACAACTCCGGTGCCCAACCCGGTTTTTGTTTTTGACCCGTCAAAGTGCATTCTCCAGTAGTTCGGATCTAGCAATGGTGGCTCATATTGCACCTTGGCCCAATCCACAAGAAAGTCGGCCACAGCCTGAGACATGATTGCTTCTCTCCTGTCATATTGTGGCGCATAAGGGGCTAGCTCAATTACCCATTTTGCAATCCGGCCACTTGCATCCTTATTTCTCATTATCTCAGATATGGGGCCTTCATATATTACTTTGCTGAAGTGCTCTTACAAATAGTGCTTAAGCTTCTTAGCCGCCATATACACACCATATGCCATCTTCTCATAGTGGGGATAGTTTTGTTTCGAAGCTGATAATACCTTGCTCAGATAATATACTGGCCTTTGGACTGACTTACCCTCTTCGTCGCGCTCTACCACAACTAATGCACTTACAACTCGGTTGGTTGCGGCTATATAGAGCAACATTGTCTCCTTTGATAGTGGAGAGGCTAACACTTGTGCAGTGGCTAACATTTTCTTTAATTGTATAAAGGCTTCATTGGACTACGGCATCCAAGTGAACTTGTCTGACTTTTTCATGAGTTGATAGAGAGGCAGTGCCTTTTCTCCCAACCGGCATACAAACCGACTTAAGGATGCCAAGCAACCAGTGAACTTCTGGACATCATTAAGACACTTCGGAAATTCCATTCGCTCAATGGCCCGGATTTTAGTTGGGTTAACCTCGATACCTCGGCTGGACACAAGAAATCTGAGTAATTTTCCAAGCAGGACACCGAAGGTACATTTCTTCGGGTTAAGCTTCATTCGGAACCTCCTTAGGTTTGTGAATGTTTGCCTGATATCATCAAGGAGCGTTTCGCTTTCCTTGGTTTTTATAACCACATCATCCACATATACTTGCACATTTTGGCCAATTTGGTCGTGCAAACATTTTTGCATACATCTTTGGTACGTTGCCCCTGCATTACGTAATCTAAAAGGCATGGTGCGATAACAATAAGCCCCATACGGGGTGATAAATGTAGTCTTTATTTAATCATTCGGATTAAGAGGTATCTGGTGGAAACCAGAATATGCATCTATGAACGAAAACAATTCACATCCAGCAGAAGAATCTATGACTTGATTTATCCTTGGCAGTGGGAATGGATCTTTTGGGCACGCCTTATTCAGGTTCGTGTGATCGATGCACATACGCCAAACCACTGCCACATTCGGATCACCTTTTTTCTTTTCCACCAGCACCGGATTAGATAGCCAATCCGGGTAAAGCACTTCCATGATAAACCCAGCTGCTAGGAGCCGAGCTATCTCATCTCCAATGACTTTTCTCCTATCTTGGGCGAAGCAGCGGAGAGGTTGCTTCACCGGCTTTACTTTGGGTCTCACATTCAAAGAGTGCTCGGCCAACTCCCTCGGAACACCTTGCAAGTCCTGTGTGGACCAAGCAAAAATATCCGGATTCTCCCGGCACCAATTGTTACGGTGCGTTCTGGGAACAGATCATCAACATGCACTTTCTTGGTATCCTTTGTCGCTTGAAACGAGACACTTCCATGCGGGTTACTCAGTGCTGACATATACTGCTGTGCGGACCGAGCTAATGCCGCCACTTCTTGGATCCTTCTTTTCTCTTGCGCGATTACGAGTGACTCGGCCAGGTTAGACCCGACTGACGCGCACTCAATGGAACGTCGGAAATCTCTAGCTATGGTAATTACCCCATTTGGCCCAGGAAGTTTCATCTTCAAGTAACTGATGTGAGTACTTGCCATGAATTTGTTCAGGGCAGGCCTGGCAAGTAACGCGTGATACGCACTTTCTAGGTTCACCATTTCAAACTCCAAATTTTTAGTTCGGCAGTTATCTCTTGTGCCGAATAACACGTCTACATGGAGTTTGCCAATGGGTACGTAGGAAATGCTTGGCACAATGCCATGGAAAGTTGTCCTCGTAGCCTGGAGCATGTTCTCCGTGATGCCCAACTTGTGCATTGTATCCACATACATGATATTGATGCTGCTGCCATTGTCAATCAGCACCTTTGAGAACCTCACATTGATGTTTGGCCCAATAAACGTTGGGTCTAGCACTAGCGCATACGAACCAGGGCTGGGCATAAGCTTGGGATGATCTTTGATGCTCCAGGTAATTTCCTAATCCGACCAAGGCATATACCTCGTCACTGCCGGCATAACTGCGTTCACCTCCATATGTCGGCGCTGCAAGCTCTTCCTATCCATTTCTTCCGTGGTAAACACACAGTAACTCTGGTGATGTTCTCTGTACTCATTTCTCCCCTCATTGCCGGGGTACCTTTGATCTGGCTGATGCTGATTTTCCACCTGATGCACTGCATCCCTTCTCTCATGGTTTTCATACCTCGGCGGAGGTGGTGGCAACATTAGCTGTTACGAGTTCGCTCCAGAGAGCAATTGCTGCAGGGGTTACTCCTGCCGAGGCTTATCATTCCGAGGTGCCTAAGCATTCCCCGAACCAGTTTGCTCTATCTTTCTCATCCACTCACATTGCCGAGTTGTGTGACCCGCCGGGTTACTCCAATTTGGCATGTGAAATTTACACGGCTGATCCAGCATTGCCTCATAGGTATACCTCGGCCTATCTTTCTTCTCTTGCCACTATTTCTTTTGCTCTGGCGTCCAAGTTTCTTGCCATCATTTCTTGGAGTCCATTGTTGCCCTCCAGTTTTCTGACGCTGATTACTCCCTGCTCCGGGTTGATCTTGATTTACAGCTGCAACTTGTTGCGAACTGTACCGGTAATCTGGTCTATCATCTCTTCTCTTACCTCGGTAATCATTTCGCCGGGATGATCCGGCTCCATCTTGTTGGTAGTACTCCTCATTTGACTCGTTTGACACAAGCCTAGGTTGAGTCAGATCACCCAAGCATATGAATCAGCAATCCGGATCGTCTTTGCTAGTGTAATTTGCATATCCCTTTGTAACCTTTGCCACGACATGCTCGCATATCTGCACCCTTGCGCAAACCAAGATATGGCCTGTGATTCAATCACGCCCTCACATGAGTTTCACACTGTGCACCAGTGGGTCAAGAATTCCCGGTCTGTCTCATTTGGTCTCTGCTTGCACATTGCTAGGGTCTGTGGCCTATTGGGCCTCTGATACGTGCTTGAAAAGTTACTGACGAACATTTCCTCAAAATCGATCCAACAATTGATACTTCTGGGTGGCAAATTGTTTAGCCATACCCTTGCTGGCCCTTCCAACATCTGAGGTACATATCTCACAACCTATCTCAAGTTGCCTGTAGCAATTTTTACCACTGTTGCGTAGTTGATCAACCAATCCTCCGGCTTGGTGCTACTGTCATACGTCTTTGTGCCTCTGGGTAGCTGGAAGTTAGGTACCGAAGGCTCCTTCATGATCCGGGGCACAAAACACGCTAGACCCGGAGGACCTTGACACCTGTGGCGCCCCGCTAAAACCACTACTAGAAAATCGCGGTGTTTTTCTGCATCGCATCATCATGACCGCATGCTCATGTCATCATGCCATATTGCATTTGAGCATCGTCGTCATCATGCATGGTTTTGTCTAAAACTATTTTTGAAAACCTATTTTATTTTTCTAAATAAGCCCTGTCTTTATTTAAATACAAATCTCGGGCTTCTCCGGATTATTTTGTTTCGTCTACCAACGGATTTCAAAAGCCCCGTTTTAAGAAAATAAAATATTTATATTATTTTAGGGGCAGCCGAACCGGGCCAAACTGACCCAGCCGGCCACCCCCAGTAAACAAAACCAGACCCACACCTCCAAACCCTAGCTAAAACGCCACATCCACCGCACGCCATCTCCCTCCACTCCGCCTGGACCCACCTCCTGCCACCATCCCGAGGCGACCGAACCGAACCCCTCGGAACGACAAGTTCTTCCCGGAGCCCTAAGATCCGAAGACCAAACCCTGAAGCCTAGACCCGAAGACCGATCCCGGCGAGACCAAACCGGAACCACATCGAACCAAGATCGCTTATACCCATGTGTGACCCCTTTTTCCGAGATCCCTATTTTTATAAATGACATCTATCTTGTTGCATACTTAAATTATTCATGCATGCATGCATATTTTGTGGGTCCGTATTATTTAGTCGATTCACCTAAATTAAATATGGACACTATATGCGGGCTTTGCTAGTCTTATATTGCCTCCATTTAAATTGTGTAGCGAACCGATGCCCTGTTTCGCCTTGTTAATCCAACATTTAATTTGCGGGGTAGATAAATAACTTGAACCGTGTAATTAATTATCGGGACCTCGGTTTCGCTTAATATTGCCTAATTGCACCGCATCTGCATCATATCATAATCATGCCGGATCTTCTGCCGTAGTATTAAATATTGCATCTGGTGTTTCTTCTAGTGTTTCTTCTTCGCGGATTAGGCTAATGAGTTGATGCGAGTATCGACAAGTTCTCCGGATATGAACCTCCGGCAGTGTTTCCCAGGCGAGCATTCTCCCCTTTCTACCTATTTTGCATTTATAGTCATTATTTCCTCCTGTTGATCTATTGCTATCCGTGTCGTGATGCTTTAGTTTCCGTACCAGATATATTCCGTGCAGCCGTTATATTGCCTTGGACACCTCCTATTACCTGTGTTTGGTAGATAGATGGCCTTGCGAGTCGTAGTTGCTTGCTCAGGTGCGATCCCGTGTTGTGAAGTACCACACAGTTGTTGGAATGTTGTCATGTGCTTTATGGTGGGGATTATCATGACTTTAAATACAACTATTAAATTCCTGGGATAACTAATGAAAGAGGCACCGGTGGACAATATATGCTATTTGGTTTTTCCTGTCCACTTGTGTCCCGTAGGCCCCGAGTACTTGATACATGTTCCTTGACTATTCGCACTATCCACATCTGGGAGAGTCTATGAATCCCCCTTAGCAAGAGCTTGATTCATTTATTATTTCTCGGGGCCACAAGTAGTTTGGGGCTTTATTACTATCCTGTTCTTATGCCATGATTACTGCTTTATTTACGATTGTGCGTGGAGCACCTGTACTGTTTTGGATCGTGGAATGTTTTCGCGGTATCGACAAGCCCAGTCACACTTTTGGGTTCCCAGTCGTTTACAGCCATTGACACAAACCCTGGGTCTGTCTCGGAGCCGGCCAACTTCATTGCGGGTAGCTTAGTGGGGTGGCCCCCTGAAATATTTTATGAATCCTATGATTGCTTTGTCGTGAAAGCCTCGTTGGGTTTTGATTTGGTTTTTTCGAGGTTGATCGTGTGTGTGTTGCTATTTGTGCACCCCTCCAGGGTAAATCTTTCTGAAAGCCATGTCTGCGGTTATGGACGACTTGGAGCACAGTATCTTGATCATAGACAAGCATACCTAAAGTAGTGTTATAAATTTGACTTAATATGTGACTAGTAATCAGCTTCACTACAATGGAATGGATAATAAAAATGCCAACAACTGGTGGATTTGTGCTGATCTGTGTCATACTATACCTACCTAGTAAGTATTACAACTTCAATGGAATGAAATAAAAGTGCCCACCAATGCTGGGTTTGGGATGTCACATGCTAATTGTATCCGACTAGTAACTACTGCAACTACAACTGAATGGTTAACTAAAACTGCCCACTACTTATGCTATCAGGATGACTCATGCTATCTATATCTGACTAGTAAGTGCTTCAACTATAATCGAATGAATAAAACTGCCAACTGTGTGAGTTTTCCTCGGCTTGACTTCCTCGTTTGGTCTCGAGGGGGAATACCATGATGGGTATGATTGGTGTTAGTATAATGTTGGTTCCGAATAGGTCTTTCTTATCTCTCTAATAGCCGACAGTTGCTGAGTCTCTATAGGTTGTTTAGTGCTGCTGCGCTGCTGCTTCAGTCCACCATACCTATGTAGGCGAGAGCCGCCGAATTCTAGCCTCGCCGTGTATTAGCCTCAGTACTGACGCTCCTCTTTTTCCATTGCCCTTTGTCGGCACCTCTTTTGTTTAGCAGGTTTGAGATCGACGTCGTTAGCAGGGTTACCCTTCCGGCTTGGCCTGGACAGGGTTATGGATGCCATTGGTTATTCTTCAAGGCTTTTAGCCCCATTTGCATCTTGTCCGTACTCGGACGTTGTAGCGATTTCAAGGTGATTTGGATCTTTGTACTGTATATCGATATTCCTGACTCATGGAGTCGTGTTGTATATATATATATGTTCTGTGGGTTCCATCATGGACTAATGTGTAATGATATTACTTTGTTTTCCACCCGCACAAAAATGCCTGGTGGGCGTCCTTGAATCGTTTCTATGCGGGTTTGGCGGAAAAGGGCTAAAACTTGCATAGGGCCGATTCGAGGGTGTAACAACACTCAATTTGCTCCGACCTATAAAGCCGATCCAGTTTTAACCTGGCATCGTCAGGAATCAAGTTCTTGCTTCCCAATCTTGACCCTATCACGTGATAGTCCGGCCTAGGATACCCTGCGTTCAACATTTCTGAAGCACCATCATTGTATCTATCTTGCTCTTGTGGAGCTACTCTCTGTTGCATACCTTGGCCAGCACTGCGCTCTTGCTGTGGTATATTCCGCTGCTGCGGTTTCCCTGCACCCGCCGAGTTGCGCTGTCCGGCATTGCCGTTCACAACGTTCCCTTGACCGACATTGCCTTGGTTGCGGTTACCTTGGCTAGCTTCACCTCGGCTCACACTTCGTCGACCCTCATTTCCCTGCACTGCTTTTCCTTTCCCTGCCCTTGCCGGGTCATATGGGACTATCTGTTTGTTCCTCCTGGCCGAGGTTACTACCTCTTCTCTCCTAGGACCACCATGAGGAGACGATGCAGCTCTAGCGGATTTCTCATTCTGTCTGTTAGCGATCCGAACTAACTCATTGACTCTATCCTACTGTCTTTGTCAGGCTTCACCCGTCAAACCATCTAATTCGGATGCAACTTCATCTGCTGCTCTGAGGTTCTTTGTCGGGGTATTGTACTTCGGCAACCCCACGGACAGACAGTTCTCTGATTCCTCAATTCTAGTATCACCCTTTTTGTTCATTTCACTCATGAGGTTTCTCCCCTTCACTTTCACAACATCTACCTTATTTGCCTTCGCATACTCACACAGTGGCATGTTCAATGACTGCTGAGCCGCGGCTATCTTTTTCGCACCCTCTAGTATTTTCTGCCTAGTTTCCTCTAACTCGGCATGTGCCTGAGCCAGATCTACCACTGCTGCTACTGGTCTTGCTAAGCTATCTATTGTCTGCTGCAACACATTCTCTGGCCTCTCTAGAGGAGGACCTCTACTTTTCCTCGGTGCTTTGGGTGTTACCTCTGGATCTGGTACCGGATCCTTTCTCGCGTCGGTGCCAGGCGCAGACATCATCACCTCGGTGCGGTAAGGGGAGCGAGTGATACGCGCCCTGCGAGCCGTGCTAAGGGGTGGCTCGCATCCTTCGACGACATGCCGCGGGTGAACGCACGACACATCGACAGCGATCTAGACCTTGTGCGCGCCAAGCTTGACGAAGAGGCTGTTGCGCGGGAGAGGTCACGTGCCGAAGCAACCAGCATTGTCGCTAACGAAGTCCAGCGCTCCAAAGCGCTGAATGAGCCCAGAGACGATGCGCTCGCCCGTTTCTGATGAGGTTTCCCGTCCGGATCTTCACTCCTGCTAGCGCCGCTAGCCCCACGGTGGGCACCACGGAGAGGAGGAAGAAGGAACTCTCTTACTCTCACCACTAGCTAGCTCTGAGGAACCGAAAAATAACCAAGTAAAAACCCAACCCCCTCTACAGATGCCCTAGCCCCTCCTTATATAGGGGTGGCTAGGTCTCCAATTAGGGCATACGTGGAGGCATATTCCAGGGAATATGCCTCCTCCCAAAATAGTAAATCGACCGGGTCACTTTTCCCCATCGTAAGGCATTTAGAGGCTTCGTGAGCCTCTGCGGCGCCAGCGTCATCCGACACAGGCAGCGTCACCCTTGTCGGCCACGCATCGGTGGTCCTAGCCTCTGTTTGCTTCACTCACGCTCCAGCGTATAGTGACCTCCTTTTGACCAGCGAGATACCTTCCTTCTCTTGCAAGCCTGATATAACCCGGATCATGCCTGGTTAATCCGGCCACACTGGTACCTGCATATAAGTTAGATAAATCCTGCCGGCATACGCCATAGGTCGGCCGGGACTCAGTTAGGCGGACATCCTCCGGTCCGGGTTACTCAGTGATTCGGCCTGCCTTGAGGTGACTCGGCCATCACTTGCTTTGACCTTGCCGTACCTCGGCTAACTCGGCCTTTATACCTCGGCGTGACCCTACCCGGGGGTATCCCCCCAATAGTGTTGTGGTAGCATTGGCCTCCATGTGGGCGACTTCTTCGTCCAATATGGGGATGACATCATCTTCATCCACCATGACCATCTTCTTGGTTGGAGGCATCGTCATCTCCAAACTTGGTGCTTCTTCATCCATGGAACCTAGCACATCATGAGAAAACAGACTAGAGGTAGAGGCTCTCATCTCACTCTTGTTTTCACTCAAGTGGGCTAAGGGGCTCTCATACTCACATGGGATTGGTACAACATCATCACTCAAGCATATAGGGATAGGCTCGGTTAACTCAACTCCATGCGCCTCTTTGGGTGAAGGGAAAGTCCCATGCTCACCATTTTTGACCTTGTCATCGCCATCTTGTAGGGTATGCTCTTTGCTTGGAGCTTGATCATCCTCTACCGTGGCCTCCTTGGCTTGTGTAGACATCCTCTTGACGTAGTCGTCCAACTTGGCAAAGTAGAGGTCTTGGTCATCCTCATCCATGAAGTTGCATGCGTCATCTAGGACGTCATGTTTTAGCGTTGAAGCTTGATGGCGTGGAGGAGATATTGCTCTTGGTGCCATTTTGGTTGTGGAACGAGTAGTTGAAGGTACCTTATGATGGTGTCGACGAAGGTCATTGGCGTGCCTAGCCAAAGGTTGATGTAGATGGCACAGTTGGTCATCCACATGATGCTCGCGACGATTATCCTTGTCCTTGGCACTCTTCTTGTGATGGTGTTGCCTTCTCGAGCTTGATGGAGCATTATGGATGGTGCTCAAGATGTATTCTCTTTCTTCATGGCAAATATGCCTTGAACGACGTCTTGTATCCTCTTGATGTTGGCGATGCTCACGCGAGGATGTATGTTGATGAAGATTCTTGCTTCGTGGCGCCTTGTGTGGAAGATGACTTTTGGGCACCACTTTTCTTGGAGTATGTGGCACTTGATGCCTTGGTGATGGTGGTGCATGGCTCCTTGGGGATGGTGGCGCTTGACGACTTGGAGGTGATGGAGCTTGTCACCTTGGAGATGGTGGCGCATGATGCCATGTATGTGGTGGTGCTTGACGCCTTGGAGGTCATGGTTTCTTGATGATGTGCCTCCTCTTGCTTGGTGTAGTAGTCCTCCATCTCCAAGCGGTGGAGGTATTCTTTGTGGCTGATGGAAGATCCCTTCAAGTTGGTGAAGTTTGCCATGTCCTCCATGCTTTTTGAGGTGTCATCGTTGTAGCACTTGAAGATGTCCATGCTTGGGGAGTCATTGTTGATGTAGTACTCCATATCACCCAAACATGTGGAGCCATTGTCTGTGTAGTGCTCCATGTACTCCATGCATGAGAAGCCATTGTCGATGTATAGCTCCAAGTCTTCCATGCTTGAGGAGCCATAGTTGATGGTGCATGTGGAGTCATCATAGGTGTAGTGCTCTAGGTCCTCAAAGCATGCGGAGCCATTGTCGATGTAGTGCTCCGTCATGTCCTCTATACTTGTGGAGTTCTAGTCATGGTGGCTCATCATGGATTCTTCATAGATATCATCCTCGGCTCCGGAGTCCCTAGACATGATTCACAAGACCAAGTGGTGTATGTGGAAGTGGTAGGGGGTTAGGGATGCAACGTCAAACCTTACTTTACCTTGGAAGATAGTATCGTGCAAGTGGCCACACATGAGAGCAATCAAAACCAAGTAAAGTGAATCTCATGCTGAACACCAATACCAACTAACCACTAAACACACACACACACACACAAAGATTATGGTGGTTAGGTATGGAGAACAATCCGAAATCAAGATATTGTAATGGCAAGTAAAGAACCACGATGATCACAAAGCAAAACAAGTCAATCCACAAGATATAGAAAATATGTACAATGAAACACACAAGGTGGGATAAATGGGACTTGTGCGACGGACAAAGTGAGCTAAGAACCAAATGATTACCTAGCAAAGAATATAAGCTCGTGTCGCACAAGTGCAAGGAGAGACGCTAGTTCGATTGCAATAAATTGGTGGGCTACACGATATGCACAATAACTACCACCTATATGATGTTCATCAAGCTTGCGCTTCCTATTCTATGAGGCACCTTTTTGTTTCTTTCTTTCTTTTTCTTCTTTTTCTTTTTCTATTTTTTCTTTTCCTTTTCTTTTTCACTTGCCTCTTCCTTGTGCCAACAACTATATAAGATAACAATATGAGATAGCGTGCTCACAACTTTTGCTCGGAATTCTAGAGGGTATCAAATATGCATAGCTCAAGCAATCATAGGAGGAACTAGTCTGAAGAGATGTTTGTTGTTCGCAAATATACTATAGGTCACAAAGGAAAGCAAGTGGGGAGAAGTCGTGGGATTTTTATATCTTTCGTCGCCAATCTTCACCCTTAATTGTTGGATTCAGCCTTGATCACGGAATTTGGATGGAGTAGATAGCATGAACCACATAGATTATGATGTAGAGATTTTTCTCCGCTTCGAAACGAGCTAAAGAACATCAAAATCCAAGTTCGTATGTAAATATTATGCGCCAAACCGTGAGGAAGGTCAAATTTTTGTTTTTCTGCGTGAAACTCTAAACTAGTCAGTATGGGGGTCCAGATTCTTTGCCCGGAACTCCGGTCTGGACCGGAATCTCTGGTCTAGGGGCTGGAATCTTCAGTCTTGGGACCAAATCTCCGGTCCGGAGGTTCCAAGACATGTAGAACTCGACAAGGACGCGATTTTGGCAGAAAAACTCGAACCAAAACATCAAATTGGTGGGGGGTAATCAAGGAATTAGGCCATGGGAACGCAGGGGAAGGTAGATCAACAAGTTTGGCAAGTAATCCACAGATCAAAACCTACCAAAACGTACTGAAATCACAGATCGATCCAAAACACGAAATTGGGGCTATTTTGTTGGGATTTTCGAATTTATGGGGGAAAAGACCAAAGCGATGAGGAATCCATGGCAACCAAAAGCTACTGATACCTTATGTTAAGGGGTAACCCCGTGGGTGGCCCGGTCTTCACGGATCTTATGGAAAAATCGATGGGAAAGCGAGGCGAAAGGGAGAAGGTAGCGGAAGCGGACGCACACCTCGCAAAGAACACGATGAACAAATGCAAAGCTCACACGATACAAGGCTGATTGCTCCCGCTGGTGGCCACCGGTCCGATAGAATCATCGCAAGGAAAGATCGGTCAATGTGCTCCCTCGATCCCAAGTGGAGAGGGAAGAACACCTTGGAGAGGGTCTTGACAACTTGGCAAAGGGACACCGATGCCAAGGCCTTGTACAACGAGGTAGGCGTGATGCAAACTCCGACAAGGTGGTGACGATATTCGGTCCCTTGCAATAGGGGATGAGGTAAAACTAAAGATTCCACAAAGGGGGGTTTTCTTTAGTCTATCATCTTTGCCTGAGAGGTACATGAGGGGGTGGGCCTCTATATATACGCCAGCCACAAGTTTAGGGGTAGTTTGGGCATAAAACTAGGGTTTGGTGCGGAATAAGGGTTACATGGCTGAAGGCCCAACTCAAGGCACGCATGCCCATTCGCTCAGGGCGGAGACTCCGTTGTGGGGGTCCGGAGACTCTTGTGTGGGCTGGAGATTCCGGTCGGTCTCTGGTCCATCTCCGGAGGGGCCTTCTGTTTGTCCTCGAGCTCGATCTAGGGTCGGTCCAGAGATGTGCCGGCGATTATGGGGTGCATGGTCCGGAGACTCCGGTTTGTCGATGGAAGCTTCTTCCATCTTCTCTTCCAAGCCTCCGTCTTGTCAGGCTTGGTGCTCCAGGCTTCCTCCCATGCCTCTGTACTTGTCGGTATGAACCTATCATGATAATGGGATGGAGTATGAAGTAGTATACCATTCAAAAGGGTAGGAAGAGGGCTCGTGTAACATCCCAAAACTTCAATCCAAGCCTATCAAAATCAAATCAATCAAATTTGGGGTTAACAAAAACTTTTCCAAAGTTTAAAATGAAAGCATTCATATATGTGTGCATTCAACTTAGGAGTTGTTTGAATTGCCATGATTGAGTGATCCAATAGTTGTAAAACGTTTCTTAGGTGAATTAAACATCATCTACATCATTCCCAAACTTTTCCTAAAGAAAATCAAATCAAAAAGAATTAAAAAGGAGGAATGGTCATTTTGGCAAATTTAACTCTCATGTCTACTTTGGCTATTCCTAGTACTCAAATTTTAATAGAAACTATTCTTGATCTTTGGACCCCTTGCTAGTACACATAATGAGGTACCAAGGACCACCTTTTGATCTGCTAAAAACATTCTGTAAACTAATTTAAATGATAGTTTAAAATTGAAACTAATGCATATGCATAAATCACCCCTATTTCAAAACCCATCTATTTGAGCTCCACTTTCAAAACCCTTGCAACCAGAGACTACCTAGCATTAGTGGAGAACACCCAAAGATTTTGAAACCAAAATTCAAAACTTTTTCTCTTGCGGCCATTTCATCAAACACATGGTAGGCAGAATCAAACACAACTAGATAGCTCACTGTTTCTACAGGGCGTTGCCACCCAATTGACCCCAAAACACTCCCTCTGTCTCCACTTGATTAAACCATGCCATTAACACCCCATCCCCTACACCCTAGTGGCAAGACCAAGCCATGCCGAGCACCAACTCGCCGGCCAACCTTGCCCTCACCCTAGCAGACCATCTCCCCCTCTCTCTCCATGTCTAGGGGGTAGCCAGGAGCTCACCGCCACCCCTTGTCCCTTGCCCGAGCCCACGAGCGCAGTGGACCACCGAGCACAACCCGCGCCCAGTGCCACCACACCATGCCGAGCGCACGCCAGAGCGCAGCACCCGCCATGCGTGCACAAGCCGTCGCTCGACCACAGCCCGCACCTACCGCTCCGCCACGACCTAAGGAACACGACGGACACGCCAGTTCGCCGCCCACCGCACCACAGCCACCGCTCGCCATGGACACCACCGCATCTGCCGCGCAGAGCGCCACCTCGCTCCGACCGCGTGCCACCGCCCCTACGGCCGCATTCAAGCACTAGAGCACCGCCAGGGAACCGCCCATCGATCGCCACCCCCAGCCATGCCTCTACCTCGTTGTAGCCATGTCGCCACCGTCGACCGCCCATCCCGCTCGGTCTCACCGTCGAGCCTATAAAAGGAGCACTCCCCAGCCTCTCTTCTCCACACCATTCCACTTCCCTCACCTCTCTGGACCTTACCCACCTCTAGCCAGAGCAAGTGGAGCAGCAACTCGCCGGAATTGGAGCCGGAGCAGCCGCGGTAGGAGGAGAACGGCGCCGTTGATTTCGACCGCCCCAAGCTCCACCGTGACCACGCCTCGCCTCGCCGTCGTCTTCCACGTCATTTTCCTACCTCGCCGACCCCGCTGGAGACCTGGTACGCCCCCAGCAGACCCCCACCGAGCCGCTAGGTTTCGAGCTCGCAGGCGACCTGTTCGTCGTCGACGACGACCCTCAGCAGTAGATTCCTATTCTAATCGCACGGCCCACAGCGCGCGTACCATTTTGTGTTTTAAGTGCCGCTAACACGCGGGACCCCCCTGTCAGCTGAGCCCCGTGCCGCAGAGCGCCACTGGGCCGGCCCATTCCTTTTCCCGCGGTAGCCCACAGATTCAAATCTGGATTTTTCTTTTCTAGTTAAATCTAGTTTCTGTCCAGTATTTCAAAAATCAATTCTGTGAGTTTTACAAATCCAAATTGCATGAAACTAATTTTGCCTGAAAGGTATGGAAGTAATCTACCCAAGCCCGTTGGATTTAATTCAATTAGAGTTATAGATCTCTCCTAATAAAAATAAGAAGACAGAAGCATTTGCAACTTGCAACATTTTTATAAAATCAACCAAGTTAGCTTTTGAGTTGATTCCAACTCTCAAAAATCAAATTTTACCATATATATATCCAAATATGTAATAATATTAAGGTTTACATGTAGGGAATTTTGACTAGTACCAAAATAATGCTATATAGGCATTTCTAGTCACTTTAAATCATTAAATAAGGAACTTAAACCAATGTAATATTGATACAACCCTCAAACCTCATTCCCACATGTTAGAATATGTGGTGAGGACATGTGTCCACATGATCCCATATTTTGGTGGTGAATATTAAATTTTAGTTAATTTTTTTCAATGAGTAGAAATTACTTTTCTAAAATAAAAAGAAGGAAACTTTTGATTTAAACTTGTGATGCTTGTGATGATAATAGATCATCAATTGTGTGTCTTAGAATGCTATCTAGCCTAGTTAAGTATTGTTTGGTGATTGTGCACTCCCTATGTATTTATAGACGATAGTACCGACCAAGCTCTCGAGGAGGAGGAGTTCTACCAAGAAGAAGAAGAAGAAGAAAACTTCAACCACTACACCAACCAAGGCAAGCCACCATTAACAATGCTAGCTACTATTAGCAAGCTAGCCCTATCCAAGATTAACCCTTGCAAGTTAGCACTTGCAAGTGTAGTACTTAGCAACCTAGAATCAAACTAGATGGTCTAGCAAAGATGCCTTAAGCATGCTTTGATCACACCCCTCTTATTTAACTAATAATACCCAAAGTCCTAGTTACAAGTTTTACCCTTCTTAGGTTATACAAAGTTCTTTACTGGTTTTGAAGGTAGCATAAAAAGTATAAAACTTGACCTATTTAGAAACCTTTCGATGTCATTCTATGGCATAACATTGAACCCATATTTACCACCTTAGTGAACACTCTTAACTTAGTAGTTTAGAGTAGATCAAAAACATGAGTCACTTTAGATGGGAACACTTGGTGAAAATGAATTACGAAAACCTTGGAATGATGAGTCATTCTATTGAGATGTTTTGACATGTGTTGAGAAACACAAAGGATTGATGTTGATGAAAATGTTGAGGCATGAGCCTTAATTCTTTTATAAAACTGATGGTTGGATTCGGATGCGATACCATTCCAAATTTACTGTACAACCACATTACCTGAATTGGGTAAGGCTTAGCTGGAAATTTATATGCATTAGTATTAGTTTCCTCACGAGAGAGGTTTGAGCTGAGGCTACTTCTCAATGTTGTCCACCTATGTAGTGCCCAAGATGACTGATGGTCATGGTTGGGAGGCCAAGCTCATAGGAGAGGTGCTTATACTAGGGTGTGTAAAGGGAAGGTTATGTTTGATTATCTGCATACTAAGTATGATGATTCAGGGTTATCCCTGACAGATGTATCGAATCTTGTGGTGAAAGTGTACCACCTCTGCAGAGTGTAAAACTATTCGAATAGCCGCGTCCGCGGTTATGGATAGTTTGAATGGCCATACTGTTTCGTTGTCATATGTTTTCTAAAAACTTTGAAAAGAATGATGAATCTTGACTTGACCACAACAGGGTTGTGTTTATGACAATAGTTTCCCCAACTTAAGTGATTCTAGAGTTTTATCTTATCTTTCTTTGCTTCAGCACTCAGCTTAGGTTTCAAACTTAACTTGATAGTTAAATTTAGAGTTAGCACTTTAACTTAGAAGTTTATACTTGTTAGTGGTAGTTTGCGAGTACTTAAAGAGTACACATGGCTTTTGTCTCTGGCTATTATCATGGCCAGACTATGAAGGAGATTATCAAGATGATGGTAAGCAGGACGGCTATGATAACTAGGACTATCTGCCTTCATCAGCATTGCCTGTGCCCCTGAAGATGGACCCCACCGCTACACTATCTTTTATTTCTGCTGCTTGTTGTATTAAGACTGGATCATGATATCCTTATCTGTGTAAGACCTTATGTATGGTTTGTAATGGATGATGTACTGTGATATCCAATCCGTTATGTCTCGCAAAAATGGTAATCCTGGGATTGCGAGGTATGGCATAACGGGCATCTAGGATTTAAAATCCGGGTGTTGACAAGTTGGTATCAGAGCCATCCTGACCATAGGAGACCCTAGTTAGAATGGACGTCAAACAAAAACTTAGTTTCCAAACCAAAGTGAGTATTTATGAAAAACTATCTCCTCTCTTACCCTTGTGGATTCTTTATCAAAAACTTCATGATACTCAAAAATTCTTACACTACTACTTAAAATTTGACACACTTGTTCACCTGACTAACTTCCTCATCCTTAATTCTTGTAGATGGAGACTCAGTTCAGCAAGTTTGACCAGTTGGGCAACGGAGGTCAGCTGATTTTTGAGAGGGATCTGGATTCACTATCGGAGTTACTGGGACGCCCGCATCCGGAGTTTCTTGGAGCTCAACTTCCAGGACCCCCAGGAGGAGACTTATAGTGGCTAGTCACCGCAGATCTTAGAGGAAGCATCGAAGCACCAACGTCGGGAAGAATTCACTTCTCCGTGAGAGAGAACAACTGGCTAGATGGATTAGCTAGGGCAATGCATGAAGCTCTCACACGTCTATGTGCCCTCAGCGTCAACAAGACCCAAGGAACCCGTTTTGCTCACTATGCAAAACGTGACTTCATGGGACTGCCAATAGAAATGCTGGGCCACCCCGAGTTGAGGCGTCAAGTGGAGAACCTTGACTTCTTGCTTCATGATAGACAGCAGGAACTGGACAATGCCAGAGAGTTAGCCAACCAGAACCGTGCCATTGCCGACCAGAAGGCCCAGACTTTCGCACTTCTTGTCCAAGACCGTCAGTCTCTTCGCCGCCAGCGTGCCAAGAAGGATCGCACCATCGCCTGTCTTCGCAAGAAGGTGGCCGACCTCGAGAAGACCGTCAAGGAGCAGGAAGCTTAGCTTGCCGCCAAGGAAGAAGAAGATGAGGGTGAAGACATCCAGGGAGACATGGATTCTTACCTCAGCAACGATGATGATTTTCTGGAGGAGGATGCCGTGGATTTCTACACTGATGATGAGGACTCCGACTTCATCGACGATGAGTAGATGCACTAGGGTATTGTCGTAGCATGAGATATATCGATCTCACTATATCTTAGCATGCAGAATGGTTTTCAAACCATCTGTTTTCCCTTTGATTGTTGTGGTGTGTGTTGTATCGTGTGCTTGCTTGCATGAATGAAAATGAAGTTAGTTGAAAAACCTGAGTCTAACTCAAAGTTTTAGCTTTGAAAACCCAAAACCCTGAACCTTAGAAATTTCCCTCTTACCCCTATATCTCAATCTTCAGATGACTCGTGGAAACCAAGGAGGGAGCAGCTCATCGCAGGACCCAATGCTGCAGATCTTGCAGAATCTCATCGCAGACCGTGAAGCAAGCAGGGCAGAACACCAAGCCAACTTAGCAACACTTCAACAGATCGCCCAGATGGCTCTCAACAACCAAGGGCATGGAAATCAGGATAACCAGGGATCCAAACTCAAAAACTTTCAAAACACTAATCCCCGGTTCAACAACCAAAGCTAGAAAAATTTGCAAAGCTGTACCTATCAGAATACATGGGATAGATTTTTATGCCAACCTAATTCTACTTGGAACCAAAGGTTTGGAAGTAGTACTAGGTATGGACTGGATGTCAAGGCATAAAGGATTGATAGAGTGTGCTAAGAAAGCCATCACCATGACCAGTAGTTCTGGAGTCACAGTAGAGCATATCTCTGAAACCTTACCTCGTCAATTCAAGTGCAACTAGAGTGTAGCCTTGCCCAGCATTGACCAAGTTAGAGTAGTCTATGAATACCCCGACGTATTCCCAGATGAATTGCCAGGTATGCCCCGGATAGGGATATTGAGTTCATTATCGAACTAATCCCTGGAACCGGACCTATAGCCCAGAGACCCTATAGCATGAAGCCATTAGAGTTAGTGGAACTGAAGAAACAGTTGGATGCTATGCTAGCCAAAGGTTTAATTCAACCAAGTGCATCACCATGGAGATCACCAGTGTTATTCATCGACAAGAAAGATGGAGGCAACCGTCTGTGTACAGACTACAGAAAGTTGAATGATGTCACCATCAAGAACAAGTACCCTTTGCCAAAGATAGAGGATCGATTTGATCAGTTGACCGGAGCTCGGGTATTCTCAAAGATTGATCTTAGGACTGGTTATCACCAACTTAAGATTCGTGCAACGGATATTCCGAAGACCGCCTTTACTACTCGTTATGGTTTATACGAGTATACGGTTATGTCTTTTGGATTAACCAATGCCCCTGCTTATTTCATGAATCTCATGAATAAGATCTTTATGAATTTCCTAGATAAGTTTGTAGTTGTGTTTATCGACGACATCCTTATCTACTCCAAGTCATAAGAAGAACATGAGCAACATCTGAGAATTATCCTAGAAACCCCGAGGGAGCATCAGTTATATGCCAAGTTCGGCAAGTGTGAATTTTGGCTGAAAGAAGTAGGATTCCTAGGACATATTGTGTCTGCCGGAGGAGTCTCTATTGATCCCACAAAGATCAAAGATGTTGAAGAATGGAAAGCCCCAACCACTCAAACCCAAGTCCGTGCATTTCTCGGATTAGTGGGATATTACCGCAAGTTCTAGAAGGATTCTTGAGCATAGCCCGACCAATGTCCCAATTGTTGAAGAAGGACAAGAAGTTTGAATGGATAGACAAATGTGAAGCCAGTTTCCAGGAGCTGAAGAAGAGATTGATATCAGCCCCAATTTTGGTTATGCCAGACATCAAGAAGCCCTTTGATGTATATTGTGACGCATCCAAGATTAGTCTAGGATGTGTATTGATGCAAGAAGGCAAAGTCATCGCGTATCTGTCTCGACAACTGAAGCAGCATGAGCAGAACTATCCGACCCATGATCTTGAACTAGCAGTTGTAGTTCTAGCACTGAAGACATGGTGTCATTATTTGATGGGAAATCGATGTGAGATTTACTCAGATCATAAGAGCTTGAAGTATATCTTCACTTAGAAAGAGCTAATATGAGGCAAAGAAGATGGATAGAGTTAATCAAGGATTATGACCTTGACATTCACTATCACCCCGGCAAAGCCAATGTGGTAGCGGATGCTCTTAGCAGATTGCCGTGTAGGCTTAACACCATGATCAAGGAGAAGCAACCAAATTTGTATGAAGAGTTGGAGCAATTCAGGACTGAATTAGTTAGCAAAGGATTCCTAGCTAACATTGAACTTCAACCCACTTTGATTAGCCAAATCAAGGAATCCTAGAAGGGGAATGAAAGTATCGACGGGATCAAACGTCGTATTGGTACAGGAAAGGTACCTGGATTCACCGAAGATGAAGAAGGAGTACTATGGTACAAAGGACGTATCTGTGTTCCAGCAGATTCGGAGCTGAAGGAAGTTATCATGAAGGAGGCTCATGATACTCTTTATTCTATCCACCCTAGAGGAACAAAGATGTATCAGGATTTGAAAGAACAATTTTGGTGGCACAAGATGAAGAGAGAAATCGGAAGCTACATCGCCAAATGTGACATCTGTCAAAGAGTCAAGGCAGAACACCAGAGACCTGCAGGACTGTTGCAGCCATTGCAGATTCTGGAATGGAAATGGGATTCCATCGGAACGGACTTTATCACCGGCCTACCTACTTCTAGTAGGGGAAACGACTCAATCTGGGTCATAGTTGATAGACTGTCCAAGGTAGCCCACTTTATCCCTGTCAAGACCACATACCAGAGTGCAAAGTTAGCAGAGCTATACATCGCTAGGATTGTTAGTCTACATGGAACCCCCAAGACCATTGTATCAGATTGAGGAACCCAGTTTACCTCAAGATTCTGGCAGAAAGTTCAGGAAGGTTTAGGAACCAAGTTGAACTTCAGTACCGCATATCACCCGCAAACAGATGGACAGACTGAGAGAGTCAACCAAATCCTAGAGGATATGCTTAGAGCTTGTGTGTTAGAATATGGATCAAAATGGGAAGACTGCCTGCCTTTCGTAGAATTCTCATACAACAACAGTTATCAAGCTAGTTTGCAGATGGCACCATTTGAATTCCTTTACGGAAGAAAGTGTCGTACCCCTTTGAATTGGTCGCAAGTAGGAGAGAGTCAGATCTTCGGACCCGACATTCTCCGGGAAGCAGAAGAGAAAGTTCACAAAGTCCGTGAGCACCTCAAGACCGCCCAATCCAGACAAAAGAGCTATGCTGAAAAAACAATGTCGGAGATTTTGTATACCTCAAGGTTTCACCCTTGAAAGGAACTCAACGCTTTAGTTTGAAAGGAAAGTTAGCCCCCAGATATATCGGACCTTTCAAGATTCTGAACCGCCGAGGAGAAGTATCATATCAGTTGGAACTGCCTGAAGAGATGTCACCCATCCACAATGTGTTCCATATCTCGTTACTTCGCAAATGCTTGGAAGTACCTGAGAAGACTGAAGTTTTCAAGAACATCGATCACAGAGCTATGGAAATCAACAAGGACCTGACCTATCGAGAAGTACCCATCCGTATCTTAGAAGAAGCCTACAGAACCACCAGGACCAGGAGTATCAAGTTTCTCAAGATTCAGTGGAGCAACCATACCGAGGAGGAAGCTACTTGGGAGCGAGAAGATTACATTAGGACGGAGTTCCCAGATCTCTTTAGTTCCTAGTTTTCTTTGTAAATCTCGGGACGAGATTTGTTTAAGGGGGGAAGGTTTGTAACATCCCAAAACTTCAATCCAAGCTTAAGATCAAATCAATCAAATTTGGGGTTAACAAAAACTTTTCCAAAGTTTAAAATGAAAGCATTCATATATGTGTGCATTTAATTTAGGAGTTGTTTGAATTGCCATGATTGAGTCATCCAATGCTTGTAAAATGTTTCTTAGGTGAATTAAACATCATCTACATCATTCCCACACTTTTCCTAAAGAAAATCAAATCAAAAAGAATTAAAAAGGAGGAATGGTCATTTTGGTAAATTTAACTCTCATGCCTACTTTGGCTATTCCTAGTACTCAAATTTTAGCAGAAATAATTCTTGATATTTGCACCCCTTGCTAGTACACATAATGAGGTACCAAGGCCCACCTTTTGATCTGCTTAAAATATTATGTAAACTAATTTAAATGACAGTTTAAAATTGAAACTAATGCATATGCATAGAACACCCCTATTCCATAACCCATCTATTTGAGGTCCACTTTGAAAACCCTTGCAACCAGAGACTACCTAGAATTAGTGGAGAACACCCAAAAATTTTGAAACCAAAATTCAATTTTTTTTCTCTTGCGGCCATTTCATCAAACACATGGCAGGCAGAATCAAACACAACTAGCTAGCTCACTGTTTCTACAGGGTTTTGCCACCCAATTGACCCCAAAACACTCCCTCTGTCTCCACTTGATCAAACCATGCCATTAACACCCCATCCCCTACACCCTAGTGGCAAGACCAAGCCATGCCGAGCACCAACTCGCCGGCCAACCTTGCCCTCACCCTAGCAGACCATCTCCCCCTCTCTCTCCATGTCTAGGAGGTAGCTAGGAGCTCACCGCCACCCCTTGTCCCTTGCCCGAGCCCAGGATCACAGTAGACCACCGAGCACAACCCGCGCCTAGTGCCACCGCGCCATGCCGAGCGCACGCCAGAGCGCCGCACCCGGCACGCGTGCACAAGCCGCCGCTCGACCACAACCCGCGACTACCGCTCCGCCACGACCCCGGGAACACGACGGACATGCCCGTTCGCCGCCCAACGCACCACAGCCACCGCTCGCCATGGACACCGCCGCCTCTGCCGCGTAGAGCGCCACCTCGCCCCGAACACGTGCAACCGCCCCTATGGCCGCATTTAAGCTCTAGAGCACCACAAAGGAACCGCCCATCGATCGCCACCCCCAGCCATGCCTCTACCTCGTCGTAGCCATGTCGCCACCATCGACCGCCCATCCCGCTCGGTCTCACCGTCGAGCCTATAAAAGGAGCACTCCCCAGCCTCTCTTCTCCACACCATTCCACTCCCCTCACCTCTCTGGACCTTACCCACCTCTAGCCAGAGCAAGTGGAGCAGCAGCTTACCGGAATTGGAGCCGGAGCAGCCGCGGTAGGAGGAGAAGGGCGCCGTTGATTTTGACCGCCCCAAGCTCCACCGCGACCACGCCTCGCCTCGCCGTCGCCTTCCACGTCATTTGCCTACCTCGCCAACCCCGCTGGAGACCTGGTACGCCCCCAGCAGACCCCCACCGAGCTGCTAGGGTTCGAGCTCGCAGGCGACCTATTCGTCGTCGACGACGACCCACAGCAGTAGATTCCTATTCTAATCGCACGGCCCACAGCGCGCGTACCATTTTGTGTTTTAAGTGCCGCTGACACGCGGGACCCCCCTGTCAGCTGAGCCCCGTGCCGCAGAGCGCCACTGGGCTGGCCCATTCCTTTTCCCGCGGTAGCCCACCGATTCAAATCTGGATTTTTCTTTTCTAGTTAAATCTAGTTTCTGTCCAGTATTTCAAAAATCAATTCTGTGAGTTTTACAAATCCAAATTGCATGAAACTAATTTTGCCTGAAAGGTGTGGAAGTAATCTACCCAAGCCCGTTAGATTTAATTCAATTAGAGTTATAGATCTCTCCTAATAAAAATAAGAAGACAGAAGCATTTGCAACTTGCAACATTTTTATAAAATCAACCAAGTTAGCTTTTGAGTTGATTCCAACTCTCAAAAATCAAATTTTACCATATATATATCCAAATATGTAATAATATTAAGGTTTACATGTAGGGAATTTTGACTAGTACCAAAATAATGCTATATAGGCATTTCTAGTCACTTTAAATCATTAAATAAGGAACTTAAACCAATGTAATATTGATACAACCCTCAAACCTCATTCCCACATGTTAGAATATGTGGTGAGGACATGTGTCCACATGATCCCATATTTTGGTGGTGAATATTAAATTTTAGTTAATTTTTTTCAATGAGTAGAAATTACTTTTCTAAAATAAAAAGAAGGAAACTTTTGATTTAAACTTGTGATGCTTGTGATGATAATAGATCATCAATTGTGTGTCTTAGAATGCTATCTAGCCTAGTTAAGTATTGTTTGGTGATTGTGCACTCCCTATGTATTTATAGACGATAGTACCGACCAAGCTCTCGAGGAGGAGGAGTTCTACCAAGAAGAAGAAGAAGAAGAAAACTTCAACCACTACACCAACCAAGGCAAGCCACCATTAACAATGCTAGCTACTATTAGCAAGCTAGCCCTATCCAAGATTAACCCTTGCAAGTTAGCACTTGCAAGTGTAGTACTTAGCAACCTAGAATCAAACTAGATGGTCTAGCAAAGATGCCTTAAGCATGCTTTGATCACACCCCTCTTATTTAACTAATAATACCCAAAGTCCTAGTTACAAGTTTTACCCTTCTTAGGTTATACAAAGTTCTTTACTGGTTTTGAAGGTAGCATAAAAAGTATAAAACTTGACCTATTTAGAAACCTTTAGATGTCATTCTAAGGCATAAGATTGAACCCATCTTTACCACCTTAGTGAACACTCTTAACTTAGTAGTTTAGAGTAGATCAAAAACATGAGTCACTTTAGATGGGAACACTTGGTGAAAATGAATTACGAAAACCTTGGAATGATGAGTCATTCTATCGAGATGTTTTGACATGTGTTGAGAAACACAAAAGATTGATGTTGATGAAAATGTTGAGGCACGAGCCTTAACTCTTTTATAAAACTGATGGTTGGATTCGGATGCGATACCATTCCAAATTTACCGTACAACCACATTACCTGAATTGGGTAAGGCTTAGCTGGAAATTTATATGCATTAGTATTAGTTCCCTCACGGGAGAGGTTTGAGCTGAGGCTACTTCTCAATGTTGTCAACCTATGCAGTGCCCAAGATGACTGATGGTCATGGTTGGGAGGCCATGCTCATAGGAGAGGTGCTTATACTAGGGTGTGTAAAGGGAAGGTTATGTTTGATTATCTGCATACTAAGTATGATGATTCAGGGTTATCTCTGACAGATGTATCGAATCTTGTTGTCAAAGTGTACCACCTCTGCAGAGTTTCAAACTATTCAAATAGCCATGTCCGCGGTTATGGACAGTTGGAATGGCTATACTGTTTCGTTGTCAGATGTTTTCTAAAAACTTTGAAAAGAATGATGAAT
This sequence comes from Avena eriantha, assembly GCA_910589775.1. Classification (NCBI taxonomy): domain Eukaryota; kingdom Viridiplantae; phylum Streptophyta; class Magnoliopsida; order Poales; family Poaceae; genus Avena; species Avena eriantha. The sequence continues at coordinate 320,344,426 of OU342744.1, forward strand.
CTTGACTTGACCACAACAGGGTTGTGTTTATGACAATAGTTTCCCCAACTTAAGTGATTCTATAGTTTTATCTTATCTTTCTTTGCTTCAGCACTCAGCTTATGTTTCAAACTTGACTTGATAGTTAAATTTAGAGTTAGCACTTTAACTTAGAAGTTTATACTTGTTAGTGGTAGTTTGCAAGTACTTAAAGAGTACTCATGGCTTTTGTCCCTGGCTATTATCATGGCCAGACTATGAATGAGATTATCAAGATGATGGTCATCAGGACGGCTATGATAACTAGGACTATCTGCCTTCGTTAGCATTGCCTGTGGCCCTGAAGATGGACCCAACCGCTACGCTAACTTTTATTTCCACTGCTTGTTGTATTAAGACTGGATCATGAGATCCTTATTTGTGTAAGACCTTATGTATGGTTTGTAATGGATGATGTACTGTGATATCCAATCCGTTATGTCTCGCAAAATGGTAATCCTGGGATTGCGAGGTATGGCATAACGGGCATCTGGGATTAAAAATCCGGGTGTTGACAGCTCGCCTAGAGGAACAGATTCACCTTTGGAATGTGTGACGACTTGGGATAAGTTAGAGACCATGATGTGGTAACGACCAAAGGTTGGGCTACATCACTTATTCGTTGCACATGGTAGGGGTGCTTGTGTGGATGGAGGGTGAGGTTGAGCTTCTCACACAACTTGGAGCTAGCAAGGTTGTGGCAACTCCCTCCATCGATGATCACTTTGATAGATTTGCCATTGATGCTGACTAGTGTTTGGAATATATTTGAGCGTTGGTCTTCATGCTCTTGTGCTTGAGTGGTCAAGATCCTTGTGACGACAAGCGATGGACTTGTGTCATGTTCACACATGAGGAGTTCTTGGTGATCTTCCAATCGTTGCCTTGTCATTGCTTCCTTGACTCGGGCATCAAATTTATCTTCACGCAATTACTCTTCGTCGCCATTGTCATGGATGAACAATACTTTATTGTTTCCACAGTTAGTCGACTTGTGTCCTTTTCCTCCACACTTGTAGCATTCTCCATTGAATGGCGTGGTATCCTTCCCACTTGGGGCGATTTTCCTTGAGGAAGTGTGGGCTTGAAGGAAGGCTTGGATGTACTTGATGGGATTCCATTTAAGGTTGGTGGTGTAGTGGTTGAAGCTTTCTTGTAGGTGAAATACATCTTGGGCTTGTTGTACTTGATGTCTTCTTGCACTTGACTTTCGGCTTTGTTGGCGATGTGCACAAGCTCAACCATGGTATTGTATGGTTGGAACTCGATGATGCGCTTGATTGGATGGTTCAAGCCAATAAGTAAACGCGCCATAGTTTGCTCCTTGCGCTCTTCAATGTTGGCGCGAATCATGTTGAGCTCCATTTCCTTGAAGAACTTTTCCATGGTCTTTGTACCTTGATGAAGAGATTGAAGGTTGTTGAAGAGGTTGTGTGTGTAGTGCAAAGGAACAAAGAGGGATCTCATATGAGCCTTCATGTCATGCCAAGTTGTGATTGGTGTCTCTCCTCTTGCATCATGAGCAACTTGAACTTGTTCCCACCAAAGGTTGGCGTACTCATCAAACTCAAGCGAAGCCATGGCGACCATCTTCTCGTTACTATAATTGTGCATACGGAAGATCTTGTCAATTTTGAGTGCCCATGAGAGGTATTCTTTGAGGCCATTTGATCCGGTGAACTTGAGCTTGTCAAATGTTTCTTCATCATTATAGTCATGGTTGTGGTTGTTGCCATGATGTTGGTGGTCTTCATCTTCCATGCAACCATTTCGATGAGCTTGGTGAGCTTGTTGATGTACTTGAGGTTGAGGAGATGCATTTGGAGGTGGCGGAACTTGCTCTTTCTCTTGGTGTGGTTGCTGACGAGGAGGTGGCACTCGGGCCTCGTGACGATCATGAGGCTGTGGAGCCTCTTGAGGTTGTTGTGGATGAAGAGGAGGCTCATTCCTCGGTTGTTGTTGCGGGTTTGGCACTTGGGCCTCACGACGAAGATCATGGTCTTGAGCCTCATGAGGTGGGTGTCTCTCAACTTTTATCACTTGATGCTCCATGTTTTTATGTAGTGGAGGAGGCGCCTCATGGTGACCATGGTGTCGGTGAGGATGTTCATGACAGCGATGATGAGGAGGAAGATCTTGGAGAGCTTGATGTTGGTGACAAGCTAGATCCTCCAAGTTGGAGTCATCACTTGTTGTGTCAAGTATGTGTCGCGGTCGGTGGTGGTGGACTTGAGGTTGTGCTCGAGGTTCCACTTGTGCCCTTGCATGATAACGGTGTACTTCGCGCCTTGCTTGGGGCCTTAAGGAGAAATCACAATCATAACTTGATGTTGCGGCATGCCGTGGTGAAGGTACATAGTTCGAAGAGCTTCCATCTTTAACCACGGGACATCATTGTGTCTTGGAGCACTTGGATGACGATCTTTAGGAAGAGTACAATAGTGGCACGACTAGCTTGACGAGCTTGATGCGCGTGAGTGCGGTCTTGCCATTCCGTCGATGAGGATTGATACCTTGCAAATGTGTCTATAATTTTTGATGTTCCATGCTTGTTTTATATCTACTTTCTTATGTTTTGTCCACACTTTGGAGTATTTTTATACACTTTCTTCGACTAACCTATTAACAAGATGCCACAGTACCAGCTGCCTGTTTTCTGCTATTTTTGGATCCAGGAAAGTCAGAAAATGAATATTCTCGGAATTGGACGGTACAAAAGCCAAAGTCAATATTTCACCGAGGGGGACACGGACCTAGAAGACGAGATGGAGAGGGTCCAGAGGCCTGCCACACCACCTGGCCACGCGGCCAGGCCTGGCCCATGCTAGGGGGGTGCAGCCGCCTAGGGCACCCCCTCGGCCTCCCCTTTCGCCTATATATTGCCTCCAATACAGAAATCCTAAAGGCCAGATCAGAATTCCATGAAAAGTTTCACAACACCGCCACCAGCAAAGAGGAGATTCGGGGGACAGAAGTCTCGGCTCGGGCACCCTATCGGGACGGGGAAGTGCCCCCGGAGCCATATCCATCGACTCCACCACCATCTCCATCGCCGTTGCTAATTCCCATGATGAGGAGGGAGTACTTATCTCTCGAGGCTAAGGGCTCTACCGTTAGCTATGTGTTCATCTCTCTCTCTATGCATGATCTTATGAGATCATGAGCTTTGTAATCTATAGATCTATTCTTCTACTCAAGTGCTTTAATGAATCTCTACTTATCCCCACGTGTGTGAAGTTGATAGTGTGCACACTATGTGGCACTTTGGCTAAGGTTACATAAATACTTGTCATGAGTATAATTTGAGTTGGATGTCTCTATGAAATTGTGGTGTTTGTTGGAACCATCTAGCGTTCAAGGTGACAGTGTGGGGTTATCTAGATGGGGAAAGCGGACTTTGAGGTGTGCTGTTATAGCCCTACCATGGATTGGAGTGTCCAACCGGAGAATAATTTAGAGTAGTATCATAAAGAGATGATATTTATATGAGAGTGTTCACTAGCGAAAGTATGATCCCTAGGCCTTGTTTCTAAACATTGAAACACCGTTTGCAACTAGATCTGTTACATGTTTTCTTGCTTCCACCGTTTTGCCTTTAGTTTTTTCCTCCCGTCAAGCTCTTTTCTGGCACCGTCGTCTTATATCCATACCACTTGTATTTCACTATCTCTTCGCCGAACTAGTGCACCTATACACCTGACAAGTGTATTGGGTGTGTTGGGGACACAAGAGACTTCTTGTATCTTGATTACAGGGTTACTTGAGAGGGATACCTTTGACAACTTCCTCCCTGAGTTCGATAAACCTTGGGTAATCCACTTAAGAGAAACTTGCTGCTGTTCTACAAACCTCTACACTTGGAGGCCCAACAACGATCTACAAGAATAGAAGTGCATAGACACCAAGCTATTTTCTGGCACTGTTGCCGGGGAGGTAAGTTAAAAGGTACTCACATCCTCAAGTGTGAGTGCTCGAAGTTATTTCCTTTAGATTCTGCAATTTTGTCTTTTTGTTTCTTGTTTTCACTAGTTAGGATTAATGGAAAACAAAAAAATGGTGAGCTTTATAGTATTTATCTTGAGTTAGGACATGAAGTGTTTGAAGAGAAAATTAAAAAACCTATGGAACTTTATTTGCATGCTAATAGCAATGTTATTAGTACCCATTCTTTGAACACCATTATTGCTAATGCTATGGAAAAGTCTAAGCTTGGGGAAGCTGGTTTTTATGAGCATGATATTTTTAGTCCCCCGAGCATGGAGGAGAAAATTTACTTTGATGATACTATACCTCCAATATATGATGATTACAATGATGAATATGATATTTTTAGTCCACCTACAATTGAGGAGAAAATTAATTATGATTACAATATGCCTCCTATATTTGATGATTATGGTGATGAGAATAATAATGATAGCTATTTTGTTGAATTTTCTCCTACTATAATTAATAAAAATGAGTATGTTTATGTGGAGAGTAATAATTATTTTATACATGTGGCTCATGATAAGAATATTTTATGTGATAGTTATATTGTTAATTTTATTCATGATGCTACTGAAAGTTATTATGTGAGAGGGAAACATGGTTTTATGTATCTCGGCAATATTAAATTTCCCCTCTTTATGTTGAAATTTTTGAAGTCTCACTTGTTATGCTTTCCTATGCTTGTTGTTTTGTGCTTTCATGACTTGTTTCTTTACAAGATTATTTTTCATAGGAAGTGGGTTAGAATTAAATGTGTTTTATATTTGCTTCTTGATGCTCTCTTTTACTCTAAATTCATATTTCTTATGTGAGCATCTTCTCAAACTATCATGCCTAACTTAAAGGCGTTAAAGAAAAGTACATCTTGGGAGATAACCCAATAGTTTTCTTGCGTCTTGGAAGTTATTACTTCTGTAATAACCTCTCCTTATCCTTTTTTTATTTGATTTTTGTGCCAAGAATAACCTCTAATGAGAGGGAAGTAAGATTTGGGGAAGTGCTGTCCCAAAACAGATTTTTGTGCTTCACTGTAAAACTTCGTGAAAAATCTCTGTATGTCGGATTGAGCTGTAATTTTCGGAATAAATTCCCCAGCTTGTTAGCTAACTTTTGTTAGTTCAACACTTTTAGATTTGAGCAACACAAAGGTCTTCGAAAAAAATCGGTTTTCACCTACTGGTCTGTTTTGACAGATTTCTGACATTACTTGCATTTGCCTCTTAATCTCTTTCTCTTTGAGTTCTCTTTGATCATTTGAACTTTTTAAAGGAAGTGCTACAGTAGCTTGTGTTTTAATGGAAGTTTTACTTGTGTTGAAACTGAACCTAAAGACTTATTATCTTGAGTACACTAATGTTGCTAATGAAGATTGTTGAAGTTTTGTATGAAGGAAAAAATTCAGGGGTAAGGGAAGAATGATGTAATGAGATGAAGTATGGACAAAAGCTCAAGCTTGGGGATGCCGCCCGTGTCACCCCAAGAAATATCCAAGAAGTACAAGCGTTAATGCTTGGGGATACCCAAGGCATCCCCTTCTTCATCAATAAACAATTCAGGTTTCTTCCACACACTTCATTTTTATTGTTTCATGCATAGTTGTGTTGTTCTTGGAGCGTCTTCGTTTTTGTTTTTGGTTTTTGTTTTCTTACTTTTCTTAGTTTGCTTGAATAAATTGGTCGGACCCCCTGATTCATGCATTAGTTTTTAAATAAGTTGGTTTGGATTGGAAAAGAGTAGGAAAAGTTCATTCTTAAGTGGTAAAAGGGAGCTTGTTTTTGACTGTGGCCTATGCTTTGTCATGTCATGGTTGATATGTTTTTGGCTTTATGCTTAGTGATTTTTTCTGTAGCATGACATGTTATAAACAATTGATATTGCATAATGTGCCTTGAACGAATCATGCATTGTTTTAGCATATTAAAGCATAGTATTGTGGTATTCTCCTTTGATGCTTTATTTGGATTCACTTGGTGAATGATCACACCATCTAAGACTATCCCAAGTCACCATAGCCTCTATGACCCTTAGTTTTCAACTTGTAATATCACTTTATGCTTTAATTAATGATGTTTTGTCGCATGATTATGGCCATTATTTCTCTCTTAGTTGGTCGCTCCCAGCATTTTGCTAGCCTCCATACCAAGTATGAGTTCCACTCATGCATCCAACTCCAAATAAAACCAAGTTATTCCAAAGAGTCCACCATACCTACCTATTAGCATTTTCTATTCCAAGTATATTCATGTTTTTATCTGCCTTCTAAATTAAACTTGTTATGTGAAAATTAGTGATTAAAGCTCTCACAAACTTGATGGCACACTTTACTTTCTTGCACTTAATAATCTTGAACCATTGTGTCCATCTTTGTTGCGTATATGCTTACACTTTATAAGTTGAAGTTAGCACATGTACCATGGGGAACGCTTTCAACATTGCACTTATTATTCCTTTGATATCATGATTCTTTTGCTTATGGATCCCGGTGGTGTGAAATAAAAGGGGAACTTGTAAGATCATGGAGTTTGTATGTGTGTTAGAGAAACACCTAGGCCGCTAGCCTAAGCCATGCCTAATCATGATGGAAACTTGCAGCATAACCATAATGAGCATTCTATGAAGCATCCTCAATAAAAACCTATGTAAATAGCAAATAAAAAGATTGCTGAGATGCTCATTGTATGTTGCCTTGTCATTTTGATATGGGATAGCTCCTGTGTAATGGGGCAAGGGGTACCCTGTTGGCGGTTCTCTATGATACATATGTACTTACAATGATAAGATCTTACTTGTGACTGAAGTTGAGTAGCATGAGGTTCGGTACTCGTAAGCAAGGGGCATGAGATGTCAACTTATAACTTGTCAAGAATATCCTCTTGGTTGTGTCACTTTAACCTTAACCACCTAAAGATGCTTATGATAGGGGCAATGAGAGCTGAAAGCTACTAAGTACCATAATTTTTGGAAGCTCTTTATGAGACTTGAATCCCTGCTTCCTTCTATGAAGGCCTTTCCTTTACTTTTATGTTGAGTCTCCATCTTCTATCTTTATACACCTATTAAGAGAGCATAGTGGCCATTCTTAGTTTAATGTGCATTCTCCTAAGACTTGTTGATTGATGCATAACTTTGATATTGCTTGTTCTTATACTATTTGTATCTAGTCACCCTTATGAAGTTTGAAGGTGTCCTATGCATTTATGTTTTGCTACTCTATGAGGGACAAGCTGAATGCCATTCTCATTATGCTTTCTTTATGTGAAACAAACAAACGTCTTGCAAAGCATTGTTATTCATGAATCTTTTGTTTGTATCCTTTCATGTTACAACATAGTTGCTATGTCTTATTGTTAGAACTATATCTTTCATGCTATGTTAAAGTACTATGATCCTAGCTATCCATGTTTTACAAATACTTTGATCAAGTTTATGATGGTGCATGCCACCTCAAAAATTATTCTTTCTTTTTATCACTTACCTACTCGAGGACGAGCAGGAGTTAAGCTTGGGTATGTTGATACGTTGCAAACGTATCTATAATTTTTGATGTTCCATGCTTGTTTTATATCTACTTTCTTATGTTTTGTCCACACTTTGGAGTATTTTTATACACTTTCTTGGACTAACCTATTAACAAGATGCCACAGTGCCAGCTGCCTATTTTCTGCTGTTTTTGGTTCCAGGAAGTCAGAAAATGAATATTCTCAGAATTGGACGGGACAAAAGCCAAAGTCAATATTTCACCGAGGGGGACACGGAGCCAGAAGACAAGACGGAGAGGGGCCAGACGCCGGCCACACCACCTAGCCTCGCGAGCAGGCCTGGCCCACGCTAGGGGGTGGTGCGGCCACCTAGGGCACCTCCTCCCCTATATATTGCCCTATATATTGCCTCCGATACAGAAACCCTAAGTGCCAGATCAGAATTCCACGAAAAGTTCCGCAGCGCCGCCGCCACTGAAGAGGAGATTCGGGGGACAGAAGTCTCTGTTCCAGCACCCTGCCGGGACGGGGAAGTGCCCCCGGAGCCATCGCCATCGACTCCACCGCCATCTCCATCGCTATTGCTGATTCTGTTGGAGATATGCCCAAGAGGCAATAATAAAAGTGATTATTATTATATCTTTGTGTTTATGATGAATGTTTACATCCCATGCTATAATTGTATTATTAGGAAACACTAATACATGTGTGTTTTGTAAACATGTAAGAGTCCCTAGTAAGCCTCTTGTTGAACTAGCTTGTTGATTGATTGATGATCATGGTTTCCTGATCATGGACATAAGGATGTGATTAATAACAAGGTTATATCATTAGGAGAATGATGTGATGGACATACACCCATAGTAACCGTAGCATAAGATCAAGCCATTAAGTTCGTATTGCTGTAAGCTTTTAAATGCATAGTAACCTAATCCTTCGACCTTGAGGTTGTGTTAATCACCATCACCGGATGGGTACTTTGATGACATCAAACACCGCTTCGTAACTGGGTGGTCATAAAGGTGTCATTGGGTATTCTGAAAGTATGTGTTGAAGCGCATGGACCAAGATTGGGATTTGTCCATCCATATGACGGATAGATATGCTCTGGGCCCTCTCGGTGGAATGTCATCTAGTTAGCTTGCAAGCATGTGACTGGGTCACAAGGGATGACATATCACGGAACGAGTAAAGAGTACTTATCAGTAACGAGGAAGAACTAGGTATGGAGATACCGACGATCAAACCTCGGATAAGTATAGTATCGCGTGACAAAGGGAATTGGTTTCGTATGTAAATGGTTAAATCGATCACGAAGTCATCGTTGAGTATGTGGGAGCCATTATGGATCTCCAGGTCCCGCTGATAGTTATTGATAGGAGATGTGTCTCTGTCATGTCTACATATTCACGAACCGTAGGGTGACACACTTAAGGTTCGAAGTTGTTTTAAGTAGATATGGAATGTGCGTTGGAGACCGAATGTTGTTCGGAGTCTCGGAATGGATCCGGGACATCACGAGGAGATCCGGAATGGTCCGGAGAATAAGATTCATATATTGGGGATCATTTTCTAAGTTAGGAAATGTTCCGGAGTATTTGTATGAGGGTTCTAGAAGGTTTCGGAATGTTCCGGAAGGTTCTGGAAGGTTTCTTGGAGTTTCCTTGAAAACCAAGAAAGGGTCAAAGGAAACCTAGTGGGGCAAGACACGGATTCGTGGGGGAGGAGGATCCTCCCCCTTCACACCGCCGGCCATAGGAGGGGAGTCCTACTAGGACTCCCCCTCCCCAGGCGTGCCTCCCCCCCTTAAATAGAAGGGCAGGGGCGCCCCCTCCACCCCTGCTCCATAACTCCCAATCTCTGCCGCCTCTCTCCTCCTCCTTTCTTCTGCATAGGCATAGGCGAAGCCCTGCAGAATTCTCTACTCCACCACCACCACCACGCCGTCGTCCTGCTGGGATTCCGTGGAGAAGATCTACTACCTCCGGTGCTCGCTGGAACGGGGAGAGGAAGGTTTACTTCGACTCCGCACGTGTGACCGACTGCGGTAGCGCTGCCGAAACGCGGCGCCGGAAGGATCGTCCACTTGACCGACTGCGGAAGGATCGTCCACACGATCTTCAGATCGGCAAGTGATCGACTACATCAACCACGAGATCTAATCTCGTTAACGCTTTCGGATCTACGAGGGTTATTTCCTATCTATCTCGTTGCACATGTCTAATAGATTAGATCTTGGCTTTTATCTAGATTAGATCTGGGTTTTGTTCGTTCTTGCGGTACAATTTTTTTGTTTTCCATGCTACGAAGCCATCAGTGGTATCAGAGCCGTATCTATGCGTAGATCTGTTGCACGAGTAGAACACAATGTTTTTGTGGGCGTTGATGCTTTTGTTGTCGGTGTCTTAGCGTGTACTTTGGAATCTTGCGGCATGGTGGGATGAAGCGGCTCGGGCTAACATTACATGTCATCGCACATGAGACTTGCTCCACGCTTGACGTGCAACTTGCTTTGCACAAGTGGCTTTGCGGGTGTCTGTCTCTCCCACCATAGTTAAGATTCAATTATCAATGAGCATCTTGACAACACTTGTATCAACGTTGTGGTTCTTGTTCGTAGGTAAGATCGGTCTTATGCGAAAGCCCCAGACCACGTAAAACTTGTAAAGAAAAATTAGAGGCATCTAACTTGTTTTTGCAGGGGTTTTGTGATGTGATATGGCCATCATGTGATTATGATTGTATTTGATGTATGCAATGACCCTTGTTGTAATATGGCAACCGGCAGGAGCCTAATGGTTGTCTTTAATTCTGTTAAGACCTGCGTGTCTATTCATCTTGTAATAGCAATAGCCTTATTCCAAGTAGTTGTAATAGTTGCTAGTGATGATGGACAACCATGAAGCGGCGCCACTGACCTTGACGCAATGCTGGTGATGATGGAGATCATGTTCGTGCTTTGGAGATGGAGATCAAAGGCACAAGAAGAAAGGGCCATATCATATCACACTAATTATGAATTGCCTGTGATGTTAATCCTTTATGCATCTTGTATTGCTTAGATCGCGACGGTAGCATTATAAGATGATCCCTCTCACTAAATATCAAGTAATAAAGTGTTCACCCTTAGTTGGCACCGTTGCTAAGACTCGTCGTTTCGAAGCATCTCGTGATGATCGGATGTGATAGATTCTACGTGTGCATACAACGGGTGCAAGCCAGATTTGCACATGCGGAAACTAAGGTTGTCTTGACGAGCCTCGCATGTACAGACATGGTCTTGGAACACGGAATACCGAAAGGTAGAGCATGAGTCATATAAATGATATGATGAACATGAAGATTGTTCGCCGATGAAACTACATCTTCTCTCGTGAAGATCGGACCTGGTGTAGTGGACTTGGTTCGTGTAATCACTAAGACAATGTGAGGGATGTTGTTTTTAGTGGGAGTTCACCTAGTTAGATTAATAATTAATTTGAACTCAATTTGTCATAAACTTAGTCTAAACTACTTGTAAATTGTTGTAGATTATGGCGACCCCCTCCATCAATTTCAATGCGTTCCTATAGAAAGAAAAGCTTAAGAACAATGGAAGCAATTTCATGGACTGGTTCTGTGGACTGAAGATCGTCCTCACGGTTGGTCAGTTGACCTATGTGCTCGAAGCACCGCTAGGTGACCCACCTGCAGATAATGCCACCGATGACGAAAATAATATTTTCGCCACTCGGAAAAATCATTACTCCACAGTTCAGTGTGCCATCCTGTACGGTTTAGAAGCGGAGCTCCAAAAGCGTTTTGAGCACCACGATCCGTTCGAGATCAGTAAGGAGCTCAGGCTAATTTTTGAGACTCGCGCGGCCATGGAGAGCTATGAGGCCTCCGAAAAATTCTTTAACTGTAAGATGGAAGAGGGAAGCTCTGTTAGCGAGCACGTGCTCACCATGTCTGGGTACGCAAAGAAGCTCCAAGAGTTGGGAATATCGATTCCTAATGAATTGGGGATTCACCGTCTCCTTCAATCACTGCTACCAAGTTACAAGAACTTTGTGATGAACTAGAACATGCACTGCATGAACAAGACGTTGCCTGAACTGTCGTCCATGCTGAAAACTGCTGAACTGGAGATCAAGAAGGAGCACCAAGTGTTGATGGTCAATAAGACCACCAATTTCAAGAGACGGGGCAAGCCTAAGAACAAGGGCAACTTCAATAAGGACGGCAAGAAAGCTGCCGCACCTGCTAAGAAGCCCAAGGCTGGTCCTAAGCCTGAAACTGAGTGCTTCTACTTCAAGGGTGCTAGTCACTGGAAGCGTAACTGCCCCAAGTACCTGGCGGATCTGAAGAACGGCAACATCAAGAAGAAAGGTATATTTGATATATGTGTTATAGATGTGTATCTTACTAGCGTAGTAGTGCCTGGGTATTTGATACTCGTTCGGTTGCTCATATTTGTAACTCGAAACAGGAGCTGCGGAATAAACGAAGACTGGCAAGAGACGAGGTGACGATGAGCGTTGGAAATGGCTCCAAGGTTGATGTGATCGCCGTCGGCATGCTCCCTCTACATCTACCTTCGGGATTAGTTTTAAATTTAAATAATTGTTATTTGGTGCCTGCGTTAAGCATGAACATTATATCTGGATCCTGTTTATTGCGAGACGGTTACTCTTTTAAGTCCGAGAATAAAGGTTGTTCGATTTATATGAGTAATATCTTTTATGGTAATGCACCTGAGATGAATGGTTTATTCTTACTGAATCTCGATAGTAGTGATACACATGTTCACAACATAGATGCTAAACGAATAAAATTGAATGATAATTCTACATACATGTGGCACTGTCGTCTTGGTCACATTGGAGTGAAGCGTATGAAGAAACTCCATTCTGATGGACTTCTTGAATCACTTGATTTTGAATCACTTGAAAGATGCGAAGCATGTCTAATGGGAAAAATGACTAAGACTCCATTCTCTGGAATAATGGAGCGAGCTACAGACTTATCGGAAATAATACATACCGATGTGTGCGGTCTAATGAGTGTAGCATCGCGTGGTGGATATCGTTATGTTCTCACTTTCACGGATGACTTAAGTAGATATGGGTATGTCTACTTTATGAAACATAAGTCCGAAACTTTCGAGAAGTTTAAGGAATTCCAAAGTGAAGTGGAAAATCATCGTAACAAGAAGATTAAATTTCTGCGTTCTGATCGCGGAGGTGAATATATGAGTTATGAGTTAGGCATGCATTTAAAGAAATGTGGAATACTTTCACAGTTGACACCGCCGGGATCACCACAACGTAATGGTGTGTCCGAACGTCGTAATCCAACTCTCTTAGATATGGTTCGGTCTATGATGTCTCTTACAGATTTACCGTTATCATTTTTGGGCTATGCATTAGAGACAGCCGCATTCACTTTAAATAGGGCACCCTCTAAATCCGTTGAAACGACACCATACGAATTGTGGTTTGGTAAGAAACCTAAGTTGTCGTTCCTTAAAGTTTGGGGTTGTGAGGCAGATGTAAAGAAGTTACAACCTGATATGCTAGAATCTAAAGCGGAGAAATGCGTCTTCATAGGATACCCTAAAGAAACAATTGGGTATACCTTCTATCATAGATCCGAAGGCAAAGTTTTCGTTGCAAAGAACGGATCCTTTCTTGAGAAGGAGTTTCTCTCGAAGGAGGTGACTGGAAGGAAAGTAGAACTCGATGAGGTTATTGAACCTTCTCTCGGATTTGAGAGTAGCGCAGCACCGGAAGATGTTTTTGTGCCGCCTGCACCAATTGAAGAGGAAGCTAATGATAATGATCATGAAACTTCAAACGAAGTTACTGCTGAACCTCGTAGGTCAACGAGGGTTCGTACCACTCCTGATTGGTATGACTCTGCCTTGAACGTCATGTTGGTGGACAACGCTGATGACCCTGCGACATATGAAGAAGCTATGGTGAGCCCAGATTCCAACAAATCGTTAGAAGCCATGAAATCCGAAATGGGATCCATGTACGAAAACCAAGTGTGGACTTTGGTGGACTTACCGGATGGCCGTAAGGCTGTCGAGAACAAATGGATTTTCAAGAGAAAAACAGATGCTGATGGTAATGTTACCGTCTATGAAGCTCGACTTGTCGCGAAAGGGTTCCGACAAATTCAAGGAGTTGACTATGATGAGACATTCTCACCAGTAGCGAAGCTAAAGTCTGTGAGGATTTTGTTATCAATTGCTGCATATTTCGATTATGAGATTTGGCAGATGGATGTCAAAACGGCGTTCCTTAATGGTGACATTGAGGAAGAGTTGTATATGTTACAACCCAAGGGTTTTGTCGATCCTAAAGATGTTGACAAGGTATGCAAACTTCAGCGCTCCATTTATGGACTGAAGCAAGCATCCCGGAGTTGGAATCAACATTTTGATAAAGTAATCAAAAACTTTGGATTTATACAAACTTATGGAGAATCTTTTATTTACAAGAAAGTGAGTGGGAGCTCTATAGCATTCCTAGTACTATATGTAGATGACATATTGTTGATTGGGAATGATATAGAACTTCTTAATAGCGTCAAAACCTATTTGAATAATAGTTTTTCAATGAAGGATCTTGGCGAAGCGGCATACATTCTAGGCATCAAGATTTATAGAGATAGATCAAGACGCCTAATAGCACTTTCACAAAGTACATACTTGGACAAAGTTCTAAAGAAGTTTAGAATGGAAGAGAGCAAAAAAGGGTTTGTGCCCATGTTGTCATGTAAGACCTTGAATAAAACTCAAAGTCCAGCTACGGCAGAAGATAGAGAGAAAATGAATAATATTCCCTCTGCCTCGGCCATAGGTTCTATCATGTATGCCATGCTGTGTACAAGACCAGATATAGCACATGCTGTTAGTTTGACTAGCAGATATCAAAGTGATCTGGGAATGGAGCACTGGACAGCGGTCAAGAATATTCTAAAGTACCTAAATAGGACTAAGGATATGGTTCTTTCTTATGGAGGTGATGAACAACTTGTTGTAAAGGTTACACCGATGCTAGTTGGAACACCGATCCGGATGACTCAAAGTCATAGTCGGGATACGTATTTATTTTGAATGGTGCTACAGTGAGCTGGAGGAGTGCAAAGCAAAGCGTTGTGGCAAAATCTTCAATTGAATCGGAATACATAGCTGCTTCGGAGGCTGCACAAGAAGCTGTTTGGATGAAGGAATTCATTACTGAACTTGGCGTGGTTCCCAGTGTGTTGGACCCGATGGCCATCTACTGTGACAACACAGGTGCCATAGCTAATGCACAGGGGCCAAGGTCACATAGCAAGCTGAAGCACATCAAGCTACGTTTCCACGCTATTCGCGAGTATGTCCGAGATGGTGACATAAAGATTTGCAAAGTACACACTGATTTGAATGTGGCAGATCCGTTGACTAAACCTCTCCCTAGGGCAAAGCATGACCAACACCAGAACGCCATGGGTGTTCGGTATATTACCATGTAATCTAGATTATTGACTCTAGTGCAAGTGGGAGACTGTTGGAGATATGCCCAAGAGGCAATAATAAAAGTGATTATTATTATATCTTTGTGTTTATGATGAATGTTTACATCCCATGCTATAATTGTATTATTAGGAAACACTAATACATGTGTGTTTTGTAAACATGTAAGAGTCCCTAGTAAGCCTCTTGTTGAACTAGCTTGTTGATTGATTGATGATCATGGTTTCCTGATCATGGACATAAGGATGTGATTAATAACAAGGTTATATCATTAGGAGAATGATGTGATGGACATACACCCATAGTAAGCGTAGCATAAGATCAAGTCATTAAGTTCGTATTGCTGTAAGCTTTTAAATGCATAGTAACCTAATCCTTCGACCATGAGGTTGTGTTAATCACCATCACTGGATGGGTACTTTGATGACATCAAACACCGCTTCGTAACTGCGTGGTCATAAAGGTGTCATTGGGTATTCTGAAAGTATGTGTTGAAGCGCATGGACCAAGATTGGGATTTGTCCATCCATATGACGGATAGATATGCTCTGGGCCCTCTCGGTGGAATGTCATCTAGTTAGCTTGCAAGCATGTGACTGGGTCACAAGGGATGACATATCACGGAACGAGTAAAGAGTACTTATCAGTAACGAGGAAGAACTAGGTATGGAGATACCGACGATCAAACCTCGGATAAGTATAGTATCGCGTGACAAAGGGAATTGGTTTCGTATGTAAATGGTTAAATCGATCACGAAGTCATCGTTGAGTATGTGGGAGCCATTATGGATCTCTAGGTCCTGCTGATGGTTATTGATAGGAGATGTGTCTCTGTCATGTCTACATATTCACGAACCGTAGGGTGACACACTTAAGGTTCGAAGTTGTTTTAAGTAGATATGGAATGTGCGTTGGAGACCGAATGTTGTTCGGAGTCTCGGAATGGATCCGGGACATCACGAGGAGATCCAGAATGGTCCGGAGAATAAGATTCATATATTGGGGATCATTTTCTGAGTTAGGAAATGTTCCGGAGTATTTGTATGAGGGTTCTAGAAGGTTTCGGAATGTTCCGGAAGGTTCTGGAAGGTTTCTTGGAGTTTCCTTGAAAACCAAGAAAGGGTCAAAGGAAACCTAGTGGGGCAAGACACGGATTCGTGGGGGAGGAGGACTCCTCCCTCCTTCCCACCGCCGGCCATAGGAGGGGAGTCCTACTAGGACTCCCCCTCCCCAGGTGCGCCTCCTCCCCCTTAAATAGAAGGGCAGGGGCGCCCCCTCCACCCCTGCTCCATAACTCCCAATCTCTGCCGCCTCTCTAGATTAGATCTGGGTTTTGTTCGTTCTTGCGGTAGAAATTTTTTGTTTTCCATGCTACGAACCCATCAGATTCCCATGATGAGGAGGGAGTAGTTCTCTCTCGAGGCTAAGGGCTCTACCGGTAGCTATGTGTTCATCTCTCTCTATGCATGCTCTTATGATATCATGAGCTTTGTAATCTATACATCTATTCTGCTACTCAAGTGCTTTAATGAATCTCTGCTTATCCCCACGTGTGTGAAGTTGATAGTGTGCACACCGTGTGGCACTTTGGATAAGGTTATATAAATACTTGGCATGAGTATAATTTGAGTTGGATGTCTCTATGAAATTGTGGTGTTTGTTGGAACCATCTAGCGCTCAAGGTGACAGTGTGGGTTTATCTAGATGGGGAAAGCAAACTTTGAGGTGTGCTGTTATAGCCCTACCATGGATTAGAGTGTCTAACCGGAGAGTAGTTCGGAGTAGTATCATAAAGAGATGATATTTATATGAGAGTGTTCACTAGAGAAAGTATGATCCCTAGGCCTTGATTCTAAACATTGAAACACCATTTGCAACTAGATCTGTTACATGTTTGCTTGCTTCCATCTTTTTGCCTTTAGTTTTTTCCTCCCATCAAGCTCTTTTCTAGCACCGTTGTCTTGTGTCCATAGCACTTGTATTTCACTATCTCTTCACCGAACATTCCGACTGGCCCCGAGGACATTCTGGATGCCACTCCGGAGATGGACCGGAGACTGATCGGAATCTCTGGCCCAGACCAGAGTCTCTGGTCCACCACACCGGAGTCTCTGGACCGAGCGTCGCCAGGAATGTGAAAACCTTTGGGTCTTTGGCCCATGTACCCCTCAGTCCGTCCAGAACTTACATTTTATCCCTAAAGTACCCCTGACTTAGTGGCTGGCCTATATATAGTCCCCCACATCTATTGGAAACCCAAGGCATCATATTTGGAATTGGTGGACACCCTTGTGGATCCACATAATTCTTGCCTCAACCTCCTTGATTAAGGAGCACCCAAATATCACAAACCTCGTTGGAGTTTGCATCATGCCAACCTCGTTGTACAAGGCCTAGGAATTGGAGTCCCTTTGCCTAGACGTCAAGATCTCATCGAGTCTCCCTACAAACCGTGCCGGTCCAAGAGAGAGTCCTCCGCATGATGCCAATCCTAGGGATTGTGCCGGACCGGTCACCGCCGGTGTGAGCTATTGGTGTGTATCGTGGTTTTGCGTGAGTGTGTTCATCATGTTCTTCATGCGTGAGTTCATTGTGTTCATCCTTCCTCCCCTTCCCCCACACTCCACCCTCGATTTGAATGGGATTCATGGAAGATCGGGCCACCCTCGAGGTTGACCCTCAACACGATGTCCTTCTCGCCTTGCTTGGGGCCTTGAGGAGAAATCACCATCATTGCTTGCTGTTACGGCGTCCTGTGGGGAAGGTACATAGTGTGAAGATCTTCCATCTTCAACCACGGGAGATTCATTGCGTCTTGGAGCACTTGGATGATGATCTTGATGAAGAGGAGAATGGTGACATGACGAGCTTGAAGATCTTGATGTGCATGAGAACAGTCTTGTCATTCTGTTCTTGAGGAGTCGAAGCTTGCCATTCGTTTTGGCGACGCAGGGTTGGAGCACTTCATTTTGATGGCCAAAGTTGTGTTACATTGCATTCATTTGTCCTTTGATGACATTGAAGCGGTTATTGATGTTCTTGAAATCGGCTTGCATCTCACTGAATTGTTCATCTTATCGTGTCTCAAGCGCTTGGCAACATTCACGGAACTCTTGTCGGATGATGTAGTGGCTCGCGCGCATCATGTACGGTTAATGCTCTTCTTCTTGGGGAGGTGGTTGGATCGACTCACCGTGCCTACCCATCGTGCAAAACACACAATGATTGTATATGAAAGTGGAATATGGTGGTGTTAGGCTTTTACCTCACCTTGGGGATTGCACCTAACTAGAAACCACAAGTGAGAGATATAAGAATGCAAAGCGAAATAGGAAATAAACCTCACACTAAAGAAAGAACTAACTCTCAAAACCTTTTGGTGGAAAGTTAGGGTGGTGAAAGACCAAACGAAACGATCCAAAGAAAAGGTTATTGTTAAAGGTTGTAGAGAACCAAAGATCAAAAGCAAAAAGGAAATGATCTACAAAAACACAAGGATACACACACATGGAGACGGATGTGGTTAGCACGACTATAAAAATGAGCACAAAATTTCCTAATGAAGACTACGCTCGGTGTCGTGCCAACGCAAGGAGAGACCACAACTCATTCGCCAAAAGAGAAATAAGCAACGGATTGTGCACTTGCCTTGGTCGTGCTCTATCTATCTCTTTGCTTACAAGTTTGAGACTCTATTTGTATTGGGAGACTTTATATCTTCCTATTTTTCTTTTGCTTTTTTTCCTTTTCTCTCCTTTTTTTGAGTCTTTCTCTCCCTTTCTATACTACTATGTTAACTCTTGACTTTGCTTACACACTCTCATTTTCCAAGGACAAGTGCACAATGCTTAGGAAAACACAAGATGAGTCGCTCTCATAGGATCGATACACACAAGGAAGAAGGGTTAACAAGGTGGAGCAAGTTATACCTTCGGTATTGACGACTTGCTACCGGTGGTGGGGATGATGTTTGGTGTCGCCGTGTCAAGGAGCGCGGTATGTGATGACTTGTAGAAGCTTAAAGTTACTTGGGGCGACACGAACACGACGAACGAACAACACACGAGGAAAAAGGGACAAAATTGGGGAAATCAGAGATTTCGGCGACCAAACCAGTAACACCGGAAATTTCGGCGGCAATTCCGGTTCGCTGGAAATTTCGCTACAATTTTCGGCGGCAAAACTAGTTCGCTGGGCCTAGAGCCGATTTGAGTTTGTGATGAACTCAAAAAGTCAAATCTATCAAAAAATTTGGAAATTTCTCCAAATTGGGCTAGGAAAGGGTTCTAAGAAGTTAGATCGGTACACAAAGGAACATATCTGTGGAACAAAACCACTAAAACGCACCAAATCCAGAGATTGATCCGAAGGCAAATTGGGGCTCTTTTATGGGGGATTTTCAAATTTTTTGGTGGATAGAATAAAATTTTGTGCTTGATACCAATATGTTGAGGGCAAACCTCTAGGGTGGCCTGATCTTTCACCAATCCCTTGAAATCGAGGAGGGGGATGAGGGAGAGGATGAAATCTGCGGACTCACGCATTAAGAACATGATGAACACACGCACTCGTGAAGACACAATGCACACCTATATCTCACGCCGGGGGTGACCGGTCCGGCGCAATCCCTAGGATCGGCGTCGGGCGGAGGATCTCTCTCTCGAACCGGCACGAGGAGAAATGAGTCTTAATTCTTGGAAGAGGTGCAAAAATTGCAAGATAGTAGCAAAGAATAGTAGCAAAGAATTCTTGGAAGAGGTGCAAAAATTGCAAGATATGTACTCAGCTAGACACAAATCAAAGTCATCAGATGGGAAGCAACCAAATGAGGAACCCCTGAAAGATCCTCCAGTGCGAAACAATAAATATGTTGAAAAATGCAACGGACTAAAACAATCATCAAAGAAGAATGTTCACAAGAAAAATGCTAAAAATAAGAATCAGGAAAAGAATGAAAATATTCCTTTCATATAAGAATGGGTGGCACAATTTGAATAAGATTTACCACTGATGTATAAGTATTTGTTAGAGGTTGTGTTCTTAATTACATATTATCTATGGAAACATTTGATAATCAGGAAAAAAATATTATATTATGTAAGAAATGTCTCATTAGAAATTTGTGGCTTATCTCGTGAAATTTCTTATGCCAGATGACAAAATGTAATGTAGACAACATTTTTCAGGGCACTATACTAATGTTTATTTTGTTGTGATACAAAAAGTAGATGAGATTGCTTATCGAGTTATTGTTACCAGGATGCACATATATATAAAATCCATAGAGTCATTCGGAGTTGTCTGATGTAAATTATTTTATTGTAAACTCTGACAATTTCATATTAAAAATGGTAAATGGTGTACAAGTAGAGTTGTTTAGAGCACTAAATACAAAAGTGATTCAGTTCAGTGGAACAAATATTCAAGACCGAAGGAACAAAATGATGATAACAAGGTAACAAAATTATGATAACGAGGGAACACTTTTTCAGTACTGTTTTTCATTCTTGATTGAGGTTGAATAGATGTGTTGTTTTACTTTCGAACCAGAAAAACTCCTATTTCACTTGAGTTCAAGATAAAGAAATCCAGTTCTCTAACGGAGTAGTTCTCACTATCCAAAAGGTTTTGTAGAGAATGTAATACATCCCGACAACATAGTTTGTCATATGACTGCAATTCATTGCAGTGTTCTGCACTACTAAAAAACTTGAGAACAATAAATGTAGCTAAACAGTTTGATTCAAAAAATGCTAGGTAAAACATTAGAAAGAAGTGCACATGTGGTGCAGAAAGGTAGAACAAAGTAAAAAATCACACTATAATCAAAGTACATACAGTAGTTGCAGGACGTCACCATATGGGGCCGACATGATACATTACAATCAAATTAATGGGAATATATAGACAATCGGGAACAAAAAATCTTAATATATATGGAACAATACTTCTAATCCATAGATAACATAGTACAACTAACAAATTTTCAACCACACTACAAATCCATCATTCATATTTGGATTCCCTCCATATTTAAGCATACACATTACAAAAACTACTGAAACACTTTATACATATCCATCACAAAGTTTTGCAGGAATGTAGAAACAAAATGGAGCATCAAAACATTCATAGTACATCCTCGCTACATGAAGCAAAATTGTCGTTCATATGGACAGTCTTCGACATGAAAATGGATATAATCACATCAACATGTGCTTCTTGAAACCACTCACTCCTGAAGTCATGTCATTTAATGATGAAGAAGCAATGTCATGAGCAATGACTTTTAAAAACTCACTGACAACATCCTGGAAAGAAATAGGAAAAATAAAAGGTGCAACACACCAATTAATAAAAACTACAAGAAAAACTAACCATTTGAATAACACAAGAACTGATGAATCATTACAATGTAGAACAGATGAATATACAAAAACTAACAGGAACAAAGTCTTTCAAAACCTGACCATTCCAATGTTCCATATAAAATATAGCAAACACACCATAATCGAATTTTCAAACATAGTTTGTATTTAATAAGTTAAGCAGCACATATGAAAAAAATTGTTGAAACAATGGATGGAAAAAGAGATTTTTCATGTTGTAGATTGTTGCGGAAGATTATCAGGATAGACTTATTCAAACTTGCTCAAATCAAGATTAAGAATCTTTCCCTCTATGCATGCCTCGTTGAAATTTCTAACTTAATATAAAACATCATACAAATAAGTTATTGAGCAAAGGAATTACAAAAAAAGAAAAATAAGTTCACAAATTGGAACAATAGTTGGCTAAAAAGAAGAAACTAGAATAAAATGTAATAGGTTAGAGAATTTAAAAGGCTACCATATTTGCGTCCATTATGGAGTTGTTAACTTTGTCCACATCTTGTAAAGAGTCCAAGAAATTGATTTTTTTTAAACAATAAATTGATGCATAGCAAGGTCAAGTGAAACCCTTGAACTAGATGAAAATGCAACTGAAGAACACAAGCAAAATCATATTGATATATATAGAAAAAGATGAAAACAAAAGTGAGTAAATCAGTTGTTTTGTCTCCTACCAGGTCACATTTTGCAAGATTGAATTTCTTGTTTAACTTCCTAAGTTCATCGCTAACAGATGCAACATCAAACCTTTCAGGAACGACATTGAGCTTTGTTTACATAGAGTTAGATTAAAAATTAGTAAGTGAGACAAAGAAAAATGTAGTGAAAGAAATAACTATTAGATGAAAACAGAGCAGAAGAATTGGACAAAACTAGAACAAAAAGAAAAGAAACTCACTACGAAATAAGGTCTAAATGATATCTTTGTCATGGAACTCTTATCATCACGTTCGTTGAAGAGTTCAACAATAGCAACCATAACTTCATTAGAAATATCACCTCTTGCTTTGAAAGATTGGTAAAAATTCTCATAAGTTACTCTATGACCATTTATGTTGAGGGTCAACCTATAGGGTGCCCGATCTTTCACGAATCCCGTTCAAATTGAGGGTGGTGTGCGGGGAAAACCACAAAGAGGAGGCATGAACACGACGAACTCACGCACGAAGAACACAATGAACACACTCACGCAAAACCACAATACACACCAATAGCTCACCCCAATGGGGACTGGTCCGGCGCAATCCCTAGGATCAGCGTCGGGCGGAGGACTCTCTCTTGAACTGGCATGGCGAGTAGGGAGTCTCCGTGAAATCTTGAAGTCTAGGCAAAAGGACTCCGATGCCTAGGCCTTATACAATGAGGGAGGCACGATGCAAACCCCAACGAGGTTTGTGATATTTGGGTGCTCCTCCATCAAGGAGCATGATGCAAGATTTAGCTAGATCCACAAGGGTGTCCACTAATTCCAAATATCATGCATGAGGCTTACAATAGAGGTGGGGGACTATATATGACCAGCCACTAGTTCAGGGGTACTTTGGGTAACGAAAAGAATCAAAATGGGTTTGTTACAAGGCCAAAGGCTGAGTTGGGACACGCAGATCCTGGGGGTCCGGTAGTACTAGAACTTGTGACCGGTAGTACCGGTTAGAGGCGGTAGTACCGCTCGCATGTACCAGAGCGGGCCAAGGCACTGGCACGAGGCTTTAGGGGAGGGCAGTAGTACCGCTCTTCGAGTGCGGTGGTACCGGTTGACACGGTGGTGCCGTTATTCTAGTACCGGTGAGGTCTAAGGCTTCGTGCAACACCTCTCTATTCATGGTAGTAGTACTATGGTCTCCAGGCCATAGTACCGCTTCCAGAGCCTGGTAGTACCGCTCGCTCTAGGCAGCTGCTGGCTGCTGCGTCACTCCGCTAGCTCGTGTCTTCATACCTGAGGATGCATAGTGTTGAGGCATGAAGTAGCAAGCCATCCAGGCGCATATCGAGGTCACATGAGTACAGGAGCGACTTCACCTTATCTTGGAGGAGCTTGGCTCGAGCGCGAGTCGTCGGTCCACTTGGGAGACTCGATGGTGTAGATGTAGAGACGTCCGTAGGACGGGCTGCATCAGCTCCCACCCCTCTTGGGAAAGAGTCATCCTCGACTCTTCATGGTGATCACCTTGAATATCTCCATGGTAGGGTGAAAGGTCCTTGACATTGAATGTATTGCTCACAAGGTACTTGGATATCGGAATGTCGATGATGTAGGCATTGTTGTTGATTCTCTTGAGGGCCTTGAAGGGACCATGTCCTCTTGGTTTGAGCTTGGAATAGTGCTCCTTGGGAAAGCTGTCCTTGCTCAACTGTATCCACACAAGGTCACCTTCTTCAAAGATCATCACTTTCTTGTCCTTGTTTAAATGTGAAGCTTGGAAAAGAACTTGTTGTTCGATAGTTGCTCTTGTTTCTTCGTGTAGCTTCTTCATAGCTTGTGCACCCTTGTCGATGTCCATATTGGCGGGCTCATGAAGAGGTAGCGGTAGGATGTTGAGTGTTGTGAGGGGCTCAAATCCATAGACGATCATGAAGGGACTCATCTTCGTTGTTGAGTGCTTGGCACTATTGTGGGCAAACTCGGCGTGGGGAATGCATTCCTCCCAATCCTTGAGGTTTTTCTTGATCAACACACGAAGGAGAGTCCCGAGGCTTTGGTTGACAACTTCAGTTTTCCCATTGGTTTCGGGGTGCAATGCGGATGAGAAGAGGAGCTTGATGTCGAGCTTGTCCATGAGGGTCTTCCATAAGTAGCTCATGAAAATTTTTCTTGTCACACCATGAAGACGGACGATTTCTCTGAAAAACAAATTTTCAACATGTGAAGCATTGTCAGTCTTATGCCATGGTATGAAGTGTACCATTTTGGAAACGTGATCCACGACAACAAATATAGAATCATGTCCATGCTTAGACCTAGGCACTCCTAACATAGAATCCATGCTAATGTCGGACCACGATGCATAAGGAATAGGCAATGGCATATAAAGACCACAAAGGTTAGCTTGCAACTTAGCTTGAACACATGTTGTGCATCGTTGAACATAGCGCTCCATGTCTCGCTTCATCTTGGGCTAATAGTAAGGCAAGCATGTCCAAAGTCTTGTCACGACCAAAGTGACCCATGAGGCTTCCATCATGTGATTCTTGGATAAGCATAAGTTGAAGAGATGACTTCAGAATGCAAAGGTTGGAATGTTGATGATGTAGGCGTTGTTGTTGACTCTCTTGAGGTCCTTGAAGGGGCCATCTCCTCTTGGCTTGAGATTGGAATCTCATTCCTTGGGAAAGCGGCCCTTGCTCAAGTGTATCCACACAAGGTCACCTTATTCAAATATCATATCCTTCTTGTCCTTGTTTAACCTTGAAGCTTGTTGAAGGACTTTTTGTTCGATAGTAGCTCTTGTTTCTTCGTGAAGCTTCTTCATAGCTTGGGCGCTTTTCAACGTCCATGTTGGTGCACTCATGGAGAGGTAGTGGTAGGATGTTGAGAACGGTTAGGGCCTCGAAACCATACGATCATGAAGGAAGTCAAATTGGTTTTTGAGTGATTGGCACAATTTTAGGCGAACTCGACATGGGGAATGCATTTCTCCCAATCCTTCAAGTTCTTCTTAATCAACACATGAAGAAGAGTGCCGAGGCTTCGGTTGACAACCTCAGTTTGGCCATCGGTTTGCGGGTGCGATGCGGAGGAGAAGAGTAGCTTGACGCCGAGCTTGGCTATGAGGGTCTTCCACAAGTAGCTCATGATTTTGACGTCACAGTCGGAGATGATAGTTCTTGGCACACCATGAAGACAGACGATTTCCCTCAAAAAAAACTGGAAATATGTGAAGCATCGTTGGTCTTATGGCATGGTATGAAGTGTGCCATTTTGGAAAAGCGATCCACTACGACAAATATAGAATCATGACCATGCTTAGACCTAGGCAATCCGAACACAAAATCCATGCTAATGTCGGACCAAGGTGAATGAGGAATAGGTAATGGCATATAAAGACCATAAGGGTTAGCTTGCGACTTAGCTTGAACACATGTCGTGCATCATTAAACGTAGCGTTCCACGTCACGCTTCATCTTGGGCCAAAAGCAGTGAGTGGAGAGCATGTCCAATGTCTTTTCATGACCAAAGTGACCCATGAGGCCTCCACTATGTGATTCTTGGAGAAACAAAAGTTGAAGAGACGACTTCGGAACGCAAAGCTTGTTTTGTTTAAATAGAAAGCCCTTATGCAAATAGAAATCATCAATTCCTTTATCAATAGAGCACTTTGCAAAAATTGGTCCAAAGAATGGGTCGAAAGCATACAAATGTTTGATTTCCTAGAGATCCAATTGTTTACTTCAAGTCGTGTAAGAAGGCTTGTGTGCTTGCGAGACAAGGCGTGGGAAACTACATTATCTTTTCCCTTCTATACTCGACAATGTACGGAAATGATTCCATGAACTCAACCCACTTAGCATGTCTCTTGCTCAAGTTTGCTTGGCCTTTGAGATATTTCAATGACTCATGGTCGGTATGTATGATAAATTCCTTAGGCCAAATGTAGTGTTTCCAAACTTGAAGAACACGAACTAAGGCAAAAAGCTCTTTGTCATAAATTGGATAGTTAAGACGAGCACCATCAAGTTTCTCGCTATGGTAGGCAATAGGACGCCCATTTTGCATGAAGACTTCTTAAGGGGTAACCTCAAGGGTGGCCCGATCTTCACAGATCTTGTGGTCAAATTGATGAGAAAGCGCGGGTAAAGGGAGAAGGTAGTACAAGCGGATGCACACCTCGCGAAGAACACGATGAACACACGCAAAACTCACACAATATAAGGCCGATTGCTCCCGTCAGTGGCCACCGATCCGATAGAATCCTCGTAAGGAAGGATCAGTCAATGTGCTCCCTCGATCCCAAGCGGAGAGAGAAGAACACCTTGGAGAGGGTCTTGACAACTTGGGACACCAATGACAAGGCCTTGTAAAATGAGGGAGGCGCGATGCAAACTCCAACAAGGTGGTGACGATAGTCGGTCCCCTTGGTCAAGGGGATGAGGCAAAACTAAAGATTCCACAAAGGGGGGTTTTATTTAGTCTATCATCTTTACCTAAGGGGTGCATGAGGGGGGTGGAGGCTCTATTTATAGGCCAGCCACAAGTTTAGGTGTAGTTTGGGCATAAACTAGGGTTTGGTGCGGAATAAGGGGTACATGGGCCAAAGGCCCAGCTGGTGGCGCGCAAGCCGATACGTTCAGACCGGAGACTCCGGTGTGGGGGGTCAAAGACTCTGGTCTATGCCGGAGATTCCGATCAGCCTCTGGTTCGTCTTTGGAGGGGCCTTCTGATTGTCCTCAAGCTCGATCGGGGCTCGGTCCGGAGATGGGCCGGAGATTCCAGGGTATGCAGGCCAGAGACTGAGGTGTCTTTAGGACGGAGATATCGGTGTGGCCAGAGACTCCGGTGTGCGCAGGCCGGAGACTCTGGATCTTCAGCTGCTGCTTCTTCCTTCTTCTCTTCCAAGCCTCCGTTTTGTCAGGCTTGGTGCTCCAGGCTTCCTCTCTTGTCTCCGTACTCGTCGGTATGAACCTAATCTTGAATATAGGACGGAGTATGAAGTAGTATACCATTCAAGAGGGTAGGAAGTGGGCTCGCATAGAGCAAAAGATTCACCTTTAGAGTCCATGATTACTTGTCATAAGTTGGAGACCATGATGTTGTAACGGCCAAAGGTCGGGCTACATCAGGACTCCTCCGATACCAATTCCACTAGTGTTACACTCTATCTCAAAGTTTTTGTGAAATCTGGTAAAGCAAGAAGAGGTGCTTTGGTGAGCCTCTTTTTAAGTTCATCAAAAGCTTTTTTTGTGCTTTCCCCCATACAAAGTTGACATTCCTTTTGGTCAATTCGTTGAGAGGGCAAGCAATGGTGGAAAAGTCTTTCACAAAGCAACGATAGAAACCGGCCAACCCATGAAAACTTCGGAGTTCACTCACAATTGTGGGGATGGGCCAATCTCATATGTCCTTTACCTTGGAAACATCAACTTCAATGCCCTTCGAAGAAACGACGAATCCAAGAAAAATCAACTTGTCTTTACCAAAAGTGCACTTGGAAAGATTAGCATATAGCTTTTCATGTCAAAGGATTTGCAATACCTCCTTGAGATGTGTAATATGGTCCTCAAGTGATTTGTTATAAACAAGTATATCATCAAAATACACAACAACACTTTTTCCAATGAGAGAACGCAAAATATGATTCATAAGGCGCATGAAGGTGGATGGGGCATTAGATAAGCCAAAAGGCATGACCAACCATTCATAGAGACCAAGGTAACCACTACGAAGATCTATTTTCGAGAAAATAGGGGCTCCACGCAACTCATCAAGCATGTCAGCGAGACATGGTATGGGATGTCGATAACGTAGCATTTATTGGACGGCAGTCCATGCATAACAGCAACGTATCATCCATTTTTGGCACGAGAATTGCTGGTAGTGCACTTGGACTAGTTGCTTACTTGGATCAAACCTTTGGATACTAGTTGGTTGATTTGACGTTCGATCTCCTTCGTCTGCTCCAGGTTCGTGTGGTAGGCATCGCGGTTTGGAAGAGGAGCGACGGGGATGAGGTCAATGTGATGCTCGATTCTGTGAAGAGGAGGTAGTCCATGAGGAAACTCTTCGAGAAACACATCCTTGAATTCCTGCAAAACAATCATCAAAGAGGGAGGAATATTGGTCAAGTTATTAGCGCCTTGCGCTAGTCCCTTGCAAATGAGGACATAGTGCAAGATTGATGGGTCCTTCCTCACTTCTCTCATCTCACTTTTGGTGGAAAGGAGAATACTCTTAGTTTTTTCACTCGCATTTGGCTTGTGGCTCTCAGTCACTATGAGGTGGTTCTCTTGCTCACCACTCTTCTCAAAAGATTGTGTTGTGGTTTGCGCCCTCGCTAAAGCCTTTGCATTGTACGCAATTATTTCGCTAGGAGTCATCGGTTTCAAAACAAATGTCTTGTTAAGCCACTTGAAGGTGTAGGCATTTGTGCGACCATCATGTAGAGCACCTTTGTCGAATTGCCATGGACGACCAAGCAACATGTGGGAAACCGTCATTGGAACCACATCACACTCCATCGTGTCTTTGTATGGGCCAATAGAGAAGGTTACCGAGATAGTGTGCTTGATCTTCACGGAGCCTTGGTAACTTAGCCATTGCATGTGGTAGGGGTTCTTGTGCGGATGGAGGGTGAGGTTGAGCTTCTCACACAACTCGGTGCTAGCAAGGTTGTGGCAGCTCCCTCCATCCATGATCACCACGATAGATTTCCCATTGATGGCTGCAGGCGTTTGGAAGATATTTAAACATTGATCTTCATGCTCTTATGCTTGAGTGGTCAAGATCCTTCTGACGACAAGCGATGGACTTGCATCATGTTCACATATGAGGAGTTCTTGTTCATCTTCCACTCGTTGCCTTGTCATTGCTTCCTCGACTCAAGCATCAAATTCATATTCACTCAAGTACTCTTCGTCACCATTGTCATGGATAAACAATACTTGCTTGTTTCACCACTCAGCGGACCTATGTCCTTTGCTTACACACTTGTAGC
The DNA here is from genome assembly GCA_910589775.1 of Avena eriantha. Classification (NCBI taxonomy): domain Eukaryota; kingdom Viridiplantae; phylum Streptophyta; class Magnoliopsida; order Poales; family Poaceae; genus Avena; species Avena eriantha. The sequence continues at coordinate 320,373,464 of OU342744.1, forward strand.
ATTCACCATTGAATGGCGTGTCATCCTTTGTGTACTTGCCACTTGGGGGCGGTTTTCCTCGAGGAAGTGTTGGCTTGAAGGATGGCTTGGAGGTACTTGATGAGCTTCCATTGAAGGTAGTTGTCGTAGCGGTTGAAGCTTGCTTGTAAGTGAAGTACGTCTTGGGATTGTTGCACTTGATTTTCTCTTGCACTTGACTCTCGGCTTTGATGGCGATGTGCACAAGATCAACCATGGTGTTGTATGGTTGGAACTCGACGATGCGCTTGATTGGATGGATCAAGCCAATGAGAAATTTTCTATAGTTTGCTCTTTGCGCTCTTCAATCTTGGCACGGATCATGTTGAGCTCCATTTCCTTGAAGTACTCTTCCATGGTCTTTGTCCATTGGCAAAGGGATTGAAGTTTGTTGAAGAGGACACGTGTGTAGTCCGAAGGAACAAAGAGGGATCTCATATGAGCCTTCATGTCATTCCAAGTTGTGATTGGGGGCTCTCCTCTTGCGTCATGAGCCACTTGAACTTGATCCCACCAGAGGTTGATGTAATCATCAAACTCTAGCGAGGCCATGGCGACCATCTTCTTCTTGCTATAGTTGTGCATGCCGAAGATCTTGTCAACTTTGAGTGCCCATGAGAGGTATTCTTCAGGGTCATTTGATCCGGCAAACTTGGGCATCGTGAACTTGAGCTTGCTGAAGGTTTCTTCCTCATTGCGGTCATGGCGGCGGTGGTTGCCATGGTGATGATGGTCTTCATATTCCATGCAATCATTGCGTTGAGGAGACGCATTTGGCGGTGGCAGAACTTGCTCTTGCTCTTGGCATGGTTGTTGACGAGGGGGGGGCACTTAGGCCTCATGATGAACATGAGGGGGTGAAGCCTCTTGAGGTTGTTGTGGACAAAGAGGAGGCTCGTTCCTCGGGTGTTTTTGTGGGTTAAGCACTTGGGCCTCACGGCAAAGATCATGGTCTTGAGCCTCATGACGTGGTGGGTGTCGCTCAACTTGTACCACTTGACCCTCCATGTCTTGATGTGGTGGAGGAGGCGCTTCATGATGAACATGGTGTTGGCGCGGACATTCATAACAGCGATGACGAGGAGGAGGATCTTAGAGAGCTTCATGTTGGTGATGAGCTTGTTCCTCCAAGTTGGAGTCATCACTTGTTGTGTCAAGTATGTGTCGTGGGCGATGGTGGTAGACTTGGGGTTGCTCTTGTGGTTGTCCTTATTGGATCACTAGTGCCCTTGCATGATGATGATGTCCTTCGTGCCTTGCTTGGGGCCTTGAGGAGAAATCACCATCATAGCTTGTCGTTGGGGCATGCCGCGGGGAAGGTACATAGTGTGAAGAGCTTCCATCTTCAACCACGGGAGCTTCTTTGCTTCTTGGAACACTTGGATGATGATCTTGACAAAGAGGAGAACTGTGACGTGACGAGATTGAAGAGCTTGATGCGCGTGAACGTGGTCTTGTCATTCCGTCGATGAGGATTTGAAGCTTGCACTTTGTTTTGGCGACGGAGGAGCACTTCCATTTGATGGCCAAAGTTGTGTTTCATTGCATGCATTTGTCGTTCGATGCCATTGAAGCAGTTGTCGATGTTCTGGAACTCGGCTTGAGTCTCACCAAATTGTTCATCTTGTCGCATCTCAAAGGCTTGGGAATGTTCACGGAAGTTTTGTCGAATGATGTAGTGACTTGCGCGCGTCATGTACGTTCCATGTTCTTCTTCTTGTCGGGTGGTTAGCTCGACTCCTCGTGCCTATCCATCATGCAAAACACACAAGGATTGTATATGGAAGTGGAATATGGTGGTGTTAACCTTGTAGCTCACCTTGGGGATTGCACCAAACTAGAAACCACAAGTGAGAGCTATTACCTTGCAAAGTGAAATTGCAAATAAAACTCACACTAAAGAAAGAACTAACTCTCAAAAGCTTTTGGTGGAAGGTTGGGGTGGTGGAAAACCAAACGAAACGATCCAAAGAAAAGGTTATTGTCAAATGTTGTAGAGAACCAAAGATCCAAAGAAAAAAGGAAACAATCTACAAAAACACAAGGATACACACACGCAGAGACAAATATGGTTAGCATGACTATAAAAATGAGCACAACATGTCCTAACAAAGTCTACACTCGGTGTTGTGCCAACGCAAGGAGATACCACAACTTGTTCACCCAAAAGAGAAAGAAGCAACATGTGCCATTTCCTTGGACGCGCTCTATCTCTCTCTTTTTACTGGGAGACTTTGTATCTTTCTATTTTTCTTTTGCTTGTTTTTCTTTTTTTCTTTTTTCTCTCTTTCTACACTACTACGTCAACTTTTGTATTTGCTTCAACTCTCTCACTTCTCCTAGGGCAAGTGCACAATGCTTAGGAAAACATAAAATGAGCTGCTCTCATTGGATAGATACACACAAAGGAAGAAGGGTTAACAAGGTGGAGCAAGTTATACCTTCGGTATTGTTGACTACTTGCTACCGGTGTTGGAGGTGGTGTTTGGGCGTCTCGGTGTCGATGAGTGCAGGGTGTAAGGTAGTTGCAGAAGCTTGTTGTTAGAAGGGAAACACGCACGTGAAGCACAAACAAGACAAAGGGAAATGTAAGCGAACAAAATTGGAGCGAAAGGGGTTGAGAAATTTCGGTGTGACAGGGGCGGTAGTACCGGTGACCGGTGATGCGCTCGACTTTCAACGTAGAGCTCGTTGGGAACCCCAAGAGGAAGGTATGATGAGCACAGCAGTAAGTTTTCCCTCAGTTATGAAACCAAGGTTTAATCGAACCAGTAGGAGCAAGGAAACACCCCAAAGGTGTTACTAGCTGATCTTTGGCAAGGCGCACTACCGGTGCTAGTAGCAACGTGGATACCTGCACAACACAACCACATAACTTTGTCCCCAACTTCCGATGAGGTTGTCAATCTCACCGTGTTTTGCGGAAAACAAAGGATTAAACGTATCGAATGGAAAGAAGTAAAAGTTTGTAGAAAGTAAATACAAAGCAGTGACAGTTTATAGATTGTATGTAAAGAAAAGGACCGGGATCCATAGTTCACTAGGGGTGGCTCTCCTTAGATAGATAACATGCTGTTTGAACAAATTACAGCGGGGCAATTGACAAACACCGAGAAAGCAATACATGCATATACTAATCATCTTGACTCCTCTGAGACTCGATTGGGCATTACAACATTATACATAGACTGCCATCCAACTGCGTGTAAACTAAACAATACGATTGTTCTATGAACAAAGGATTGTTGTTTTTTCCCTAGTAGCAACAGCACATCTATTACCTTAGAGATTTCTGTCACTTCCCCAGATTACCAGAGGCATGAACCCACTATCGAGCATAAATACTAACTCTTGGAGTTGCTAGCATCTACTTGGCCAAGATAGCTACTAACAACGGAAAGCATGCAAGATCTCAAATAACAAAGACATGATAGAATCAATAATCAATCTGGAATAGCATCTCAATATCAGATCCCCGCAAACACAACATGTATAAATTACAAATAGATGATCTTGATCACGAACGGAGCTCACAAGATCTAAACATGAAAGCACAAAGGAGGAGAAACCAGCCATCTAGCTACTACATCGATCCGTAGTCCAAGGATGAACTACTCACACATCACATCGGAGGCTTGCATGGTGATGAAGAAGGCCTCCAGGGTGAATTCCCCTATCCGACAGGGTGCCGGGAAGAGCTTCAGATCCCTCCCGATCTAGGGATGGAGATGACGGCGGCTAGAGACTCTTTCATTGATTTTTGATCAGGTCCTTAGGGTTTTCGTCCCAAGAGCAATATATAGGCAGAAGGAGAGGCCGAGGGGGTGCCGGGAGCCACCACACCACTCCCTGGCGCGAGCCCAGCCTGGCCGCGCGACCAGGTGGTGTGGTCGGCCCCTGGCCCTTCTCCGTCTCGTATTCTGGCACTTGATCACTTCTAGAAAAATAGGCACTTTGGCTTTTGTCCCGTCCAATTCCGAGAATATTCATTTTCTGACTTTCCTGGAACCAAAAACAGTAGAAAACAGGCAGATGGCACTGTGGCTCTTGTTAATAGGTTAGTCCAAGAAATCATAAGAAAAGTACTCCAAAGTTGTAACAAAACACAAGAATGTGGATAAAACCAAGCATGGAACATCAAAAATTATAGATACATTTGCAATGTATCAACATCCCCAAGCTTAACTCCTGCTCATCCTCGAGTAGGTAAGTGATAAAAAGAAAGAATAATTTTTGAGGTGACATGCACCATCAAAGACATGATAAAAGTATTTGCAAAACATTCAAAGCTGGGATCATAGTACTTCAATCATAACATGAAAGACAAAGTTCTAGAAATAAGCAAAGAAACTATGATGCAACATGAAAAGGCACACACAAAAGATTCATGAATAACAATGATTTGCAAGACGTTCGTTTGTTTCACATAAAGAAAAAATAGCATAATAGTATTCATCTTGTCCCTCAATAGAGTAGCAAATATAAATGCATAGGACACCTTCAAAGTTCATAAGAGTGACTAGATACAATAGTTTAAAACAAGCAATAACGAGTTATGCATCAATCAACTAGTCTTGGGACAATGCACATAGAACTAAGAATGGCCACTATGCTCTCAAAGTAGGTGCATAAAGGTAGAAGCTGGAGACTCAATATAATGGTGGAAGAAAGGCCTTTTGTAAAAGGAAGTAGGGATTCAAGTCTCATAAAGAGCTTCCAAAAATTATGGTACTTGTAGCTTTCAGCTCTCATTGCCCCTATCATAAGCATCTTGAAGGTGATTAAGGTTAAAGTGACACAACTAAGAGGATATGCTTGACAAGTTATAAACCGAAATCTCATGCCCCTTACTTACGAAGAGCGATCCTCATGCTACTCAACTTCAGTCACGAGTAAGCTCTTGTGATTGTAAGTATACGTGTATCATTAAGAACTGCCAACGGGGTACCCCTTGCACATGATACGGGAGCTTTCCCATAATCAAAATGACAAGGCAAGTAGACAATGAGCATGTTAGCGATCTTTTTATTTGCTATTTGCATAGGTTTTTATTGAGGATGCTTCATAGAGTGCTCATTATGGTGATGCTGCAAGTTTCCACCATGATTAGGCATGTCTTAGGCTAGTGGCCCAGGCGTTTCTCTAACACACATACAAACTCCATGATCTTACAAGTTCCACTTTTATTTCACACCGTCGGGATCCATAAGCAAAAGAACATGATATCAATGGGCTACAAAGTACAAGTGCAATGTTGAAAGCGTTCCCCATGAAACATGGTTCTGCTAATTTCAACTTATAAAGTGCAAGCATATACGCAACAAAGAAGTACCCAATGGTTCAAGTTTATTAGAGGCAAAAAGTAAAGTGTGCCATCAAGTTCGTGAGAGCTTTAATCACTAGTTTTCTCATAACAAGTGGAAGGTAAACAAAAGCATGAATATACTTGGAGTAGCATAAGCTAGTAGGTAGGTATAGTGGAATTTTTGGAATAACTTGGTTTAGGGAGTTGGATGCATGAGTGGAACCCATACTTTGTTGTGGAGGCTAGCAAAAGACTGGGAGCGACAAACTAAGAGAGCAATAATGGCCATAATCATGCAGAGCGAAAAAACATCATTGATCAAAGCATAAAGTGATACTATAAGTTGAAAACTAAAGGATCATAAAGGGTATGGTGACTTTGCATAGTCATAACATGGTGTGAGCATGCGCCAAGTCAACCCAAATAAAGCATCAAAGGAGAATACCACTATACTATGCTTTAATATGCTAAAACAACGCATGATTCATCCAAGGCACATTAAGCAATCTCAATTGTTTATAACAAGTCATGCTACAGCAAAGAATACTAAGCATAGGTCCAAAACAATATCAAGCATGGCATGACAAAGCATAGGCCACAGTAAAAAACGAGCTCTTTTTACCACATAAGCTTGAACTTTCCTACTCTTTTCCAAACCAAACCAAACTATTTGCAAACCAATGTATGAAAGAGGGGGTCCAACCAATTTATTCTGAAAACTAAGCAAACCAAGCAAACTAAAAACCAAAACAAAAACGAAAAATAAGACGCTCCAAGAAAAACACAATTGTGCATGAAACAATAAAAATGAAGCGTTTGGAAGAAACCTGAGATTTTTATTGATGAAGAAGGGGGATGCCTTGGGCATCCCCAAGCTTTGACGCTTGTACTTCTTGGATATTTCTTGGGGTGACACGCGTGGCATCCCCAAGCTTGAGCTTTAGTCCATCCTTCATCTCATTACTCATTCCTTCCATACACCTGAAAATTTTCCTTCATACAAAACTTCAGACAATCTCATTAGCAATAGTAGTGCACTTAAGATAAATACGTCTCAAGGTTCAGTTATACCACCAAATAAACTTCCATTAGAACACTAGATACTGTAGCACTTCCCTCAAAAGTCTCAATTCCCCAAAAGAACTCAAGAAGGAAATAACAAGAAGCAAATGCAGAAAATGGCAGAAATCTGTCAAAACAGACCAGCAGGTAAAGACGAATTTTTTTGAAGACCTTATTTTGCTCAAATAAAAAAGTGTTGAACTAACGAAAGTTAGATAACAACCTGGGGAAGAAGCACAAAACATTATAGCTCAATCAGACATAGAGAGCTCTCTCATGAATGTTTACGGTGAAGCACAGAAATCTGTTTCAGGACAGCAACTTTCCCAATCATTACTTCTCTCTCATTAGAGGTTACTCTTGGCACAAAAAGCAAATAAAAAGGATAAGGAGAGGTTATTACAGAGGTAATAACTTCCAAGACTCATCTAAAACTTTTGTGTTATCTTCTAATAAGTACTTTTCTTTAACGCCTTTAAGTTAGGCATAAGAAGCAAAGAAAAAGGATTAAGTGTTCTCAAATGAAGAAGCATTAAAACCAACTTTCTTGCCCTTACCTCTCTTACTTTTATTCTTAACCTTGGGGAAAATATGATTGTTTGGTGGATAATAAAGGTGCATGGTCCCTTTTACCACATCTATTATTGCTCCAAGGAGTTCTAATAGGGACCTTCCAAGTGTAATTTGTCCTTTTCCTGCACATTCAATAACAACATAATCAATAGAAATCGTTTTTCCAAGGATCTTTGTAAACACTCCTTCAGCTATTCCAAGAGGCAATATGGTAGTATTATTAGTGAGAGATATTTCTTTTCCTCCTTCAATGAGCCCCCAAGTATTCAGAGATTTATAAATATCTTTGGGCATAAGGCAAAATTCAGACATGATATCATAGCAAGCTTGAAAAGTTTCAGTGTTCATCTCAATCTTTACTGTAGGGAACCACTTTGATGGTTCAGAGTTTTTTCGAACATAATCATTATGCTCCCTAAGCGTATTATAGCAACTCCCTAATCTAGTAATGCTAGCCTCAAGAGTGTCCATCCTAGCAAATATTTTTGCGAAAGAAGTATCAGTTTGGCTAGGCAAGTTGTAAGTGAGGATCAATTTATTTATAGCATTAATAGCATCATCCTCATTAAAATGGAGGAAATCTCCTCCCACAATAGCATCTAAAGCATATCTATAGAAAATAGCAATTCCAAGGTAAAAACTGCTAAGGAACAAGCTTTGAGTCATTTTAGGCTCAGTTTTTTCATGTAGATCAGAGATTCTAGACCAAGCTTCCTTAAAACTTTCCTCAATTCCTTGTTTAAAAGTGACATAGTGATTGGAGCAAGGCTAGACATAGTGACAACTTAGGATAGGAACTAATTTTTTTGTGTTTTTCAAATAAGAAAGCAAACAAGTAAAACTAATTTTTTTGTGTTTTTGAAGAACAAAACAAGAAAACTAAGAAAAAAGAAAACTAAGAAAAACAAAAACAACAAAGTAAAGAGATTGGTTATGAGGGACTCCCCTTGTGAAGATGTCCTTGACTCCCCGGCAACGGCGCCAGAAAAGATCTTGATGCGCTCGACTTTCAACGTAGAGCTCGTTGGGAACCCCAAGAGGAAGGTATGATGAGCACAACAGTAAGTTTTCCCTCAGTTATGAAACCAAGGTTTAATCGAACCAGTAGGAGCAAGGAAACACCCCAAAGGTGTTACTAGCTGATCTTTGGCAGGGCGCACTACCGGTGCTAGTAGCAACGTGGAGACCTGCACAACACAACCACAGAACTTTGTCCCCAACTTGCGATGAGGTTGTCAATCTCACCGTGTTTTGCGAAAAACAAAGGATTAAACATATCGAAGGGAAAGAAGTAAAAGTTTGTAGAAAGTAAACACAAAGCAGTAATAGTTTATAGATTGTATGTAAAGAAAAGGACCGGGATCCATAGTTCACTAGGGGTGGCTCTCCTTAGATAGATAACATGCTGGTTGAACAAATTACAGCGGGGCAATTGACAAACACCGGGAAAGCAATACATGCATATACTAATCATCTTGACTCCTCTGAGACTTGATTGCGCATTACAACATTATACATAGACCGCCATCCAACTGCATCTATGACTAATAATCCACCTTCAGGTTATCATCCGAACCCCCTCCAGTATTAAGTTGCAAACAACAGATTATTGCTTTACAAACTGCGTGTAAAGTAAACAATACGATTGTTCTATGAACAAAGGATTCTTGTTTTCTCCCTAGTAGCAACAGCACATCTATTACCTTAGAGATTTCTGTCACTTCCCCAGATTACCAGAGGCATGAACCCACTATCGAGCATAAATACTAACTCTTGGAGTTGCTAGCATCTACTTGGCCAAGATAGCTACTAACAACAGAAAGCATGCAAGATCTCAAATAACAAAGACATGATAGAATCAATAATCAATCTGGAATAGCATCTCAATATCCATCAGATCCCCGCAAACACAACATGTATGAATTACAAATAGATGATCTTGATCACGAACGAAGCTCCCAAGATCTAAACATGAAAGCACAAAGGAGGAGAAACCAGCCATCTAGCTACTACATGGATCCGTAGTCCAAGGATGAACTACTCACACATCACATCGGAGGCTTGCATGGTGATGAAGAAGGCCTCCAGGGTGAATTCCCCTCTCCGACAGGGTGCCGGGAAGAGCTTCAGATCCCTCCCTATCTAGGGATGGAGATGACGGCGGCTAGAGACTCTTTCGTTGATTTTTGATCGGGTCCTTAGGGTTTTCGTCCCGAGAGCAATATATAGGCAGAAGGAGAGGCCGAGGGGGTGCCGGGAGCCACCACACCACCCCCTGGCGCGGGCCCAGCCTGGCCGCGTGGCCAGGTGGTGTGGCCAATCCCTAGCCCTTCTTCGTCTCGTATTGTGGCACTTGATCACTTCCGGAAAAATAGGCACTTTAGCTTTTGTCCCGTCTAATTCCGAGAATATTCATTTTCTGACTTTCCTGGAACCAAAAACAGCAGAAAACAGGCAGCTGACACTATGGCTCTTGTTAATAGGTTAGTCCAAGAAATCACAATAAAAGTACTCCAAAGTTGGAACAAAACACAAGAAAGTGGATAAAACCAAGCATGGAACATCAAAAATTATAGATAAATTTGCAATGTATCAACCGGTAGTATGGTGGTGACCGGTAGTTCCGCTCGCCGGTAGTACCGTTCGACCTGCGGTAGTACCGCTTCACGGATTCCTGGGCACAGAGATCTCAAACTTGGGCGCAAAATCGGCGCAAAAATCCTCAAATTTGCGGAAATCTGACTAACAATGGGGCTAGGAGCACACAAGGAATTTAGATCGACACCCCAAATAACAGATCTATGGACCAAAACCACGAAAAACGGACCAAATCTGGATTTCGATCAAAAGGAAAATTGGGCTCTTTTTTGGTGGATTTTCAAATTTTTGGTGGATAGAAGAAAATTTGGTGGGTGAATTCGTGAGCAACGAAGCTCTTGATACCAATATGTTGAGGGTGAACCTCGAGGGTGATTGACCTTTCATGAATCTTGTTCAAATCGAGGGTGGAGTGTGGGGAAAACCATGAAGTGGAGGGATGAACACGATGAACTCACGCACGAAGCACATGATGAACACACTCACGCAAAACCACGATACAGACCAATAGCCCACGCCCGCGGTGACTGGTCCGACGTAATCCCTAGGATCAGTGTCGAGAAGAGGAATCTCTCTTGAACTGGCAGGACGAGTAGGGAGACTCGGTGATATATTGACATCTAGTGAAAGGGACTCCGATGCCTAGGCTCTATACAACGAGGGGGAAACGATGCAAAGATATTTAGGTGCTCCTCAATCAAGGAGCATGAGGCAAGAATTAGCTAGATCCACAAGGGTGTCCACTAATTCCAAATATCATGCCTGAGGCTTACAATAGAGGTGGGGGACTATATAGACCAGCCACTAGTTCAGGGGTACTTTAGGTTACTAAAAGTATCAAAAGGGGTTCGTTATAAGGCCAAAGGCCGAGTTGGGACGCGCAGATCCTGGGGGTCTGGTAGTACCAGAACTTGTGACCGGTAGTGCCGGTTAGGGGCGGTAGCACCGCTCGCAGGTACCGGAGCAGGTAGAGGCGTTGGAGCAGGGCTTCAGGGGTGGGACTTCCGCTCTCTGGTGCGGTGGTACCGGTCAACACGATGGTGCCGTTCTCCTGGTACCGATGAGGTCTGAGGCTTCGCGCGACACCTCTCTGTCTGTGGCGGTAGTACCATGGTCTCTAGGCGGTAGTACCGCTCACTCCAGGCAGCTACTGGATGTAGGTCACTCCACTGGCTCGTGTTTTTTATACCTCATGATGCATAGTGTCAGGGCATGAAGTAGCAAGCCATCCAGGGGCGTATCGAAGTCACATGGGTACAGGAGCGAGTTCACCTTATCTTGGAGGATCTTGGCTTAACCGCGAGCCATCGGTCCACTTGGGGGACTCGGTGGTGTACATGTAGAGACGTTCGTAGGACGGGATGCATCAATTTATGTCTTCAACAATGCTACACAACATAAAAGTATTTGAATAAGAACATAATGGTTAACTACAATAAATACAATAAATATAGTGAATAAGATAGAATATATACTCAGGTTTGCTCACTTTCCTTCTCTGTCTTGAAGTATTTATTAGCCAAATACTTCTCATAAAATTAAAATTAAAATCACATTTCTTCATCATCATTATTAAAATTAAAAGCATATTTCTTCATCATCATAGTGAATCCACACACTGTCCCAGCCGTTCCTTCGTCATTAAAATTAAAACCATATTTTGAAATGCAAGGAGTAGTCACATACTTTTTCTTTCATTTTATCTTCTCAGTAGTTCTTCAACCACTATTTGGACCATTGTCAAAAAGGAGACCACCATTTCCAGCTGCGAATTAATGAAATAAGAAAAGGAAAAAGATAAGACTTGAATGAAAGTAAACAATTTAAAAGAACAAATGTATAAAACAAAAACAGAGAGTAATGTACTAGGCACTGGTGTCTCGTTAAAAGATATAAGTTGACCAGCCTTAGATACAAAAGAAGACACTAGTGTGTGATCAAAAACTGGCATATCAGGATTTTCTTCTACATGAGACAATAGAACACCAAGAATTGTTGGTGACTTGTCAAAGACTAAAACCCGAGGATCTTGAGCTGATGTATCAATTGAAACCATATCTGGTTCAACATGTTCCTTGCATTCTAGCACATGAGTATTATCAAGCCCAATATATTCCTATTGTTGCAGAACCAAACTATGCTCAATGATGTCTCGATTCCTATCATGTTCACAACCTTCAGTTTCAGTTACGAGAGGAGAAAAATCTTTAGAACCAACAACAATCATAATGGATGTACAAACATTTACATTTCCTTTAGCTTCATTGCAATTAGTGCGTTGTGCAGGGACAAACGGACAAGCTTTTTCTCTTGCAGCAAGATGAGAGATAGCTGAATCAATAGCTTTGGACATCAATGAGAAATGTGTTTCGACCAACTCATCAACATCACGAATCAATTCTCCTTTGTGTGCTTCAACAATAGAAGAAACAACTTTCTTGGTCTACTTAGAAAAATAAGAGAACCAGATAACAAAAGGAAAATCAGAGAGTGCATCCAATTATAATAAATATATTACATAAAAAGCAAAACAGATATTTGTAGGAACAACAAGGAACAAAAAATACATGTAGTTGAAAAGAAAAAATATACTAACATCAGATGTAGAGTAGTCATCATGGTTGAAGAAATTATCAGTTGGATCTGAATTTATTGGTTGTTGGTTAGAGCTAGGCATCGATGAAGCATCACGAATAGAAAGCAACGCTTCCTGATGCCTCATGCACTCTTCTTTCATGGCATCGGTAACTGCACTTTTACTGTATGGTGTAGAAGAAAATTGTCGAAACTATATATCATGTCAAGAGAGTAGTAACTAAAAATTAAATGAAAAAGAACAATCCAAGTTGCTTACATCTAGTGCTCCAAAAACAAATTTGCTAGAATCATGCTTTCTGTCAACTTTTGTAACAAGCTCGAAGTCAGACGTGCAAACATGATAAATCCTTGGAACACCGTAATCAAGCTGATACTGGCTACCTTCCTGATTTAGATCCAAATTGTCCATGTATGCAACCTACAAACAAATAAAACAAATAATAAAAGTATACTAGAATAAAGAGATGTAAAAACATATGTAGTACTTTTTTTTACAAAAATGGTACCTACTGCCATGATAGGAAGGCAACCACTAATAAAAATGGCTTGTTGTTGATGACATATGGCAACTGAGCTATCTTCTTAAGAAATTTTCCAACTTTAGTGAAAAGGAATTGAAGGCATAAGGAACACTAATCAGATTTACAATTGTTGCTAAATCAATCATTGAATATAAGACCCTCCAATCCACTATATCAGAAGTGTTTGGTGACATGATTAACGCTAGTTTAACCAACATAAATGATTCCTCGTCTTCATCACCCTTTAGTAAGTCCATTGCTTTCTTGGTGGTCAATTTATTACCAATCATATACTTCTCCTTTAGGATTTTAACCTTGGAAATTATATCAGGATCATTGCTAGACAATTTGATAGGGTCATCACCTAGCAAAAAAATCTAAAGAAAAACATAACAAACTAAAGTAACAACAACTAGCACGAAACAGAAAAATAACATATGAAAATATGTAAAGGAAAATAGACTTTAGAATTAAGTGGCAGAATAGCTCCTAATTATACTAATATCATAAACACATGACACACACAGCGAGCAACATGAAAAAGAACCAACTAAAGGTAACATTAACAACAATTGACATAATTGACAGGATATGGAAAAATAGACATGAAAAAGGCGAAAGAAAAAACCTGAGTAGATTCCAATAAATTGTTGAACCATAGCCTTGCTGAAATTGATACGTTTACTTCCAAGATGGAAGATACCAACTTGAGAAACCATATTCTCCATGATCCATTCAATCAGTGGCAAGGGGAAGACAACCTGATGCTTCGTATTCGAGATGAATGAAATCCATATTTCACAAGGATATTGCGTTGATTTATGTAACACTTTCATTGCTTTCTCAAAATGCCGGATGGAGAACCTATACTTGAAAAGTACAAATGGATTCCCATCCTCTACATAATCAATATCTGCCAGTAAAAAGAAAATAATCGGGAAAGTTATGAAATTAAAAAGGTACATATGAAAGATATAAAGAACAAATTATTGGAACAAAACAAAATCCTAGCTGTACAAGATATAACCTAAAAATACATGATACCAAATCACCACACTACTCATGTTACTCCTGACTGACTAACACAAATGCACAAAATTATTATTCAAGATTGAACTATCAATTACTACTAATAAAAAAAGACAACATCAGTAGTGAAGAACAAAAAAAACTTGAAACGTATTCAGTGGATCAGTTGAATGAAAATACTCATTAAAATTCACAGTACAACAAAATAGATTTAGTAGAAGAACTAAAAAGACATTAAGGATAAAATCATTATATCAACAAAACTACTTTCCGTACAACAATTCCTATCCGATGTGCAGACGACCTATTCTCTTCACCGTGAGATGGTCTTGGGACAAATAGGCAAACAGTGTGATTTTCAAGTAGTACATGTTTTGGATGAAAAACTTCTTACATGTAGCAGGGTTGTTGTATCAAATGATCTATTAACCAACCACTTCCTCCTCCACAAAAAGGAACCATCATCATTATACTACTAGAACCAACCACTTCCCCCCTACATAAAAAGGAACCATCTACTATAAAAAAGGAACCATCTACAAATTGAGTCAACTTTTAACCATCACCCCTTAATACTACAAACCAAAAATCAACAAGAACACAACTACTAGAACCCCATCAACAAAATGAGTCAACTTTTAACCACCACCACCATCAACCCTTATAACTACTAGAACCAACGCAAAAAATCTACAAAAAAGGCAAAAATTAACTAACCTTCCATCTCCATCAAACCGAAAGAAATGGAACTCTCACTGTAGGTCAGACAAACACAAGATGCAATGGTTAAGGAGGGCCAGGTTCTCGACTGAAAAGGGGATGCCGAGAAGTTTTGTGGAGCAGATATGAAGGCTAGGAGCAAGAGGAAGAGGGTGGAAGCCCTGACTAACCAAACGACACCGCCAACATCACCACGGGAAGAGGAAGAGGAGGAACCCTAAGGAAGAGGGTGGTGTCGGGAGTTAGGTAAGTGAGGGTTCATGCAAAGAGGAACAAAGTAAAGTGATGTAGCCCGTCCTACGGACGCTCCTACATCTATAACACCAATTCCCCAAGTGGACCCATGACTCGTGCCCGAGCCAAGCTCCTCCAAGCTAAGGTGAATTCGCTCCTCTCATCATGTGACTTTGACACATCCTTGGATGGCTTGCTAGTTCATGCAAATACACTATGCATTCTTAGCTATGAAGCCCCAATGCATCACCAAGCCCCCATTGATGGAGAACAAGACCAGGCTAAGGAGAAGAAGCCGCTGGAGCTGCTCACACCAGAGTCTCCCGCCCACTTCCGGACCAACCTCCTGAATGGACCTTGGGACATTCTATATGCCCCTGTGGAAATGGACCAGAGACCGGCTGGAATCTCCGGCCTAGACCAGAGCCTCCGGTCCACCACACCGGAGTCTCCGGACCATGCGTCTACAAGAATGTAAAAGTCTTTGGGCCTTCCGCCCATGTACCCCTTAGTCCATCCAAAACTTACCTTTTATTCCCAAAATACCCTTGAATTTGTGGTTGGCCTATATGTAGCCCCCCACCTATATTGTAAACCCTAGGCATGATATTTCGAATTAGTGGACACCCTTGTGGATCTATCTAATTCTTGCCTCATCATCCTTGATTAGAGCACCCAAATATCACAAACCTCGCTGGAGTTTGCATCGAGCCTCCTATGTTGTATAAAGACTTGGCATCGAACTCCCTTTGCCAAGATGTTAAGATCTCACCGAGACTCCCTACTCGCCATGACAGTTCGAGAGAGAGCCCTCCACCCACGCTGATCCTAGGGATTGCGCTGGACCAGTTATCGCTGGCATGAGCTATTGGTGTGTACCATGGTTTTGCGTGAGTGTGTTCACCGTGTTCTCTATGCATGAGTTCATCATATTCATCCCTTATGTCCCTCCCCCCGCACTCCACTCTCGATTTGAAAGGGATTCGTGAAATATCAGGCCATTCTCGAGGTTGACCCTCAACATATTGGTATCAAGAGCTTCGTTGCTCACGAATTCCCCACAAATCTTTCTTCTATCCACCAAAAATTCGAAAATCCCCAAAAAAAGAGCCCCAAATTTGCCTTTGGATTGATCTCTTGATTTGTAGTGTTATTTGTGGTTTTGATCCGACCAAATCTTGTCTTAGGTATTGGTCCATCCTTATCCTATGTTTTCCCGGCCCAATTTGGGCAATTTTTTGCGGATTTGAGGACCCAAGGCGTGGATTTCCGCTCAAGAACACGAGCAGTTCGAGCTCTGACCCTAGACCGGAGTTTCCGGACCTGAAGACCAGAGTCTCCAACCCACACTAGAGTTTCCGGCCTAAGCACACCGGAGTCTCCGGCCTGCACCAGAGTTCTTGGCCCAGAGACACCGGAGTCTTCGGCCCTGACGCCTAATTTGATAGTTTTGCCTCTTATTTTACATTGGATAATTTCCTCTTATTTGTTCGTGTCCCATGTGCATGTTGCAACTAACAACAAGCTTCCGCATCGACAACTTCCACGCTCATCGACACCACGGCACCGAACATCATCCCGCACCACCGACGCCAAGTTCATCATCACCAACGAAGGTATAACTTGTGTCACCTTGTTAACCCCTATCTTCCTTTGTGTGTACTTATCCCACGAGAGTCGACATCTTGTGTTTGCTTGAGCATTGTGCATTTGTCCTTGGATAGTGAGAGTACAAGAGCAATAGCAAGTGTGACTAGGTAGCATCAAGGGAGAGAAAAAAAAGAAACAAAAGAAAAGAGAAAAAGGTACAAATAAAAAGAAAAAAATAGTCTCCCATAGCAAAAGATAGTCTCAAAGCTTGTAAGCAAGAGAGAAAGAAGAGCGCCCAAGGAAAGTGCACAAATCCGTTGCTCATTTTTTTCTTTGCAAATGAGCCACGGTCTCTCCTTGCATTGGCATGACACCGAGCGTAGTCTTTGTTAGGACATTTTGTTTGCTCATTTTCATAGTCGTGTCAATCTCATTAATCTACACATGTGTGTATATAGTCGTAGCTTCCCATCATCCCTTTTGAGTTGTTGACCTTTGCCTTTGACTTGAGTTTTGTTTGGATTTTACCCACTTTTGACTATCCCTTTTATTTTGGTTGGTTCTTTGGCACTCCACAATCCTAACCTATCACCAAAAGCTTTTAAGAGTTAGTTCTTTCTTTAGTGTGAGATTTCTTTGCGATTTCACTTTGCAAGCTAATAGCTCTCACTTGTGGTTTCTAGTTCAGTGTAATCCCCAAGGTATGGTACAAGGCTAACACCACCATATTACACTTCCATATACAATCCTTGTGTGTTCTGTATGATGGATAGGCACGGTGAGTCGAGCCAACCATATTATGGGTTCCCTTGTGGTTTTACTCTTTGGGTGGCCCAATCTTCATAGATTCGAGGGGGATTTGGGGAGGGGCGAAGAACACAATGAACACGCAAGGGGAAGTCGATACAAATGCACACCACGCCCGATACAATCTGGTTTGCTCTTGTTGGCCCGAACCACCAACCCAATAGAATCTCAAGGGAGAGACCAAAGGTAGAATCCCATGAGAGAGATTGGCTAGGTCTTGATAGAATCATACGTATGGAGAAAGTATCAACCAAGTAGAATCCCAAAGGGGAGAGACCTAGTACTACTAGATTCCATACATGGGAGAGACCATGAACTAGAAGAGCGCCTTGACGACTTCAATTAAGAAGGCGTTGTACAACTCATAGATAAACTATAGAGAGGGGGATCCCATCCAAGGTTAGCCACATGCCTCAGTTCATCATCTATTACACTCTAGGGTTCTAAGGAGGGGTGGGCGCATATATATAGGCCAGCCACGAGCTAGGGGTACTTTAGGCATAAAGGGGGAGTTTGGGGGCGTTACATAGGCCAGGCCCAACTCAAGGCGCACAGGCTCGTGATGCTCAGTCCAGAGATTACGGTGTAGCGGGCCGGAGATTCTGGTGT
The DNA here is from genome assembly GCA_910589775.1 of Avena eriantha. Taxonomy (NCBI): domain Eukaryota; kingdom Viridiplantae; phylum Streptophyta; class Magnoliopsida; order Poales; family Poaceae; genus Avena; species Avena eriantha. The sequence goes on from OU342744.1 coordinate 320,391,128, forward strand.
GGTCCGGAGATTACGGTCAATCTCTGGTCCGTCTTCGGAGGGGCACTCAGAATTTCTTAGGCTTGGGTTCGGGGGCCGGTCTGGAGGTGGGCCGTAGACTCCGGTGTGGTAGGCTGGAGACTCCAGTGTGTTGGGGAGGAGACTCCAGTCTGGGTCCAGCAACTTCTTGCGTCTCCTTTTCTAGGCTTTGTGGTTTAGGGTCTTGGCTCCTTGTGCATCCTTGTTTCCTCCTCTTGGTGTCATGGTAAGGGGCCTAGTCATACAATAGGAATTCATCTCAAGTAGGATCCCATTCACATGGTAATCGAAGGAAGGGAAAAGATGGAAGGAGTTCACCTTGATAGGAATGGTTCGTGTAGCATGGTGTGGACCAAAGGTGGTTTTCGTATGTTGGGCTACATCATCTCCCCCTCTTGAAAAAGAGTCGACCTCGATGATATATTTTCATCATCTTGTAAGGAAGGAGATGTATCCTTTATATCTTGATGGATGCTCTCAAGATCTTATTCTGTCAACTCATGCTCAATCGAGGTTGACATTGGAATGCGGGCACCTACACACATCATAGATGAAAGAAACAACGTATCTGCATGGTAGATGAATACATCATCCATCATGATGTATCGCCTCTTGTGCACATCACCATTAGCATCAAGCAATATATCATAGAAAGTATGCTAATTATGCGAACCAAGGGTGGGAGCATGCTTATCATGGCAAGTATCAAAGTTTCCAAAAGTTGAGAAAGCTATGGGGGCGATCTCAATGTGAACCATATGATCATTATTGCAAGCAACAACGGGAGAAATTGAAGAACATGCATGATCAAGCATTTCTAAAGTACGAGTATGGTTGCCGACAAATATAGGGAAAGATCAATTGTTCATCAAGTTTCTCGCAACAATTGTAGGCTAGAAGAAGGATTTGTAGCATGGCATGTCTATGGCAATATCATTGCACTCAAATAATTCATCATGGTCAACATTATACAAAGGCAAAGTATCACATGGGAACATAAATGAAGCATATGAAATGTCATAAGTAGTGTCCATAACATGCATATCCTCACAACTCATCATGTCCACTATTGGGATCATGGCATCATCAACACCCATATTCTTACCTTGGTCGTACCTCTCATTTGAAGTGGGTGTTGTGGTAGTAATGGTCTCCATGTGGGCGACTTCTTCATCATATATGGGGATGGCATCAACTTCGTCCTCCATGTACATCTTCTTGATGGTAGGCACCATCATGTCCAAGCTTGGCGGCTCTTGCTCCATGGTACCTAGCACATCATGAGAAAACACACTAGAGGTAGAGGGTAAGTTGTTAGAAATTTAAATGGCCTCACTTGACCTATCAACTACCACTCTCAACTTATTAGGTGTATCACTAATGTCCTCAAAGTGGAAGCACACAATCTCACATATGGTGGAGTTACTCATCTCACTTGCACTGTCACTCAAGTGGGCTAAGTGGCTCTCCAACTCACATGGGATTGGTACCACATCATCACTAAGCATATGGGAATACACTCGGTTTCCTCAACTCCATGCTCCTCCTTTGGTGAAGGGAAAATCTCATGCTCACCATCCTCAACCTTGTCGCCTCCAAAGATGAATGCCTTAAGTTGGGCATCATCACTCTAATCGCCATACGAGGAATCATATCTCGCCTCCATGGTTGTACCGCAACGCTTGTCATCATCCAAGGCTTTGCACCATGTCTTGAAAGCGTCAACTTCATGAGAGGTCATCTTGACGGATTCATCCAACTTGGCAAAGTAGGGATCCATAGCATCCTTCTCATTTGATGACGATCTTGTAGCATGTGTAGGGGTCTTCCTTGAATAAGGTTTTCTGTGGAAGTTATTAGCGTTGGAAGCTTCATTGTGTTGGTGACGGCGCGTTTTGTTGGTCGCCTTGTTTGTCCGTGAGGTAGCACCAACATCTTATGAGGTCTTCTCTCTTGTGGGTATTGAAGGTTATGTAGTGGTCTTCCTCAAAGGATAAGTTGGCTTGTTGATGTTCTTGTAGTTGGGAACCTCATGTCAAACTTGTTTTGTCGATGTTGCTTGATGGCTCGGACGGTAGCTTGCTTCCTTGTTCTCATGGAGGAGAGAACTTGTACGCCATCTTGAGCTTGTATAGCACATAGCATGGATGCCCTTTAGCTCTTCTTGGTGGTGATGCACTTGTCTTGGTTCATATGTATTGGCGCTTGTTGAGTTGTCATGCCTTGTTGAGCTTGAATGATATTTTGATGGACAACCCTCGGGGTATATAGTTCCTCTTGATTGGTGCGACTTGAAGAGCTTATCGGTGTTGTCCTCTTGGAGACGTGCCTCCGCTTGCATGGCGTAGAAGTTCTCGGTCTCCAAAATGTGGAAGAAGTCACCAAAGCTCATGAGGAAGTTGCCATCATAGTCGATGAAATGTTCCATGTTCTCCATGAATGAGAAGTCGAAGTGCTCATGGTGGTCTATGTGCTCCATGCTTGGGGATCCATTGTTGGTGTAGTACTCCAAGTCCTCCAAGCATGCGGAGCCAATGTCCGTGTAGTGCTCCATCATGTCATTTATGCTTATGTAGTCCTCGTTGTCGTTGATCATCATGGATTCTTCCTCATCGGTTTCGGAGTCCCTAGATATTGTGATCACAAGACCAAGTGTGATATAGTGGAAATTGGATTCAAAGATGCTACGCCGTAGCTCACCTTATAGATAGTATTAGATCAATGGTAAGGACCGAGAGCTACCAAAATGCAAAGGAGAAGTGACGTTGTATCCAAAAACACAAGAAACACCAAATACACATGGCTTATGAGGAGATTAGGTAAGGCAAGTGGCATGCAACTTGGAACAACCGAAAATCAAGATATGTAAAGGCAAGTAGAGAACCACGATGATCACAAAGCAAAAAAGTCGATCCACAAGATAGGAATTAAGATCAAGGAAACACACGCGGTGGAATGAAGGGAATTGTGCGACGGAAAAAGTGAGCTAAAAACCAAATGAAGGCCTAGCGAAGACTATAAGCTCATGCCGCACAAGTACAAGAGAGACGCTAGTTCGATTGCACAAAATTGGAGGGCTACAAGATATGCACAATAAGTATCACCTACAATATGTTGATTGAGCTTGTGCTTCCAATCCCTATGGCACTTGTATGTTCCTTTTTTCTTTGTATTTTGCTATTTTTCTCTTTTTCTTTTTCACTTGCTTTTTCTTGTGCCAACAACTATAAGAGATAACTCTATGAGAGAACGCTCATAACTTTTGCTTAGAATTCTACAAGGTATCAAATGTGCAAAGGCCAAACAATCATAGGAGGAACTAGTTTCAATAGGTATTTGTTGTATCACAAACATAGTGTGGCTCACAAAGGAAAGCAAGTGGGGAGAAGTCGCGGAATGGATATACCTTTCATCATCGATCTTCACCCTTTATTTGGTAGATCCGTGCTTACTCACGGATTTGGTTGAAGTATATAGCATGAAAAACATGCATGGTGGTGTAGAGCTCCTTCTCTTCTTCAAAACGAGCTAAAGAACACAAAAATCCGAGTTCAAATGCAAAAATTATTCGCAAAACGGTGAAACCGGTTTTTTTGTCTGCGTGAGGGGCAGAGATTCCGGACTGGGGGTCCGGAGACTCCGGTCTGAACTCAGCAACACCAAAAACTCCGGTCCTAGACCAGAGACTCTGGTCTGGGACTTCCAAAACATCAAGAACACGTTCGTGGCGCAATTTTGGGTGGAAAACTAGATCCAAAACCTCAAAATTGATGGGAAAATTAAGGAATTAGGCCATGGGAACGCAAAGAAAGGTAGATCAACGAGTATAGCAGCGGATATTTGGATCAAAACCTACCAAAACTCTCTCAAAATATAGATCGATCCAAATCACGAATATGGCTATTTTTTGTGGATAATTTCAAATTTAGGCAAGAAAAAAGAAATTGGTGGCTAGAAACTCAACACAAACTCGAATCCATGGCAACCAAAAGCTCTTGGTACCAAATATTATGGGTTCCCTTATGGTTTTACCCTTGGGGTGGCCCGATCTTCATAGATTCGAGGGGGGATTTGGGAAGGGGCAAAGAACACGATGAACACGCAAGGGGAAATCGATACAAACGCACACCACACCCGATACAATCCGGTTTGCTCTCGTTGGTGCGAACCACCAAACCAACAGAATCTCATGGGAGAGACCAAAGGTAGAATATCACGAGAGAGATTGGCTAGCTCTTGATAGAATCACATGTAGGGACAGAGTAGCAACAAAGTAGAACCCAAAGGGGAGACATAACACTACTAGAATCCATACATGGGAGAGACCATGAACTAGAAGAGCTCCTTGACGACTTAAATTAAGAAGGCCGTGTACAACTCATAGATAAACAATAGAGAGGGGGATCCCATCCAGGGATAGGCACATGCCTCAATTCATCATCTATTCCATTCGAGGATTCTAAGGAGGGGGTAGGGGCATATATATAGGCCAGCCACGAGCTAGGGGTACTTTAGGCATAAATAGGGAGTTTGGGGGCGTTACATGGGCCAGGCCCAACTCAAGGCGCGTATGCCCGTGATGCTCAGTCTGGAGATTCCGGTGCACTGGACCGGATATTCCGGTCAATCTCTAGTCTGTCTCCGGAGGGGCACTCAGACTGTCCCAGGCTTCGGTCCGGGGGTCGGTCCGGAGGTGGGCCAGAGACTCCGATGTGGTAGACCAGAGAGCGGAGACTCCGGTCTGGCTCTAGCATCTTCTTGCGTCTCCTTTTCCAGGATTCGTGCTTGAGGGTCTTGGCTCCTTGTGCATCCTTGTTTCCTCCTCTTGGGGTAATGGTCATGGGCCTAGTCATACAAAAGGAATTCATCTCAAGTAGGATCCCATTCACATGATAACTGAAGTAAGGAAAAAGATGGAAGGAGTTCACCTTGATAGGAATGGTTCGCGTAGCATGATGTAGACCAAAGGTGGTTTCCGTATGTTGGACTACATCAAACCACCTCCCCAAGAAGAAGAACATGGACCGTACATGACGCGCGCAAGTCACCACATCATCCGATAAGATTTCCGTGAAAGTTGCCAAACTCTTGAGACGCGATAAGATGAACAATCTGTCAAGACTCAAGCCGAGTTCAAGAACATCGACAACCGCTTTGATGGCATCGAACGACAAATGCATGCAATGTAACGCAACTTTGGCCATCAAATTGAAGCGCTCCAACGCTCCATCGCTGAAACAAATGACAAGCTTCGACTCCTCATCGACTGAATGACAAGACCGTGCTCACGTGCATCAATCTCGTCACGTCACCGTTCTCCTCTTTGTCAAGATCATCATCCAAGTGCTCCAAGATGCAATGACGCCCCGATGGTTGAAGATGGAAGCTCTTCTTACTATGTATGATAAGGGGTGACCTCAAGGGTGGCCCAATCTTCACAGATCTCGGGGTCAAATCGATGGGAAAGCGAGGGGAAAGGGTGAAGGTAGCATAAGCGGACTCACACCTCGTGAAGAACACGATGACCACATGCAAAACTCACGCGATACAAGGCCGATTGCTCTCGCCGGTGGCCACCGGTATAGAATCCTCGCAAGGAAAGATTGGTCAACGTTATCCCTCAATCCCAAGTGGAGAGGGATGAACACCTTGGAGAGTGTCTTGCATGTTGGCAAAGAACACTGATTCCAAGGCCTTGTACAACGAGGGAGGCGCGATGGAAAATCCAACGAAGTGCTGACGACAGTCGGTCCCCTTTGGTAAGGGGATGAGGAAAAACTAGAGATTCCACAAAGGAGGTGTGTTTAGTCTATCAGCTTTTCCTAGGGATACATGAGAGGGTGGGGTATCTATTTATAGGCCATCCACTTACATAGGGGTAGTTTGGGAATAGAACTATGGTTGCAACAGAATAAGGGGTACATGGGTTGTAGTCCTAGATCTGATGCACATAGGCACTTTGTGTCAGGTAGTACCGGACTAGATGACCAGTAGTAACGCTTGTGGGAGGTAGTACCACAAGCTCGACCGGGGCGTCTAGAGGCCATGGAGCGGGCTTCAGTAGTGGTCAGTAGTACCGGGGCACGGTAGTACCGCTGGTGGGAGCGGTAGTACCACTCGTCCTTGTCTCTTCCTTCTCCTCTTCCAAGCGCCCGTCTTGTCGGGCTTGATGTTCTGGCCTTCCTCCCTTATCTCTGTACTTGGCAATGTAAACCTATCATGGTCATAGGACGGAGTATGAAGTACAATACCATTCCAATAGGGTAGGAAGTGGACTCTCATAGAGGATAGGATTCACCTTTGAAGTCCATGACGACTTGGCATAAGTTGGAGACCATGGTGTTTTAACGACCGTAGGTCAGGCTACATCATCCCCCCCTTCAAAAGAGTCATCCTCGACTCTACATGCTCATCACAAAGGAGAATAGGTCAAGAGACATTCTTGATCCTGGGGTTCACCATATAGTGGTCCTCGGGAAGATTGACTTGACTACACTTCACTGTTCCTTCACCTTCCATGAAGCCTACAAAGCTCATAACAAAAGCAAAGCAATACTCAAAGAGTAGCCAATTCATGAATATTATAGCATGAGTCCTCAAGTAGAAGGAAGTCACCTTATAGTGTATAGATAGCTCGATGAAGGGCAACCTTAGGTAACTCTCTTTGGTTCATCTTGTCAACACATGGTACAAAGAGGTTGATGCTTGTGCAATTGTACCTTCACACAATAAAGACCAAGCAACATATGTTTGTGTGTGATAGAGGAGCATGTCAATTGTGGCATGTCCATTCTTGTTCACAACACTATTAGCACAACTCAAGTATAGAAACGGGATGCATATGGAAATTGTTTGAACATCATCCAAATGTGGGAACTCATAATCTCCATAAAACGTCTTATTGTGGCACTCAAAGTAAAGTACTAAAATATTGATCACTATCTTTGATGCATGAATAGGAGAATTCAGTAAAAACACATGAGGAAGAATATCCAAAACAACATCATTATATGTGCAGACCAACCATTGGCAAGAGAAATTGTTCAATATGTTGGATGGCACGCGTGTATCATCAAAAGAAAATATCATGGGAATATGAATATCCCAAGAGGAAGCAAAAGCAACATGTTTGCAAACAAACCAAAGGAAAGAGCAAGTGGTCCTTATGTTTGTTGCAACAATATGAGATACTTGGAATCTCTCGTGACAATACATGCTCAAATTGGAATTATGGTTGCACACAAAACATCGGAAAGAGAAATTGTTCTACATTTTTCTTGCAACACACAAAGCATCAATATCCAATAGCAATGAAACATGATTATCACAAGGTGAAAGAATACCATCAACATGCTTGCAAGCTAACCATAGGAAAGAGCAATTTTTCAACATGAATGGTGCAAAGCATGCAAAACGTATCAGAGATGGGTTCGATCTTGAACTCACTTGCGGGATTATCTCTAGAGATCGTTTTGTCAACTCGTGCTCAACCGAGGTTGACATTCTTGTGCGGGTACCTACACACATCAAACACAAAAGGAAGAATGGGTGTGCATGGTAGAAAAACACATCATCCATCATGACGTATCTCTTCTTGTGCACATCACCATTAATGTCAATCAAGTGTAAAGTATATGCATGGTGAGTATGCAAGTGGGGAACATGCATATCATGGCAATTACCAAAATCTCCAACAAAATGAGAAAGCTATGGGGGAGAAATTGTTGCAAGAAAAACAAGTTAAAGAGCAATTATTCAACTTATTGCAAGAAGCGGGAGAAATTGTAAAACATCTATGACAAAGCATGGTCTGATGGGTACCGTTTTTAACATCATTCGAAGCAAAACATTGGAAAGAGAAAATCTTTAACAAAGTGCAAGCAATGATATCATCAACGTAATGTCTAGAGCATGGCATGTCTATGGCAACATCATCACAATCATATAATTTCACATGCTCAACATTATGAAAAGGCAAAGTATAACATGGAAATATCAATGAATCATATGTGATATCACAAACATCGTCCATATCATGCAAGTCATCACGAGTCATGTCCACTAATGGGATCATGGCATCATCAACACCCTTATTCTTACCTTGTTCATACCTCTCATATGATGTGGGGTGTTGTGGCAGCATTGGCCTCCATGTGGGCGACTTCTTCATCATGTATGGGGATGGCATCATTTTCATCCACAATGTACATCTTCGTGGTTGGAGGCATCATCATCTCCAAGCTTGGCGCTTCTTGCTCCATGTAACCTATTACATCATGAGAAAACACACTAAAGGTAGAGGGTAACTCGTTAGAAATCAAAATGGCCTCACATGACCTATCAACTACCACTGTCAACTCACTCGGTGTATCACTCATGCCCTTAAAGTGGAAGCACTCAATCTCACGTATGGTGGAGTCGCTCATATCAATCTTGTTTTCACTCAAGTGGGCTAAGTGGCTCCCATACTCACATGGAATCTGTACCACATCATCACTCAAGAATATAGGGATAGGATCGGTGTGCTCAACTCCATGCGCCTACTTTGGTGAAGGGAAAGTCCCATGCTCACCATTCTCGACCTTGTCATCACCATCATGTAGGGTTGGATCTTTACTTGGAGCTTGATCATCCTCTACTATTGCCTCCTTGGCTTGTGTAGACATCCTCTTAATGTACTCGTTCAACTTGGCGAAGTAGAGGTCTTCATCTTCCTCATCCATGAAGTTGCATGCGTCATCTAGGATGTCAAGTTTGGGCGTTGAAGCTTGATGGCGCGAAAGAAGGCTTGCTCTTGGTGCCATTTTAGTGGTGGCACTAGTAGTGGAAGGTGACTTTTGATGGTGTCGATCGAGGTCATTAGCGTGCCTCGCCAAAGGTTGATGTAGGTGGCTCACTTGGTCAACCACATGACGCTCGCGATGATGATACTTGTCCTTGGCACTCTTCTTATGCTTGTGGTGCAATCTTGAGGTAGACTCGTTAATTTTGGCGAGGAATCTCATGGTCTTGGCGAAGTTGATATGGGCATGACGGAGGATGTGTAGCCAAATTTCAGGAATCCACCAAGCTAAGCGTGTCTTTGTAATTTAATAAATATGTTCCTGGTCATGTTGTGGGCCAATTAGTATTTGTGTGAGTTTGGGCTTGGTTTGGGCCTATCCAACCAAGTCGAGTCGTGGCCCAACTAGTGGGGCACCCCCAACCCTCATATAAGGAGCTGGCCGAGTTAGGATTTGGGGAGTTAAGTTGCTTAGTCTAAAAACTATATTATGCTCCACCGTGTATCATCCCTCCGGGGACGACGGTACCGTTTATCAGATTCTTATAGAGATTTCTACGGAGGTTCTTGTGTTCATCAAGGATTGTCCTGCTCAGGTTTGAGGCGTGGTGATCTTCATCATGTTACTGGCTAGATTTCTTCCTCTTCTTCAGGTTGCGTTCATCTGGTAATTAGGAGATTACCTACCTGGTTGACTCGCTGTGAAAGATCGGGACAAAACTCTAGGATCATTGGTGTGATCCTTATCATGAACGCAACCTGAAGAAGAGGAACGAATCTAGCTAGTAACATGATGAAGATCACCACGCCTTAAACCTGAGCACGACAATCCTTGATGAACACAAGAACCTCCGCAGCAATCTCTATAAGAATCTGACAAACAGTATCACCATCCCAAGAGGGATGATACACCGTGGAGCACAATATAGTTTTTAGACTAAACAACTGAACTCCCCAAATCCTAACTTGGTTAACTCCTTATATGAGGGCTAGGGCGCCCCACTAGCTGGGTCGTGACTCCACTTGGTTGGACAGGCCTAAACCAAGCCCAAACTCACACAAATACTAATTGGCCCACAACATGACCAGGAACATATTTATTAAATTACAAAGACACGCCTAGCTTGGTGGAGTCCTGAAATTGGGCTGCACCTCCTCCGTCATGCCCATATCATCCTCCCCCTCTTCAAGAAGCGTTGTCCCCAATGCGTGCAGGTCGGGTTGAAAAGGTGGCGTGATATGAACAATAGCTTCACGCGTCTTCGCCATCTTCAAGTCTTGCTTTCCTTCCACTCCACATCCTCCCTCTCAGCTTGCTTGACTTGAAACAGCCCTTGGCGCCTGCACCTCCTTGCGTATCCATACAAGCTTGGACCTAGGCGCCACCGTCTTCTTGTTCTTCTCAACTCTTGTTGGAACCCGTGGTTGCTGAACATGGACCTTCTTTGCACGACCTTGCATAAGATGAGTAATATCTGGGCCACACAACTAATGAACATGTCCATCCTTGCCTCTATGCATCCGCACAACTATCCCAACTAAACACCTCACAGGTGTGCTAACAAAACTGCTCTTATTATCCTGCTGCACCTCATGCACTAGAACAACAGGAGCACAAATATCATCCGCCTGAACACCGGTGGCAACACAAACATCCTTCTGAACTCATGCTGCGACATTCTTCCTCTCAGCAATAAGAGATGCACTTAACTGGCTTGTCACTAACACATTCCACTAGCTTGTCATGTACAAACATAGCTGAAGCAATATCAACATTGTCGCACTGTGCATCATGCTCTCCATCCTGGACCTTAGCTAGTCCAGATTTTGGCTTGGCCTTGCACACCTTCTCCTTATGTACCACCAGCTCTACATCAGACTTTTGTGATCATCCCGCATAGGCTTCAAAGTCTATCGTTTGCCACCATGCACAAAACAATATATATTTGCTCTTCCCACATGTGTAACATTGCGATCATACTTCCATGGACGTCCAAGTAACATCCCACACACCTCCAATGGCAACACATCGCACTCTACCTCATCAACATAATCACTAACTATAAATCGCACACGTATCTTATGAGAGTAACATTGAACATACCATAGCTATTTAACCACGCAACATGCTTAGGTTCAGGAATACACCATGTCGACAAACCTAAAGTCGTCGTCACAACCTTGCTGATGCCATTATAGTAGCTACCACCATCCACCGTGAGCTTGCATGCTTTACCCTTGATCATGCACTGCGTTTGAAATAAACTTCAATGCTGAACTTTGTCAACTGGTTTACCAGCCTCATCGTGTAACCGCTTGAGTTGCATATTCAGCCCACTCAATGGTTCAACCTCTTTCGGAGCAACCACCTTGTCCCCCATCTCAGATGGTGCCAAAAATTTAGCACGTAAACCCTTCTTGTAATCCTCCCAACTAGCTTGTCTTGGGACACCCTACGCACGCCTTTCCGCACCCCACCACATGTATATTCGTGCATCCACACGTATCATTAGAAGTGTGGAAACCATAGTGTCATCGGGCTTGAGATTACATAGGCCAAAACCATGTTCCATTGTGTGTTCCCATAACTTATTCTCTGTCGGTGTTGCAGTATGTAAGAGCTTCCACTTCAATTTACTAGGATCCCAGCGCACGATTTTGCCAGTCTAGATAATCATTGTAGACGTCTCGCGTTGAAAAACCACTTACATCATCCTCATCCTGAAGATCCATCTCTGAATTATAGCAGAAAGCTGGTCAAAAATCTAAGTCGCGGTAGGAAACGTACCGCACTAGATAAATCAGCTCAAAATAGTCCGCGGTGGACAAAAACAGTACATGATAGCACAAAACGGGTCAGAAAATGAGTCGCTGCAGCGAACTCTTTTTTTCGTCATGTTGGACTACTTCACACAAGAGGACGGATGACTCTGTGCTCATGCGACGACAGCGAGCGGACTTTTTCCGTTTTTTCACGTACAGGAGCTGTTGGTACTTGGTACCGATCCAAATGAAGTGATTAGTTTCCTTTTTTTTCAACACTCCTCAATCCCAAGGATGCCTTTTACTAGATTGACAAGTTTAGCAAGTAATTCTTGGATCAAAACCTACCAAAACACACTCAAATCACAGATCGATCCAAAACATGAATTGGGGCTATTTTTGGTGGAATTTTCGAATTTATGGGAAAAAGACCAAATCGATGAGAAATATGTGGCAACCAAAAGCTGATGATACTAGATGATAAAGGGTGACCTAAAGGGTGGCCCGATCTTCACGGATCTCATAGTCAATCGATGAGAAAGTGAGGGGAAAGGGAGAAGGTAGCGGAAGCGGACTCACACCTCGCGAAGAACACGATGAACAACACAAGGTCGATTGCTCCCGCCGGTGGCCACCGGTCCGATAGAATCCTCGCAAGAAAAGATCGGTCAACGTGCTCCCTCGATCCCAAGCAGAGAGGGCTGAACACCTTGGAGAGGGTCTTGACGTCTTGGCAAAGGGCACCGATGGCAAGGCCTTGTACAATGAGGGAGGTGCGATGCAAACTCCAACGAGGTGGTGACGATAGTTGGTCCCCTGTGGTAACAGGATGAGGCAAAACTAGAGATTCCACAAAGGGGGTGTATTTAGTCTATCATCTTTGCCTAGGGATACATGAGGGGGTGGGGGCTCTATTTATAGGCCAGCCACTTACATAGGGGTAGTTTGGGAACAAAACTAGGGTTGCAACCTAATAAAGGGGTACATGGGTTGTGGCCCAGATCTGATGCGCAAAGGCATTGTTGTGTCCGGTAGTACCAGACTAGATGACTGGTAGTACTGCTTGTGGGTGGTAGTACCGCAAGCTGGTACCATGGCGTCTAGAGGCGATGGCGGGGTTTCAGTAGTGGGCAGTAGTACCGCTGATGCTGAGCGGTAGTACCAGGGCGTGGTAGTACCGCTGGTGGGAGCGGTAGTACCGCTCTTCCCTGTCTCTTCCTTATCCTCATCCAAGCGTCCATCTTGTTAGTATTGATGTTCCGGCCTTCCTACCTTGTCTCCGTACTTGGCGATGTGAACCTATCATGGTCGTAGTACGGAGTATGAAGTAGAATACCATTCCAATAGGGTAGGAAGTGGACTCTCATAGAGGATAGGATTCACCTTTGTAGTCCATGACGACTTGGCATAAGTTGGAGACCATGATGTGGTAATGACCGTAAGTCGGGATATATCAATGTACCTTCCCCACGGCATGCCGCAACGACAAGCTATGATGGTGATTTTTCCTCAAGGCCCCAAGCAAGGCGCGAAGGACACCGTCATCATGCAAGGGAACTAGTGATCCAACAACCCCAACCACAAGTGGAATCTTAAGCACAACCTCAAGTCCACCACCATCGCCCGTGACACATACTTGACACAACAATTGATGACTCCAACTTGGAGGAACAAGGTCGTCTCCAACATGAAGCTCTCCAAGATCCTCCTCATCATCATCGCCGTCATGAACGACCATTCCGACACCATAGTCACCACGAGGGGAAACCTCCTCCTCATCAAGAAATGGAGCTTCATATTGTACATGTTGAGTGATGCCCACCATGTCATGAGGCTCAAGACCATGATCTTCATCGTGAGGCCCAGGTGCCTAATCCACATCACCAATCGAGGAACGAGCCTCCTATTCGTCAACAACCACGCCAAGAGGCTCCACATCCTTAACACCTTCATGAGGGCCAAGTACCTCAACCTCGTCAACAACCTCATGAAGAGAAAGAGCAAGCCCCCCAACAACACCAAGAGCAAGCTCCTCAACAAGGTCATGAGAACCAAGTTCCACCTCCTCAATCGCAAGCACATCAACAAGCTCAACAAGATCATCGCAATGATTGCATGGAAGATGAAGACTGACATCACCATCGCAACCATCGCCATCATGACCGCAATGAGGAAGAAACATTTGGCAAGCTCAAGTTCATGATGCCCAAGTTCACCGGATCAAATGAACCCGAAGAATACCTCTCATGGGCACTCAAAGTCGACAAGATCTTCCGTATGCACAACTATAGCAACGAGAAGATGGTCACCATGGCTTCGCTTGAGTTTGATGATTATGCGAACCTTTGGTGGGAACAAGTTCAAGTTGCTCGTGACGCATGAGGAGAGCCCCCAATCAAAATTGGCATGACATGAAGGCTCATATGAGATCCCACTTTGTTCCTTCGCACTACACGCATGACCTCTTCAACAAACTTCAATCGCTTAGTCAAGGGAACAAGACTGTGGAAGAGTACTTCAAGCAAATGGAACTGAAGATGATCCATGCCAACATTGAAGAGCGCAAAGAACAAACTATGGCACGTTTCCTCATTGGCTTGAACCATCCAATCAAGTGCATCGTCGAACTCCAAACATACCACGATATGGTTAAGCTTGTGCACATCGCAACAAAGGACGAGCGTCAAGTGCAAGAGGACATAAAGTACAACAATCCCAAGACGTACTTCACCTACAAGCAAGCTTCAAACACTACGCCAACAACCTTCAATGGTAGTTCCTCAAGTACCTCCCACCTTCCCTTCAAGCCCACACTTCCTCAAGGAAAACTGCCCCCAAGTGGCAAGTATACAAAGAATGCCACGCCATTCAACGACGAATGCCACAAGTGTGGAGGCAAATGACACAAGTCGGCCGATTGTGGAAACAATAAAGTATTGTTCATCCACAACTATGGCGACGAAGAGTACTTGAGTGAAGAAGAATTCGATGAAAGATTCAAAGAGGCAATAAAAAGTCAACGTGTGGAATATGATCAAGAGCTTCTCGTGTGTGAACATGAAGCAATTCCATCGCTTGTCGTCACAAGGATTTTGAATACTCAACAACAACAGCATGAAGATCAACAATCAAATATCTTCCAAACACGTGCCGACATCAATGTGAAATCTATCAAGGTGATGATCGATGGAGGGAGTTTCCACAATCTTGCTAGCACCGAGTTGTGTGAGAAGCTCAACCTCACCCTCCATCCACACAAGCACCCCTACCATGTGCAATGGCTAAGTGACCAAGGGTCGGTGAAGATCAAGCACACCATCTCGGTAACATTCTCAATTGGGCCATACAAGGATACGATGGAGTGTGATGTGGTCCCAATGACGGTTTGCCACATGTTGCTTGGTCGTCCATGGAAATTCAAAAAGGTGATCTACATGATGATTGCACAAATGTTTACACCTTCAAGTGGCTTAACAAGACATGTGTTTTGCAACTTATGACTCCTAGCCAAATAATTGCGGACAATGCAAAGGCTTTAGAGAGGCAGCAAACCACAACACAAACTTGTGAGGAGAGAGGAGAGCGAGAGAATGACCTCATAGTGAGTGAGAGCCACAAGCCTAACTTGAGTGGAAAAACTAAGAGTGTTCTCCTTGCCACCAAAATTGAGATGAGAGATGTGAGAAACAACCCATCCATCTTGCACTACATCCTCATTTGCAAGGGCCTAGCGCAAGGAACTAATTACTTGACGAATATTCCTCCATCTTTGATGATTTTTTTGCAGGAATTCAAGGATGTGTTCCCCGAAGAGCTCCCACATGGACTACCTCCCCTTGGCGGGATTGAGCATCGCATTGACCTCATACCTGGCGCACCACTTCCAAACCGTGTCACTTACCGCGCGAACCCGGAGGATACGAAGGAGGTTGAACGTCAAAACAGCCAACTCTTCTCCAAAGGTTTGATCCAAGCTAGCACTAGTCCGAGTGCGGTACCCGTGATTCTTGTTCCAAAAACGAATGATATGTTGTGGTTATGCATGGACTACCATCCAATGAATGCTATCATCGTGCGTTATCGATATCCTATACCATGTCTTGATGACATGCTTCACTAGTTGTGTGGAGCCACTATTTTCTAAAAAAATGATCTCCGTAGTGGTTACCATCAAGTACGCATGGCGGAAGGTGATGAGTGCAAAACCGCCTTCAAGACCAAGCTTGGTGTCAATGAATGGTTTGTTATGCCCTTTGGCTTAACTAATGCCCCATCCACCTTCATGCGCCTTATGAATCATATTTTGCGTTCTCTCATTGGCAAGAGTGTCGTTGTCTATTTAGATGATATACTTGTTTATCGCAAGTAGCTTGAGGACCATGTTACACATGCCAAGGAAGTCTTGCAAATACTTTGACATGAATAGCTATATGCTAATCTTCCCAAGTGCACTTTTGCTAAAGACAAGTTAATTTTACTTGGATTTGTCGTTTCTTCAAATGACATTGAAGTTGATGTTTCTAAAGTGAAGGACATACGAGATTGTCCTATTCCCACAAATGTGAGTGAACTCCAAATTTTTCATGGGTTGGCTGGTTTGTATCGTCGCTTTGTGAAAGACTTTTGCACCATTTCTTGTCCTCTCAACGAATTGAGCAAAAAGAATGCCACCTTCGTGTGGGACAAAGCACAACAAAAAGCTTTTGATGAACTTAAAAATAAGCTCAACGAAGCACCTCTTCTTGCGTTACCGGATTTCACAAAAACTTTTGAGATAGAGTGTGATGCTAGTGGTATTGGAATTGGAGAAGTCCTTATGCAAAATGTACGTCCTATTGCCTCCCATAGAGAGAAACTTGATGGTGCTCGCCTTAACTAACCGATTTATGACAAAGAGCTTTTTGCCTTAGTACGTGTCCTTCAATTTGGCAACACTACCTTTGACCTAAGGAATTTATCATGCATTCTGACCATGAGTCGTAGAAATATCTCAAAGGCCAAGCAAACTTGAGCAAGAGACACGCTAAGTGGGTTGAGTTTATGGAGTCTTTTACATACATTGTCAAGTACAAGAAGGACAAAGATAATGTAGTTGCGGATGCTTTGTCTCGCAAGCACACAAGCCTTCTTACTCAACTTGAAGTAAATATGTTGGGTCTCGATGAAATCAAAACTTTGTATGCTTCCGACCCATCCTTTGGACCAATTTTCACAAAGTGCTCCATTGACAAAGGAATTGATGATTTCTATTTGCATAAAGGCTTTCGATTTAAACAAAACAAGATTTGCATTCCGAAGTCGTCTCTTCAACTTTTGCTTCTCCAAGAATCACATGGTGGAGGCCTCCTGGGTCACTTTAGCCATGACAAAACATTGGACATGCTCGCCACTCATTACTATTGGCCAAAGATGAAGCGAGACGTGGAGCACTACATTAAACGATGCACAACATGTGTTCAAGCTACGTCGCAAGCTAACCCTTATGGTATTTATATGCCATTGCCTATTCCTCATGTACCTTGGTCCGACATTAGCATGGATTTGGTGTTAGGATTGCCTAGGTCTACGCATGGTCATGATTCTATATTTGTCATTGCGGATCGCTTTTCCAAAATGGCACACTTCATATCGTGCCATAAGACCGATGATGCTTCACATGTTGTCTATTTGTTTTTCAGAGAAGTCGTTCGTCTTCATGGTGTGCCAAGAATAATCGTCTTTGACCGCGACGTCAAATTCATGAGCTACCTGTGGAAGACCCTCATAGCCATTCGTCTTCATGGTGTGCCAAGAATAATCGTCTTTGACCGCGACGTAAAATTCATGAGCTACTTGTGGAAGACCCTCATAGCCAAGCTCGGCGTCAAGCAACTCTTCTCCTTCACATCACACCCACAAACCGATGGCTAAACTGAGGTCATCAACTGAAGCCTCGGTACTCTCCTTTATGATCATCTACGGTTTTGAGCCCCTCACCGCGCTCAACATCCTACCACTTCCTCTCCACGAGCGCACCAACTTGGATGTTGAAAATCACGCCCAAGCTCTGAAGAAGCTTCACAAAGAAACAAGAGCTACTATCGAACAACAAGTCCTTCGCCAAGCTCCAAGGTTAAACAAGGAAAATAAGGAGGTGACCTTTGAAGACGGTGACCTAGTGTGGATACACTTGAGAAAGCACCGCTTCCCCAAGGAACGAGATTGCAATCAAAAACCAAGAGGAGATGGCCCCTTAAGGTCCTAAAGAGAATCAAAAACAAGGCCTACATCATCGACATTCCAACCTCCAAGTACCTTGTAAGAATTACATTCAATGTCAAGGACCTCTCACCCTACCATGGAGATGTTCAAGATGATAACCATGAAGAGTCGAGGACGACTCTTTCCCAAGTGGGGGAGCTGATGCAGTTGATGACTGCAAGTGCATAGATCGTTTGTAGCTAGTTTCGAAATAAAGATATCGATCCCACAGGGAGCAGGACTCTGAAGTCTAATAATCCTTGAAATAAATATTGCGATAGAAATGCTAGATAAAGTTCTAAGTAACAAGATAAAATGCTAGTATTGTGTAAAAAGGTGTTTTGGGGTTTTGGGTATAAGAGCAATAATAAAGTGAAGCAAATTAACTTAATACAGAAAGTAAGTATCGTGTATGTACGAGAGGTTGGAACTGCAGTAGGGAAAAGTGTTCTCAGGGAGTAGCGGATACTCCACTAGTATTGTAAAGATCTAAGATAAAGATTATCATCATGAACATTCTCAACTATGTATGTGTGGGAGGAACTCCGTATGTGGACGAATAGGCAACAACCGCTGGTCACATCATCCTCATAACTACAGCAGTCAGCAATCGACATCAATCGAATTACTTCTCTATTAAGGGACATAATCCCGTAGGATGTATCCCATGGCATGGATAGTGTTCTGTGAGTTTCCTCGATTTCCCAAGTTGATATGTAAGGAGTTCTAACAGCTTTATAGTCACTGTAAGTGCTAGCACGCCTCCGTCTACCAACAAGTAGTTCCCTCCATCAAGTCCCCAAGAGAGGCAAATATTGAGAGGTCAACTTCTCTCAACATCAAGATGTAGAGAATCTAACACATGGTCACAGCGATGAATATCATAATAGACTTTATCTTATTTCAATCTCATACTAGGGTTTCTCCATCACCCCAAGAACTAACGATCTACTCAGACATGGAGGCAATCAACATCATGGCAATGATAATGGAAACAATCATAGATGAATAGTACTTGTATAAATCCACAACGAGTATAGGAATTACAACAACATCTAGACAAGATTTAGATGGGATGGATGGAGATGGTGGTGATGCAGCGGTGGATGATGAAGATTGATGCCTTAGCCTCCTGGATCTGCGCAGGGCGAATATGGATCCCTTGTGGATGAGTTGCCCCTCCAGATGCCTTTCGGAGGTGAGGATTCTGCGATTTCTGGGTGTCCTGTATGTCGTCTACTCAAACCAATTGCACGGGGTGAAACTATCTAACAAGGCGGAGGCGGCGCCAACTATACGGCCAGAGCTATACAGGCGGAAGAAAAGCTCCCACCGCATAGTTGGTCGTTGCGCTCTCTTCCTCCTTTGTTCGCTTCCGGTTTTCTTTTGGTATTATTAATATTTCCCAAATAAGTGATTTACGTTGTTTTTGACTCCTTTTCTCCTTAGTACAACTGCTTCAATAATTGTACCCATTGAATCCATCATCTGTCCTGATCCTGGTAAAAACAGACATAAAATGTGCACGCGACCACCGTAAAATACCAAGATCCTACATCTACAATGCAAAATAATAATATAAACATGATGCAAATATGCACTCATCAACTTCCCCAATCTTAGATTCTTGCTCGTCCCGAGCAAGTTTTTAGCTTAATGTATGTGATCCTCATATTCATGAAGCTGAGTCGATAAGATAAATGAGGCAATTGCAGCATGTGTTTATCATGTACGATACAGGGGAATAAAGTCATGAATAGCCTTACTCGAACCATCTGAATAGTATTGGAAGGCTTCCACGCCTTTAGTTATCACTAGTTCATAAAAGATGAATCTCAACATAATGTAAAAGAATCTAGTTCAACCAAAATAGTTAACGAGGTAGTCCCAAGTGTTTTAGGATCAACATATTCACTTGGGATTCAAAAACTCAAAAGTGTCTCTTTGTTATACTACAATACAGTGGTATATGCATATTTGCTCTTTGCACATTCGCTCTTTTTCTTCTTTCCTTTTTCTTTTCTTTTGCATATATACTCACACTTTTGTTTTAAGTGCTGCGCAAAGGAGCTAGCAATATATTCCACTTAATGTAGGAATTCAAATTTCAATGATCTCAGTTATCAAATTCCAATTGTATATGAAGCATTCTTATGACTTGAAGATTCTACCTCAATTTGTGCTCACTCTATTTAGATAGCACTTTCATTTTCCTTTGTTCAAGGTTTGCTTTCTTAAAATTAATTGTATATATATTTTTTCTTTGTGAATCAAACCATAGACTTAAAGCATATTGAGCAAATTATCTGTATGTGTTCCATTAATACCAATGGTGTGGAAGACTCCTATTACAATCATCTAGTGCAAGTAAAATCATACGCAAGCCATTCATATATCAATAACGAAAACACAAACTCAATATTGCTCCATACATAATAATAAACTCGAAATTTCATAAAAGGGATCGACTATTCCTGAAGGGAATTCTAATGATACAAACTTATTTCTAGTTTGAACTAGTACAGAATAATAATAAAAACTTATAAGATAGATTACAAGGTCTTAAAGATGTCCCTAACCTTGGAACCAAGCCAGGCAGGATCAAATAATCCCTTGTGATTATTTGACGTGATTGTTATAGATCACTTGGGTTCCATGGCACGTGGTATGTTCTCCTCATGGGCCAGCCTGAGGTGGAGAGATTGATTGACAACTTCTAATTCCTTAACACGTAGCTTGTAGAAAAGATTGTTCCTCTCCAACACTTTCAATTGTTCCTTAATGAACTTATTGTTATTTTGGAGTGTTTGTAGCGCCTTAAGACTAATGGCAAAACCCGCTTCGGTTGTCCGCTTGATATCTTCATCAAGTTTATCAAGATAAAGTCGTAGTAATCGAAGGTGTTTGGGTGTCCCTGGCTTCTCCTTGTCCAATTCCTATATATTCAGTTCCAAGGCCTTCAAGTCCCTCTTCCGACACCCATGGTCAGCGTCAAGGAACTCTATAGGGATTGTCTCGATCTCCTTGCCTTGGTCGCTGTTGCTCCTGATCTCCATGGGAGCCCTTCTTCTTGACTTCTATCCCTTGGTTTGGAGCCCTCTCGCGAAAATAAGAGGTAGTATATAAGAGGGGTCAGAGGTCGGTAAAACCTGCGAGAAACACCACATTGTCGTCCAAGAAAAGAATCCAAACGGAATAGAGAAAGAAATCACGGATTTGGAAGTAACCTGCCGCGTAACGACCAACTATACGGGCGTGACCCGTATAGGTCCGGTCGTATAGTTGGTTCCGGACAGATATTTCCAAATATCTCGAGTCCAGGTCGATTAAATCATGACTCAGAACCGATAATAATGTTTTTTTAGATGATAAAAGAAAGATCGAACAAAAAAGTGTCTTAGAGTTTAACGACCAACTATACGGCCGAATTTTTGCTCTGGTTGTATAGTTGCGACCGTATAGTTTCAAACACCGAACATCCAAAGTGCCTAGGAGTTTAACGACCAACTATATAACCGGAATTTTTGCTCCGGTCATATAGTTGTGACCGTATAGATACAGACACCAAAGAGCAAAACTATCTGAGAGTTCAACGACAAGTATACAACCGGAATTTTGCTCCGGTCGTATTGTTGCGACCGTATAGGCTCAGATATCGAAAAAAAAATCACGAAGATGATACTGAGAGTTTAATGACCAACTATATGCGCGGGAGCCCCCGCTCCGGTCGTATAGATCCCTCCGTGTAGTTGGTAAAACCCATGTAAAACTTCAGAAAAACACAAGGAATTCAAAAACAGAATTTTCAAGAGTAAAAATTGTGAAAATAAATCACGTATTTGAGTAAGAACACTTACCTTGTACTTACCATTTGCTCAATCGGGGATGAAACGTTCCTCCCATAACAGGGACTACTTCTCTTTTGGAGGAATTGACTTTAGTTCATCAAATAATTCCCGTAAACGAAAATCACCAGGACTAAAGTTGCTCTCAATAAGATTGGTTTCTTCCTAGGCAAGAATGGACACTGCATCTAACATCTTTATTTCATGCCTTTGCATAATATGCAACTCAAATTCTTGTAGTGAAAGAATCCAGCGGATTAGTCTTGGCTTATGTTCTTTCCTTTCAAGGAGTTCTTTTAAGCCATCACGATCCGTATGAACTCTCACCTTTACATCAACTATATAAGAATGAAATTTATCGCAAGATAAAAATACATCAAACAATTCCTTTTCATCCTTAGAATAATTCTTTTAAGCACCACTATGAGTTCTACTAGCATGATGTATAATATTAAATCTACGACCAACATCATTGCTAGCTTCACATATTAAGTCAAAGGTTGTATCCCAGATATGTGGTTTAATGATAGGAGCTTGAGTTAAAGTATTTTTTAGTTTATCGAAGGCTTCAAGACACTTATCATAAAAATTAAATCTCAATCCCTTTTGCAAGAGGTTAGTCAAAGGTTTAGATATCCCAGAGAAATTTGTAATGAACCTTTTGTAAAAAAACCACATGACCAAGAAAACTTTTTATACCTTTAATATCCCTAGGTGGTGCCATTCTCTCTATTTCTTCAACCTTCGCTCTATCCACTTCAATTCCCTTACCTGATACATTGTGTCCGAGCACTATACCTTCTTTGACCATAAAGTGGCACTTCTCCTAGTTTAGAAGAATATTAGTTTCTTCACAATGCTGCAAAAACTTTCTTGAGATTATCCAAGCAACTAGTAAATGAAGTTCCATAGACAGAAAAGTCATCCATAAATACTTCCATTATAAGTTCTATGAAATCAGAAAAAATAGCAGTCATACATCATTGAAAAGTAGCTAGAGCATTACATAGACCAAAAGGCATACATCGATAAGAATGTAAACCGTAAGGACTTATGAAAGTTGTTTTAAGTTGGTCATCCAGATGAACAGCTATTTGAGAGAAACCAGAGTATCCGTCCAGGTAACAAAAATGAGTATGGTTTGCTAACCTTTCTAAAGTTTGATCTATGAATGGTAATGGATAGTGATCTTTTCTAGTTTCTTTATTTAGTTTTCTAAAGTCCAGGTTTGGGCCCGGTTTGCACCAAAACAGACCACGTCGCGCTGTCCTCTCTATTTGCGGGTGCGTGTTGGGTAGTGGGATGTGTCTGATAGGACCATTTTGCGGGGGGGGGGGGGGGGGCATTGGAGTTGGCTTCACTACGGATGGAAATGTGTACTGGACACCCTCTAACTTGTTGGGTACCCACATTTAATGCGGAGAGTTGGTACACAGGGCAATTTAGCGGTACAATACTAGACCCGATGGGTCTAGAAGGGGTATGGGGTTTCCAAATCCATACCCACACCCGCATACCGTGTTGTGGCATGTAGACCCCACTTATCATTAGCACATTGTCTACGCAACCATACCACCGGACCACCTAACACTAACACCACATGACCACATCCAGCACAGTGATGCGTCCTAGTCCTAGGAGCCATGAATCCTCCCACCTACCCCGGCCCCACTAACATATTCCACCCGCGAGTCGTGATGCGCACGCTCCTCTCTTTGCCTGTCCTTCGCTCCTCGATCCTTTCTCATCGCTGCCTGCCTACCGCCAGCGGCCTGCGACGTCCCGCCGAGCAGCCGCCGCCACTCATCCGCCTCCCGCTACCACCTAGAGATGCCACAGTCGCTCGTGGTCGAGCACGCCCCGGTGTCAGCGCCACTCATGCTCGTGGAGGCCCCAGCACTATCGCCGCCGCGCAGAACCCAAATCTTAGCTTTGTACATCAAGGACCTTGTCCTGTTTCTGATTCGCAGGTCCCAGTCAGGTCCTGGGTACCCGGCAGGTGGCGGGTATGATGGAGATCTAGACCCGACGATAGGTTCACGGCGGGTCGCAAGGGTGGGGAGGTGGGTCAGGTGCGGGTATGAGGGGCCTAAACCCGTCTCCGAACTAGGAGGGTGCCATCCGGAGCTGCTAGACCAATTAAGCAGGATGTAGCCTAGTTAGAGAGAGAGGATGGACCTAGCCTGATCAAAGGGACATGATGGATGGGCTTTTCGCCCATCCGGCAGCAGGTAGCGAGCAAAGCTAGGCAATCCCCTATTTGAGGAAACCGCTCCCTGATGCCCGAGCATCCGGGGATACCGTTTCAGTCAAGGGTATTTTTCGTGGGCCGGCCCGTGTATGTTTCTTCTCATACTTTGTATTGAGGGTCAACCTCGAGGATAACCCGATCTTTCACGAATCCCTTTCAAATCGAGAGTGGAGTGCGGGGGGTGAGAGAAGGGATGAACACGACGAAATCACACACAACGAACACGATGTACACACTCACGCAAAACCACGATACACACCAATAGCTCACGCCGGTGGTGACCGGTATGGCGCAATCCCTAGGATCGGCGTCGAGCGGAGGGCTCTCTCTCGAACTAGCACGACTAGTAGGGAGTCTCGGTGAGATCTTGACGTCTTGGCAAAGGGACTCCAATACCAAGGCCTTGTACAATAAGGGAGGCACGATGCAAACTCCAACGAGGTTTGTGATATTTTGGTGCTCCTTAATCAAGGAGCATGAGAAAAGAATTAGATAGATCCACAAGGGTGTCCACTAATTCCAAATATCATGCCTAGGGTTTACAATAGAGGTGGGGGACTATATATAGGCCAGCCACTAATTTAAGGGTATTTTGGGAATAAAAGGTAAGTTCTAGACTGACTAAGCGGTACATGGGCCGAAGGTCCAAAGGCTTTTACATGCATGCCGACGCACGGTTTGGAGAGTCCGGTGTGGTGGACCGGAGACTCCGGTCTGGGCCGGAGATTCCAGCCGGTCTCCGGTCCATCTTTAGAGGGGCATACAGAATGTCCATAGGTCCATTCAGGAGGTCGGTCTAGAGGTGGGACAGAGACTCCAGTGTCGCGGTCCGGAGACTCCGGTCTGTCAGGCCAGAGGTGTGATCAGCTCCAACGGCTTCTTCTCCTTGGCATGCTCCTTGTTCTCTATCCATGGGGGCTTGGTGATGCGTCGGGCTTCATAGATGAGAATGCACAGTGTATTTGCATGAAGTAGCAAGCCATCCAAGGATGTGTCAAAGTCACATGATGAGAGGAGTGAATTCACCCTAGCTTGGAGGAGCTTGGCTCAGACATGAGTCATGGGTCCACTTGGGGGACTTGGTGGTGTAGATGTAGGAGCGTCCCTAGGACGGGCTGCTGATGAGTGCATATTTCCATCATGTTTTATATTATTAATTTGCATTGCCGATGTAGCATCTTGGTATTTTAGGCGCTCGCACACACATTTTATGTCTGTTTTCACTAGGATCAGGACATATGATGGATCCAATGGATACAATTATTGAAACAGTTGTACTGAGAAGTAAA
Organism: Avena eriantha; assembly: GCA_910589775.1. NCBI lineage: Eukaryota > Viridiplantae > Streptophyta > Magnoliopsida > Poales > Poaceae > Avena > Avena eriantha. Next base: position 320,416,316 of record OU342744.1, read on the forward strand.
AGGAGTCAAGAATAACGTAAATCACTTATTTGAAAAATATTAATAATACCAGAAGCGAACAGAGGAGGTAGACAGCGCAACGACCAACTATACGGCGGGAGCATTGCTTCCACCCGTATAGTTGGCACCGTGTAATACCCTAAAAGTTTCCTAATTTTGGAATATTAAAAATAAATTGATTGAATTGTTCGGTATTATTGTAACTTTTAAAAATAAACTTTTGAGTACTTCTTCAAAAATTTCCTAAGCCACATTAAAAAAAGGAGTGGATTAACATGACTATCCAATTTGTTAGAAAATTATTTGACAAATACAAGACATTTATATTGTATTGCAATGGCACTATTTTGGATTTTGAGACCTTGGGCAAACACATATTTCGCAAGAGAGGAAATAATATGACATTTCCAAATATAAGTGTTGGAGGATATTCTATTTGGTGTTATTTGAATCTTAAATTGCATTTTTGATCTTTGAGGTTTTTAAATATTTTTCAAACACATGTTTCGTTCTTCATGAGCATAAATAATATGAAAAAATTTCCAAGAGTGAAGATAACATGACTTTTTTGTAATAGTGGATTAGAAATTTCCTATAATACTTCTTTTTCTAGATTTTAGTAATACTTAAAACCGTTTGGAAATTTTTAAAGTACTAATTTATTCCTTAAATAAAACACTGCTGACCATGGTTTTAATCGTAGAGAAAACGTTCGTGTATAGCTTATTAGCAGAATCGACCGAGCTAGCTCGTACGTGCTCCGGCGTGACCGATTTTGAAAAGCAACGTTACAAGTTTTCTAAAATAATAATAATAATAATGGAGCAAAACAAAGAGTGAGGTTTTTACCTTCACGTGAAGAGCCACGAGCTAGCCCCTACCTGGCACGTACGCGGACAGTTGCCGCATCGTGTCGGTCCAGCAAGTCTACCCGAGCAGTCCATCTCTTCCGTTCTTTTTTTGCTGGACACCATGTGTCATCGTGTTGCTCCAGCCGGGAGATGAAGATGAACACGAGTTCGTTCGTGAACGGAAAAGTCCCACAAAAATCTCCAAGATTCGGGCGATTTGTTGCCTCCCTAGCCACGCAATTCTCCCCATAAATATCCCTTCTTCCTCCTAGTTCAGTTTTTCCGAAAATCGCTTGACTCCTCGGGCCATACAACATGAAACAGATCTCGCCGGAGTGCACCGTCCGTGAAGCTCCAAAACTCGACGATTCCGACGCCAGTAGTGGTCTTCCAATGCTCTTTCTCCATCCAAACTCTCCATCTTATTTTGCCTCATCCCATCACTTGTTTTCCCTTGCACATGAGCTCCAGGACGAGCTACCAAAGTCACTGGAGCATCGCCAAGTAACCACTGCTGCTGACCATGTCGAGGATCGGAGAGGACAGAACATCGTCCACCGCCTTCCTAGGCCAGAGCCTCGCCATCGTCCACGTCCGACTCGCCGCTGCCATCTTCATCGTTGTCACCCGTCGACCACGTCCACGTCCGGCTCGTCGTCTTCCCAACACCGGCGTGTTCTGCCACTGGTGGTACGTAGTCGTTTCCTCACACATTATTTTGCTTAGATTGGAAATTTTAGTGTTAACGACATGCGTTCTAGTCCCATAGTTTATTCTATTCTTTGGTGCACGCCTGTGTTGTAGTGACAGTTTCAGACTAGATCATGTAGACGCGCGTTGTCGCGCCCTTCTATTGATAAATAGATTGTTAGCAATAGAAAAAATATCTTGAACTACACTTTCATCCAAATTTGTTGTTTAGTTTGTTGAACACTTATCTTACCCAGTAAAATTAGAGTTGATACCATGACTGTCTATATTTACCATGTGATGGTATGTGTCGCAATACATGCGACCATCTATATTTATGATGTGATGATATGTATCGAAATAGATGCATAAATTGACAAGAAAGAGGAGCGGTATTGGTCAGCAATAAAGGAAAGGTAATTTTAATCCATCTGCAAGATTGGTTGATGGCATTAATCAGCACTTGCAAGGTCAGAACTGGTCCGGTTTTCAGATTTAGAAGGTTGATGGTAACTCAAACCACTAGCACAAGGCAAGTTTTGAAGTAAACCGTCTCACTTAAAAAAATGGTTGACATTATAAATAACATGACGGTCATGTGCAGACTTCTTCCATATTCGGCTAAGGAACAAAATGCAGAATTAGAAGGCTAGGATGTATCCTTAGCATTATCAGAAATTGATACTGCAATATAGTAAATTTATTTAGGAAAAAATACCTTAAGTGCTTAACCTTTACCTAAGTTTTTTTAGGGCATACTATATACCTTTTGAGAAATCAGTTGCAGCTAATTCTTCCTTTTCAGTTTAGAACATGGCTGATATGCAATAGGTTGTCCATTGAAAAGCAAAGTATAGTTGAGGCTATGGAAACTACAAGTGTAGTCGAGACAGGAAGGGAAATTATCAAAATTGAGTTACATTTGCATGCTACACGTATGAAGCGAACAACTATAAACATTAGGCATGCGCATAAGGATGTAGACACAAGAATATGTACAATCGGATAACAACATCTCATTAAACCTAAGCTTCATGCTACTATTTCAACACATTATCTACATAAAAATAGAAAACACGACAAAAAAGAATACCTTAGACAACACCTACAATGCCGGTTTTACAAATTTACAGGCTCACGGAACCTATTCTTCTTTCTGTTGTGGCCTCCCTTGAAAATAGCAACTACATATGATGCTTTATCTTTATGTTTCTTCTTCTACTGATGATGGGAGATTTTCAGAAAGTCAGGTTGGCAAGTGAAAGAAACTGATAACTAAGTACTAAAATACTTCTTAGATCTCCTAGTAGAATCACAGCACACAAACCTTTGGTTTCTAAGGCCTAAATTCTTCCAGATGGGACTAAGTAAACTCCTTTCCAGTCTACATGTGCAAACAAAACGGAATGTAAGATCATACAATGGCAAGAATGATATACAAGGAACTTGTTCATATTCAGTCGCTCACCCCTCCGCGCCATCTCATGTAGTTCCTCATCTTCAACCATGTGGATGGTATTAGCTCACCTCTTCGCACCATCTCGTATCGTACCTATTGTATCTTGAACAATATGGATGGTATTAAATATGTGAGAAAATTTATTTACTTGGTATATAGATTGGTTTATACAAATCAAACAAACGGTGCACTAATCAGGTTATGTAAGCTTTGCAGTCAAGTAAACCGCGGTCTGAAATAAGATGCGGCAATCTAAGAATGCTTGCATTTTTAAGATGCAACTTGTTTGTATGCTGAAGAAATTAAGTTTTGGAATTTTTGGCATAACACCAGTTTTCCAAATGCATTTGAAGATGTGCAGTTTTAAATCTAAATAGTCTATGATGCTATATAAACAGTTTATTAAAAGGTTAGCTGAGCAACCTGAAAAATTTCTCAAGGAAAAACCTATAAATAATACAATCATCATGTTACATGAAAAATATTATTAGGAATCTAACAAATGTGTTATTTTAATCAATTCCAGTATAATCTATGTATGGCAACTTGATCACATGGCCTCTCATGCACTAAAACTTGTAACTGATCTTACAATATAATATTGTTCAGTAATTGAAAATTAGAATTTGATGTCACTTGGAGGAAGCAAACCGCAAGTAAACTAAAACCAGTGTTACTTAACACTGTATATAGCAACAGATAGCTTTACATAGAATGGCCAGGGTTTAAAATACTAATACCATACGTGGTCCTGGAGGTCGTCAGACTTTCACGGTTAGAGGAACACTGTGTGTGCATATTTCACAAGCAAGTATACCAAAACCCCGGCCTTCAAATATACACAGTACTTGTCACAAACTTATGATGAACGGAGATGCAGGTTCCCTGGCCTGGGAGTTTGGGACAGTAGGAGATCGATTGTTATGGATCCCAGCTTAGAAGAGAGTCATGTGGATGTGGATCTTGTACAGCAGCTCCTAGAGGGTGTCAATCCCATCCTTCCGGTTTCATCTCCAACTCCATCACGGTCCTTTTTCTTTTCCAGAAAAGAATACTTCACCATTGTAGCTGGAGCTCTTCCTTCCGAACTGGACACGATGGTGCCAACGAAATCCAGTACGCGAATGGAAGCCCAACTGCATCTACATATATAGTACCAATCAGATATTAGCGGATCCATCGCTAAAGCATAGAGAAATTAGGGATGGAAGCACATACGTGGAATCAACGCGAAGACGGCGCCGTGGCAGAGCGCTAGATCCTGTACGTGGAGGTCGAAAGAGGTGAACATTTGAGCTGCTGCCCCGCCTCCTACTCCTCGTCTTCCTCTCTATTCTCGGGTCGCCGTCGCTCATCGCCGCCATCGGACTCCCCCATCCTCTCTCTTCGGTGGTGACGGCAGCGGCGGCGCCCACCTAGGTTTCTCCCTAGGTTGAGGGGCGTGGTGGGTGCTGACGTGCTATGATGTCTAGGCGTTACAGATGAGGCGCGGGGAGGTGGTTTTGTTAGCCGTACGTGGCACTATCACGATTGTCTGCTCGGGATCGAACACCCGACCTATGATTTGACCTTCAGAGTAGCGGGCGTGGGATAGTCTGCAACATGCATCGGATGGTCAAGAAGACTTTAGAGGCATGATCGGACGGCCAAAATAGATGATGGTGTGAGAGAGCTCCTATTTGACCCAGTTATAATATCCCTAATGAGGAGAGAAGATCGTGATGGCGCGCGTTGCCGCGCCAATCAATTTTCACAATAGTTTTAAAAGAATTTACACATGTATGCAACATGAATGCAATGTTTTGAAGAAGCCAGATATCCATCTATTAATAACGGATGAGCCAAATATTTTTTGAATGGTCTAAATTAGCGTGCCTACCTTGCTGTAGCTAGTGGAGTATATTTGAATTAAAATTTAAACCGAGATAATCACATAAATATTTTACATTTTCACTACCGTTGCTTTTTTACATGTACCGTTGCCTGAATGGAACATGCATGTTTTATTTGAAAGGAAAAAAATCGGAACTCCGCTGACTTGCCTCCCAGCTTCATAAACACGAATATTCATCCCCCATACCCCCACCTCCACCTCTTTCACTGAAATGCAGTCAATCGGAGATGATAAGTATATGGACATGTACATCAAACCAGGTCATAAATACATCTTGAAAATTACATAAGGTCCAAATTGAGAGGCTATATTACCTTATTATGTCGTAGAAGGCAAATATCGAATCAACAAAGAAAATATTTAGAAAGAACAGACCCACATTGCTCCTGCGTCCCACTCAAGTCTAACACAGTTCAATTTCTCTACATAAACATTTACGGTAGAATACAATTAGATACCAGTGGTGGTGCTACCATTCACTCCATCCCTTTCGCCTGAACATACTCAGATTGCCGACGCATGCAACAGGGAATGGGTAATTCTTCACATTGATCGGCCAAAATTTGGTGTGCCCTTATGCTTGGCACGCTAAGAAAATATTTTATGTGATCCTTCCGTACCAATTCCACAAGTTGAAGCATGTGTGCATGAGGACATGTGTGTATGTCAAAGGGATCACAATGCACACCTTATTCAATAAAACATTATACAAATTATAAACCTGATATGGGAGTGCAATTCTTGCTAGTTAGTTCTCAGTCATTGCAACAACAGTGAAGACCAGAAATACGCAATAGTATTAGCACTCTACATTTTTTGAAATTACAGTAAATCTTTATACACAGGTTTAAATAATCTGTAATGCACATGTGAAAATAGTGCATTGATCTCGCTGACTTGTGTTCTTGTACTATTAGAGAAAGATTGGATCAAGTCAGATACGAACCAACCTAAAATATGCAGAATATCACCATATTACATATCACCCAAGGGAGTCAAATACGAACTGCGTAGAGGTACACTCATTTGATGCCACAACAGGGAGTCCGGACCCCTCTGAAACATATATGAAATGTAACTGTGATTAGGGTTTTCATGGACCAACATACAGACTGTGCCTCGCCGATTGCATGCTAGGAATCACCACCTGCTAGCAGAGATAAAGAAATCTTGGGTAGATGAATCTGTCATCACCAAGAGGGCCACTCCAGACTCTCAACAGATGAACTAAAGGCACAAATTAAACACTTGCAGGAAAAAAGACGTGAGGAAGTAAGAAACATACGGCAACAAATCCTTGATCAAAGAATCATGTGGCCTTGATTCAAATACATCTGCAGCATGAAACATTTCATGTAAGATTTTCATGTCTCAAAGGCTGCAGCTACTTTCGATAAGAGAAAAAAGAAGTGAACAATACATGAAACAAATACTTATTTCGTAGTACACAGTTCGTTACCTCATCTAGGTGGTTGGCCACAGGAACCTCCTCACGCTTCACACTTCATTGCTCCGTGCACCATTGTGCAGGAAGGACAACACAGTCGCTGATGTCTAGTGATGCATCATAGCCTCAAACGTCCTCTTCCTCCTCTTGTGTTGTCTAGCCAGGGATGATTCCTCACTCGTTCTCGTGCAGGAAGGATGACACGGTCACCACTGATGCATCACAGCCTTGACCTTCCTCTTCCTCATCCTGTTTGGCCTGGCCACGGATGCTCCCTCACTCGCTCTCCCTCTGCTTAGGGCCAACCACACATTCAACACCACTATAATGAACTCAGTCTGTATAATATACATCTAGAAACAAAAAAAATCAAACATGACCTTTGATCTTAACATATTATCTTTTGTCATAACATTTTAAGTTTCTAACCTTTTACTGAATAACCCTGCAATTTTAACACAGTGCAGAACAGCCAAACACAGTTATTTTGAGAGGTGGGAACATTATCACATCTTATGATGTTGTATTCTTCCATCAAATAATGTAATTCCAATTATTCCAAAAATTGACTACTTGCATCATTTGATTTCTATCCTGTAACAATAAAAATAGATATTTATGACACTTCTATAATTCGAAATCAGTAGCTTATGGCAAACAATAGAAAATGCAATAACACCATCGTGTCTACCTTGTAGTGGCACCAGAGTGGCTAAGTTACAAAATAAATGAGAGACTGGTGTGGCAAAGAAGAACAATAACCTGGCTCGATTCACATATGGTGGAGGGGGAGGGGTCTTGTGGGAATCGGGCTGATTTGCTTTGGGAGTTCAGATTCACGACCACCGTATGGACTGTAGCCCGTCTGCGGCATCGGTTTTGTTGGTCTCGCTGACCAGGTTGTCTCCGCTCGAGTTCGAGATCTGTAGGAGGTGTGCCGCTGCTCCGTGTAGCTTTCTGCACCGATGGAGGGTTCGCCAATATCACCAGAGGAGAAGGTCGGGGAGGCGAGGAGACAAGATAGAGGTCGGGGAAAGTGGAGGCTGAAACGGAAGGGAGAGGTCGAGGATAGGCACCGTCGGGTTAGGCAATGGGCTTTTGGGCCCCAATTCATCACGGTCGGCTAATTTGACACCCCGAGTACTTTCCCCTAGGGACAGGTGGCCCAGTGCACGATTCCATGAAGATCCGACGTTCTAAAATCACCTAAACAGCGAGATCTAACGGCCAAAGGAATCCAGTTCGTGAGAGAGCTCCTAGATGGCTCAGTTATAATATCCCTAATGGCATCTAAAAAAATTAGATCGAATGCAACATGTTAGTCTACGTGGCTCAACCTTAACATTTTGTATCATTTAATCTACGTGTTGAAAGTTAACGATTCTTTTTATATTGGATTTGCTATTAAATTCCGTATCCAGTGGTAATAGAATTTTATAAAGCAAAATTTTAAACCTGATCGTTTGATCGATCTTGTACAGTGTATATTAGATCGTTCCAGGGATGCGTTGTAGACCGTTAGATTTAGATATCATCGTCACTGTTAGTGTTTTAATCAAACCGGTATCAACAAATACCTAAGCGCCACGCGTCTCTGCTGAGGTTCGCCGAGATGCTGCATGTTGTGGTGACCACCGCCACCATCAGGAGCCGCACCAACACTTTGATGATCACACTGGACAGTTCTCTGCGTCAAGACGGGACTGTAGCCATCTTCCGCGAAGGAAGCCGATGACCGGAACCTCGATTTCGTCCGCACGCACACAGCCTCCACGGTCTTCCTTCATGTCCTGACCACTGATCGCTGCTGCGCCGTCAGACTATAGTATAGTGTATATTAACACACTTAACTACCAGCCTACATGCCCTGCCATGTGTTCCTTTTTTTTTTCCTTTCACGCGCATCGGATCAGATCATAGGATCAGATCGCATGATGTACTAGTTCATGTCTCAGCATATTAATTCAAAACCTTTTGATCTGTGGTCACAAATTAGGAAATTCTTGTCGCGTTGTGTTTAATTCAGTAGTACTAGTTTTTCTAATTTCAAAATATAGCATATTAAAAATTTAAAATTTAAACGTTATGTTGGCCATATCTCCATAGATCATTTTTTAGGTACTTCTTCGGGCAATCTGATCCTTGTATTTTATTTGCTACACCTTCACATGAAATAAACATATAACTTGACATTTGATTTATGTTTTTTACTTTTTTTTACATGCCAAGCAGTTATTTTGGTTTTTATTTTCAATGATCACTTATTGGTGGTAATTTGTCCTACACGTTAGATTTATTCGGAGTGCGAGAAAAGTTCACAAAGAAATCATCATCAATTTTACTAAGGCAAGTTACACCACTTGTTCATATTTATGTCCCAGTTTTGACTATGCATGATTTGATCTTCAAATTTCATAGTATGCATGTGTAGGATTTTTGGTAGATTTTCTTACTATTAATTTTGCAAGTGCGGTTTTGTAGTATGCCATGACTAGCTCTATACTTAGGATATTTCCCATCCTAATAGGTTATCCCTGTTTTGCTAAGTTTTGCTTGCTATGCTATATATAAAGTATCGTTGGGGGGTTTGCCAGTCTGAAAATTTTCTAAGTATAAAAGCTCACTGGAGCGAACCTTTTCCTCTCAAAACCCCCTTCAAAGTAAAACTAAGTTTTCTTCTGGGCGGAACGATTGTCGGGTCAACGAGTGGAATTTGGTGGAGGACGGCCGCCCAGGAATCAAATAAGTTTCCCATGTTTTAGAATTCAGAAGCTTCCAGTGCAACCACAATACATATAGGATCTGTCTTGGCTTATTACTTAGTGGGAAACCTCACCGGGGTACCAACATTTGGAGGTTCTTTGCACGGTTGGATCCAGCTGATAGAGGGGCTACTAAGGGAATGTCTCGCCATGCTCTTATCTGTAAAAGGACTTGATCGTGGATTGTAGGGAAAGTACACAATGTCTAGAGAGTATTGCAATCTGATAGATCGGCCGAGTTCACGGAAAAGAACACTTTGAGCATCTGAAGGATGGAGGCTCTAGAAGATATTCCTCTCTCTTTTCCAAACTTAAAGTTTTATAAAACCCCATGGCGTGAGTAATATCGCCATTGGGTGTGATTTTGGGGACTTGGTGTGTCATATCCAAGTAACTTGGTGCGTAATATCCAAGTGCCACTTGGTGTGTAATATCCAAGTGTTTGGTTGATTGGACACTTGGTGCGTAATATCCTCGTGTTCCACTTGACCTTTTTTTACTTAAGCAAATGTTTACAAACTAGGATAAAACTCTTTCTCTTTTCTTCTTACTTAGAGAAAGTTGCATGTAGAGTCAGTCTTATTCTTTCCTTGGTATAATTGCCAATACATTCAAAGTATTGATCAACTCATTTGGCTACATGTTTCATGTGCAGAATTTTGGAGATCGATGAAAGGTGCGCTAGGATCGCGGGTCTTCACTCAACTAGCCTGTGGCATTGATGGGACTCCAAGTTGTATATATTTTACTTCTGTTGTAATATTATAAACTCTGGATTATTCGATTCATGTAATAAATACGTGTGTTTTACATGATATTTCATCGACTGTGAGTGCTAGCTAATGATCCAGGGACTAGCATGATAATCACAGGGACATAGGATCTTTATCGATCGAAGGTCGCAATAGATGGTATCAGAGCACGAGTTGACTGTAGATCGTGACCCTAGACTTGGAAAAACCTTAGGATTAATAATTTCTAAGTTATTTCACAAAAATCTCATACTTCTCATCATCTATCTTCGGAGTTTTAAAATTCTTAAGTCTTTTCTTTTCAACATTAGAGATGACCACCATGAACTTCAAGAAGAAACTCGTCTCACGATTATGATACGTCAATTTTGCATCACTATTCTTTGTCTTAATTCACTATTATTCATTGATATAATTCGTATTGAGAGGTGATACTTATGTTATTTCATCTATTTTTGCATGGTTGATGACTTTTGGAGCATGGACTGCTGCAGTCAGGATTCTGATGGAAAATGTGCTGTTTGGAGGCAAAATTCGCGAAGATCAGAAAATCCGGGAAAATATACAGAAAATCCTATTTTTTCCAGAAGACTAAGGATGCCAGAAGATGGAGTGGAGGTGGGCCACAGGGGGCCCACACCACCCCATGGCGCGGGCAGGCCTAGGCCGCGCCTGGAGGTGGTGTGGCCGTCCTGGCCCACTCCAGCCTCTCCCCTCTGGCGTATATCATCCTCCGGAAACCCTAAGACTCGGGGAGAGACCACAGAAAGATTCCGCCGCCTCTTCGGGGCGGAAAACACCGAGAGAGAAAGATCTCTCCGGCAGACAGATTTCTGCCGGGGGAATTCCTTCCCGGAGAAGGGAGATCATCGGCATCAACACCACCATCAAGCTAGACTTCATTGGGATCATCATCACCATCATCACCACCATCATCACCATCAGCACCCTCATCACCATCTCCATATTGCTGTAACAATTGGTTGAGTCTTGCCATAGTTCATAGGGGAAACTTTCCCGGTGTTGATTACTCTTTGTAGTTGATGCTATTGAGTGAACCATTGAATTATTGTTTATGTTCAGATTGTTATACATCATTATTCCATATCTGATCATGATTCATATGATGTCTTGTGAGTAGTTCGTTTTGTTCTTGAGGACATGGGAGAAGTCTTGTTGTTAGTAGTGGAGTTGCGTTGAGAAAGATTTAATAGATTGTTATTTAAGTTGTGGTGTACTTCTTCTAGTGGTGTCATGTGAACGTCGACTACATGACACTTCAACTATATGGGCCTAGGGGAATGCATTGTGTATTTGGATACTAATCGTAGGGGTTGTCGGAGTGACAGAAACCTGAACCCCCGTTAGGAAACCATTGCACAAGGGGCGTAAGGTTCTTAGAGTTTAAAGTTGTGGTTATGTGTCTTCCTTAATTAATTTCTTATACTTACGGATGTTTGCAAGGGGTATAATCACAAGTATGTATTAGTATTGGATGGGGCGGTACATTAGCACAGGTTCACCCACACAACACTTAGCAAGCTAAAGAAGATTAATCGACTATATGAAGCGAAAGCACCTGACAGTCTTCCCATGTGTCCTCGAGAACGTTTGGTCATCTTAAGTAATACAACCGGCTTGTCCTTTGCTACATAAAGGATTGGGCCACTTGCTGCATTTATTCCTACTGTCTTTTAGTTACTCGTACTTTGTTTACTTGCTTTATCAAAAAACCCTAAAAATCTGTTTGCTAAGTATTTGCAGAGAATTCCTGATCCATACCACTAGCCAGCACCTTCTGCTCCTCGTTGGGTTCGACACTCTTACTTATCGAAAATACTGCGATACACCCCCTATACTTGTGGGTCATCAAGACTATTTTCTGGCGCCGTTGCCAGGGAGTGAAGCGCTATTGGAGAGTGGAACTGGTAAAGGAAACTTCTACTGTGAGTAATGATTACTTCTGCTAGTTACTTTATTTTCGTTATGGATAATTCGCTGAGTTTCTTATTTGGTAATGCTACTACCACTACTAAGGTAGTAGATAAGCCACCACCTGCTGAGAATGATGTTTTCAAAATACCCACAAGAATTATTGATCGTGTTATGGATAACTACTATGTTGGGGATGGAACTGTCCATCCCGGTGATCATTTACTCTTTATACACGAATTATGCGGGTTGTTCAAGTGTGCATGTATTACTACAGATCAAGTTAAGAAGAAGTTATTCTCATTATCACTGAAAGGAAGATCTGAGGAATGGTATAAGCTGCTGAAGAATGGTCAAGCTCTGGAATGGGAGGAAATAGTGCCTCTCTTTTATTCAAAGTTTTATCCTCCTAGTGATATTCATAAAGATCGGAATCAAATATACAGCTTTTGGCCTCTTGATGGAGAGAGTACAGCTAAAGCTTGGGGGAGGTTGAAGTTACTAATGCTCAAATGTCCCATTCATGAGCTCCCCAACAATATTATTATCAACAACTTTTATGCAAGTCTCCCTCTACATGATAAAGATTTATTGGATGCTTCTTGTGCTGGATCATTCACTCGCATGGAAGAAGAAGCTAAATGGGACCTTCTAGACCGTATTCAAGACAATGCTGAAGCTTGGGAGAATGACAAAGGTAGAAAGTCAGGTATAAATTATGATTATGAATGCATAGAATCTTTTATGGGAACTGATGACTTTCAAAATATTAAAAATGCTTATGGTCTAGACTCTCAAGCTATTGCTTCTTATTTCAAGGCTTTTGCTTCCTACATTGAAGTGCCTAAAAAGAAGTGGAATAAGTATCATGAACCTTATAAATATGTTGCTAAAAGTGTTCCTGCAAGAAATACTGAATTTTATACTGCTAATCATGTTTTACCTAAACCTTATATTGAGAAAATGCCTTTTCCAGTTAAGGTAAAGGAGCATTCCATGATAGCTAGTATAGTTAATGAAAGTACAAGTAAAGTTGTTGAACCTGATAAACAAATGGTTGATGAACCTATAATAGCAAATGTGAAAGACTTTGTCACTAAGTATGAGGAAGAGGGACACACTACCCTTTGTAAGGATACCTCTAATATTGTTTCACATAGTAGTGTTATGAGAGCTAGTATTCCTGTGTTTTCTGTTAGAATAAGTGATCATTGCTATGATGGTCCTTGTGATAGCTATATTGTTAAGTTTATGCATGATACTGAAAGTTACTATGAAAGAGAGAAAAGTGTTCTTATGGATCTCAATAATATCAAGTTTCCTCGTTTTATGTTGAAAGTTTTTATGTTGCGTTCCTTTTGCCTTCTTATGCAAGTTGCCTCTGGTTTCAACAACTTGTTTGTTTACAAAATCCCCTAGTATAGGAAGTGGGTTAGACTTAAATGTGTGAGTTTTTGCTTCTTAATGCTCTCTTTCACTTCAATTCATATCCCTATGAGAGATTTTTCAAAATTATTATGTCCATCTTAATGGCCATAAAGAAAGAGTTTTATGGGAGACAACCCAATTTGTTTTTGCTTTTAGTTTGTTTTTGTTTATTTGAGTCTTGGAAGTTATTACTTCGGTAATAACCGCTCCTTATCCGTTTTGTTTGGTTTTTGTGTCAAGATCAACCTCTAATGAGAGAGAAGTAAGATTTGGGGAAGTTGCTGTCCTGAAATAGATTTTTGTGCTTCACCGTAAAAATTCGTGAGAGATCTCTGTATGTCGGTTTGAGCTGTAATGTTTTGTGCTTCTGCCCCAGGTTGTTATTTAACTTTCGTTAGTTTTACACATTTTGATTTGAGCAACAGAAGATTTTCGAAAAGTTTGATCTTTACCTGCTGGTCTGTTTTGATAGATTTTGCCAATCTTGCATTTGCTTCTTTATTCGATTTCCTTTTTGAATTCTTTTTGGGTTTTAGGAAGGATTTGCTACAGTAGCTTACGTTTTGATGGTTTTCAGTTGAAGTTGGACTCAAAAGGTTTTATCACTTCACTTATAATAATGTTGCTAATGAGAACTGTGTGAAGTTTTGTGTGAAAGAAATTTTCAGGAAGTGGAGATAATGGTGTAATAAGGAATAGAAAGGTTTTATGGCTCAAGTAATAAGTGTATGAAGATGAAGATATTGATGTTATTCAAGTAGCTCTGGAAGGATCCACTAAATACCAAATTCAGAGACCTATAGAGTCTGTTTCCAACTAGGTAACAGTTCTAGTAAGAAAAGTTCCACGAAAATACAATCCAACTATATTTTTGCAATTTTCAGTCAATAAGGAAAGCTACGAAGCGCAAAAGGGACGGAAACGGAGCTAGGGTGGCTCACACCACCCTATGGCGTGGGCCCACCCCTGGCCGAGCCACCAGGTGGTGAGGCCACCCAGGACTCCGCCTCCGACTCGTTTTCACCCAGTACCTTCCTTTTGCTATGAAACTTCGTAATATATAACCCCTGGATCCCCCGAGGTCCGTATATCGTGTTTTCGTCGTGCTTTTGTTTCGATCTATTTCTGCCAAGACATACTCTTTGAAGGTTTAGAAGCACAATGGTGTCTGCCAAGGATAAAGGGAAGGAGCCCATGGAGGAAGACCTCCAAGACCCCGAGCAGGGGCTGGTACCTTTAGTCTCTTGCCCTGCATCAACGGAAGCCCTGCGAGTCACTAAAGAGTTCTGCGATAAGTACCGAGAATTGAGGAGGAAGGTGGACATGCTTCAATGGGAGAATAATAGGCTTCGCAAGATGGTGGTAGATTTCCTCACGTCAACCAAGAAAATATTACCACCACCGAAGGAGTAATTCGTCATCAGGTTTGGCATCCCCTTGGTTTGTTCCAAGCTTGGGGGAGTGCCACGGTATCACATCACTATCTTCCATCTTTTTACCTTATAAGTAGAGTCATATCATGAATAGAGGAGTTATTATGTAGTATGGTTTGCATTATGGAAGTGTTCCCTCTCTCGTTAGATTTGTATCCCTTGGTGTTAGTTTCCATTATGGAATATTAATGACAAGTTCTATCATTTACTCTTTTGCATAGCTTATGTTAGTTTTCAATTTGTGGTTATATGATTGATATTGTTGTTATTATTGGTATCACTTTGGGATCATTGAGTTAATTTAGTTAGTTTTGGCAAACCTGGCTCGGTCAGTAGCAACACCTTTTTGAGAGTTGAAAAGAAAAGATAGAAGTACTCTAAAGAAAAATAATTTCATCATCTTTCTTTCTTGATTTGCTCATAAGTCTAGTATTCTCTAGTTAAGATCTTTTGTGCTTCCAAGGAAGATTGCATGATTGTCTTTATCATTTGTATGTTTGGTTGTTTCCTTCAATTATTGTACTTGCTACCCAGCCTTGCTAGCCAAAAACCTGTACTGAGAGGGTATTCTTTTCATGCATCCACCTCCTTTAAACCAAAACCCATGGCATTTGTGTCCACCATACCTACCTAGTAGCATTATTGCTATTCCAAGTAAATTCTTGTTTTGTCTACCTCCCAAATTAAACTTGTTATGTGAAAATTAGTGATTAAAGCTCTCACGAACTTGATGGCACACTTTACTTTCTTGCATTTAATAAACTTGAACCATTGTGCTCACCTATGTTACGTATATGCTTGCGCTTTTTAAGTTGTGAATTAGCAGAACCATGCTGTCATGGGGAACGCTTTCAACATTGCACTGGTACTTTGTACCAAGTTGATATCATGTTCTTTTGTCTATGGATGTCGTCGGTGTGAAATGAAAGGGGAGCTTGTAAGTCCATGGAGTTATGCATATGTGTTAGATAAACGCCTGGGCCGCTGGTCTAATCCATGTTGACATGGTGGAAACCTGCAGCATAACCATAACGAGTATATATGAATCATTCTTCTTATAAAAAAAGAGTCCTATATTGAGAAAAAGATAAAAA
Source organism: Avena eriantha (assembly GCA_910589775.1). NCBI lineage: Eukaryota > Viridiplantae > Streptophyta > Magnoliopsida > Poales > Poaceae > Avena > Avena eriantha. The sequence goes on from OU342744.1 coordinate 320,432,058, forward strand.
GAAAAAAAAGATTATGAAAAGAGGAAAGAGAGAAAAAAGCACCATATTCCCATGGTAAATAAGAAGATTGCTGAGATACTTGTTGTCTGCTTGCCTTGTCATTTTGATATGGGGATTCTTCCGTATCATCGGGCAAGGGGTACCCCGTTGGCGGTTCTCAATGATACACATATGCTTACGATGACAAGAACTTACCGGTGACTAAACTTGAGTAGCATGAGGAGCGTCCCTCGTATTCAAGGGGCATGAGATTCTCAACTTACAACTTGTCAATGCATATCCTCATTTTTGATCACTTTAACCTTAATCACCTAAAGATGCCTATGATAGGGGCAATGAGAGCTGAAAGCTAGTAAGTATCATAATTTTTGGGAGCTCTTTATTTGACTTGCAATCCCTGCTTCCCTCTTTGAAGGGCCTTTCTTTTGCTTTGTAGTTGAGTCAGTAAACCTATTCCCTTCTATCTCAACAAGTATTTTGAGTTGATGTGTTTCATTCATTCATATGATGATTTATTCAATCATGTCTCTTATGTTCCTTGTTTTGCACATTGCTCTTATATTGAAGTTTACTACTTTGAAAGCTTTCATTGAAAAACTAGCTATTTGTGAACTCCAGCAAATTATCAACTATTCTTCGATCAAGAGCTAAGTTTGCCATTACCAATTCTGATTCACTTTATGTATCTTTATTGTGTTTCCTTTACTTATTGCAAGTTGAGTTGTATAATAGTGAGTTGTCTTCTATTATGATCTACGTATTTGATGAATGTGATGCTTCTTGTCCATATTCTTTTATCGACTCTTCACTCCATAAACCCGAGGCCATGTTTATTGAGCTCAGTTCGCTTGAGGACAAGCGAAGTCTAAGCTTGGGGGGAGTTGATACGTCCATTTTGCATCACTATTCTATGTCTTAATTCACTATTATTCATTGATATATTTCGTATTAAGAGGTGATACTTATGTTATTTCATCTATTTTTGCATGGTTGATGACTTTTGGAGCATGGACCGCTGCAGTCAGGATTCTGATGGAAAATGTGCTATTTGGAGGCAAAATTCGCGACGATCGGAAAATCCGGGAAAATATACGGAAAATCCTATTTTTTCAGAAGACTAAGGATGCCAGAAGATGGAGTGGAGGTGGGCCACAGGGGGCCCACACCACCCCATGGCGCGGGCAGGCCTAGGCCGCGCCTGGAGGTGGTGTGGCCGCCCTGGCCCACTCCAACCTCTCCCCTCTGGCGTATATCATCCTCCCGAAACCCTATGAATCGGGGAGCGACCACAGAAAGATTCCACCGCCTCTACATGGAGGAAAACACCGAGAGAGAAAGATCTCTCCGGCAGACAGATTTCTGCCGGGGGAATTCCTTCCCGGAGAGGGGAGATCGTCGCCATCAACACCACCATCAAGCTGGACTTCATCGGGATCATCGTCACCATCATCACCATCAGCACCCTCATCACCATCTTCATATTGCTGTAAGAATTGGGTTGAATCTTGCATAGTTCTTAGGGAAAACTTTCCCGGTGTTGATTACTCTTTGTAGTTGATGCTATTGCGTGAACCATTGAATTATTGTTTATGTTCAGATTGTTATACATCATTATTCCATCTCTGATCATGATCCATATGATGTCTTGTGAGTAGTTCGTTTTGTTCTTGAGGACATGGGAGAAGTATTGTTCTTAGTAGTGGAGTTGCGTTGAGAAAGATTCAATAGATTGTTATTTAAGTTGTGGTGTACTTCATCTAGTGGTGTCATGTGAATGTCGACTACATGACACTTCACCTATATGGTCCTAGGGGAATGCATTGTGTATTTGGCTACTAATCATAGGGATTGCCAGAGTGACAGAAACCTGAACCCCCGTTAGGAAACCATTGCACAAGGGGCGTAAGGGTCTTAGAGTTTAAAGTTGTGGTTATGTTTCTACCTTAATTATTTTCTTGTACTTACGTATGTTTGGAAGGGATATAATCACAAGTATGTATTAGTCTTGGATGGGGCGGTACTTTAGCACAGGTTCACACACACAACACTTAGCAAGCTAAAGAAGATTAATCGACTATATGAAGCGAAAGCACTTGACAGTCTTCCCATGTGTCCCCGAGAACGTTTGGTCATCTTAAATAATACAACCGGCTTGTCCTTTGCTGCATAAAGGATTGGGCCACTTGCTGCATTTATTCCTACTGTCTTTTATTTACTCGTACTTTGTTTACTTGCTTTATCGAAAACCCCTAAAAATCCGCTTGCTAAGTATTTGCAGAGAATTCCTAATCCATGCCACTAGCCATCACCTTCTTCTCCTCGTTGGGTTCGACACTCTTACTTATCAAAAATACTGCGATACACCCCCTATACTTGTGGGTCATCAGATTACATTTCCAAAGAAAATCATCTCAATGTTTCGCTCGAGTCAGGACTTGAAGACCTCCACAAAAGATGTTCCAAGACTGAAGCTACAAGAATTGAAGCCTTCAAAGATGCAAGTATCGAAGACTTCTAAAGCCTTAAGTCGAGGTTATTAACTAAAGACCTTGAAAAAATTAAAGATTATGAAGAACATGAAGACTATCAAGAGCACGAAGATTTTTGAAGACTCTAAGCCTCGAAGATTCCAAGTGACCTATTAGGAACCGAATCTGGATAGATTTCGCTAAAATATAGATGTGAGGAATTGTTTGGTGTCTTGTATGGTTTTATTACCTTAAGCGAATAAAACCTATTTCCAAAACTAAAGTTGCTTGTATGGGTTATTCCTCTTCTCCTATACTCCATTCGGTCCTACTGTAAACCTCGGTCAATTCGACAAATGGACCATATCAATAAGAAAGACAAGGAACTCAACTTCTCCAAGCGTAAGAGCCACACCGATGCAAAGGAGTGGATGCACAAGGTTGAAGAAAGAATGAAGGATTCCGACATAGAAGCCAATAGGATGGTTCATTATGCCACCCAATTCCTAAAGGAGGACGCTGCAACTTGGTGGGAGATGCAACACACCATTGATGATCATTAAGGGATGATACCCTGGGAAGAATTTAAAGAGGTTCTACTACAATCTCTTCTCGTCACTCGGATATCAAATCCCAAGGAGTTGAAGTCCCAAAACATTCAGCTTGCAGAATCTGTGGTGAAATAGGACATACCTCCAAGGAGGATAGTGACCAGTGCCCCTACTGTGAAGCAAGTCACCCATCTAAAGAATGCCCCACCTCTCAAGTTACATGCTTCTTGTGTGAAGGAACCAACCACAACCCTTCTCAATGTCACCTCTACCCGATGATACAACAAGTGATCGGCAAGTTAGAGATGGAATGTGCCAAGACTTATCGTTCTTACTAAACAAAAGGAAGGATCTAAGCAAAGTCCTATGCTTAAAGTGTCACAATCCTGGGCATTATGTTGTTGATTGTCCGGAACAGGATAATGTGGCTGGAAAGGATGAAAACAATTATGGTAATGATAATATAAGAAGCAACAATAAGAAGCCCAAGAAAGATCCTAGCCAGGTGACATGCTACAAGTGTGGTGAAACAGGGCATTAAGCGTCAGATTATCCTTAGAAAAGGAAGAATGGCGGTGGCAACCGCAATCGCAATGGCCATGGCAAGAAGCCCAATCCGTCCATCAGGCTACGGTGACTTATGTTAGTGTGAGTTAAGCTTACAAATTATTGTACCCGGAGAATTCAACAAATACAATCTTTTAAGGGTGGTAGTACCCTAGTGTATCCAGAACCTATTTCTTTCTAGCCTTCTCGAATCTCGAGGACGAGATTCCTTTTAAGGATGGTAGTCTGTAATATCCCAAAATTTTCCTAATTTTGGAATATTAAAAATAGATTGATTGAATTGTTCGGTATTGTTGTAAGTTTTAAAAATAAACTTTTGAGTACTTGTTCAAAAATTTCCTAAGCCACATTAAAAAAAAGGAGTGGATTAACATGACTATCCAATTGGTTAGAAAATTATTTGACAAATACAAAACATTTATATTGTATTGCAATGGCACTATTTTGGATTTTGAGACCTTGGAATATTTTCCAAACACATATTTCACAAGCGAGGAAATAATATGACATTTCCAATATAAGTGTTGGAGGATATTTTATTTGGTGTTATTTGAATCTTAAATTGCATTTTTGATTTTTGAGGTTTTGAAATATTTTTCAAACACATGTTTCGTTCTTCACGAGCATAAATAATATGAAAAATTTCCCAAGATTGAAGATAACATGACTTGTTTGTAATAGTGGATTGGAAATTCCCTAGAATACTTCTTTTTGTAGATTTTAGTAATACTTAAAGCCGTTTGAAAATTTTTAAAGTACTAATTTATTCCTTAAATAAAACACTGCTGACCATGGTTTTACTCGAAGAGAAAACGTTCGTGTATAGCTTACTAGGAGAATGGACCAAGATAGCTCGTACGTGCTCCGGCATGATCGATTTTGAAAAGCAACGTTACAAGTTTTCTAAAATAATAATAATAATGATGGAGCAAAACATTCACATGAAGAGCCACGAGCAAGCGCCTACCTGGCACGCACACGGGCAGTTGCCGCATCGTATCGGTCCAGCAAGTCTACCCAAGCAGTTCATCTCTTTCGTTCTTTTTTTTTGGTGGACCCCATGTGTCATCGTGTTGCTACAGCCGGGAGATGAAGATGAACACGAGTTCGTTCGTGAACGGAAAAGTCCCACAAAAATCTCTAAGATTTGGGCGATTTGTTGCCTCCCTAGCCACGTAATTCTCCCCATAAATACCCTTCTTCCTCCTAGTTCAGTTTTTCCGAAAATCGCTTGACTCCTGAGGCCATACAACATGAAACAGATCTCGCCGGAGTGCACCGCCGGTGAAGCTCCAAAACTCGACGATTCCGACGCCGGTGGTCTTCAAGCGCTCTTTCTCCATCCAAACTTTCCATCTTATTTTGCCTCGTCCCATCACTTGTTTTCCCTTGCAGACGAGCTCTAGGGCGAGCTACCAAAGCCGCTAGAGCATCGGAAAGTAACAAATGCTGCTGACCATGTCGAGGATCGGAGAGGACGCGGACGACTTCCCCAAGGTAAGAAGAACGTCGTCCACCGCCTTCCTAGGCCAGCCTCGCCATCGTCCACGCCCGACTCGCCGCTGCCATCTTCATCGTCATCACCCGTCGACCACGTCCGCGTCCGGCTCGTCGTCTTCCCAACACCGGCGTGTTCTGCCACTGGTGGTACGTAGTCGTTTCCTCACACATTATTTTGCTTAGATTGGAAATTTTAGTGTTAACGACATGCGTTCTAGTCCCACAGTTTATTCTATGCTTTGGTGCACGCCTGTGTTGTAGTGGCAGTTTCAGATGATATCTAACAAAAATTAGATCGGAGGCAACATGTTAGTCTACGTGGCTCAACCTTAAAATTTTGTATCATTTAATCTACATGCTGAAAGTTAACGATTCTCGTTGTATTGGATTTGCTATTAAATTCCGTATCCAGTGGTAATAGAACTTTATAAAGCAAAATTTTAAACCTGATCGTTTGATCGATCTTGTACAGTGTATATTTGATCGTTCCAGAGATGCGTTGTAGACCGTTAGATTTAGATATCATCGTCACTGTTAGTGTTTTAATCAAACCGGTATAAACAAAAACCTAAGCGCCACGCGTCTCTGCTGAGGTTCGCCGAGATGCTGCATGTTCTGGTGACCACCGCCACCATCAGGAGCCGCACCAAGAATTTGATGATCACACTGGACAGTTCTCTGCGTCAAGACGGGACTGTAGCCATCTTCCGCGAAGGAAGCCGATGACCGGAACCTCGATTTCGTCCGCACGCACACAGCCTCCACGGTATTTCTTCATGTCCTGACCACTGATCGCTGTTGTGCCGCCAGACTATAGTATAGTGTATATTAACGCACTTAACTACCAACCTACATGCCCTGCCATGTGTTCCTTTTTTTCTTTCACGCGCATCGGATCAGATCATAGGATCAGATCGCATGATGTACTAGTTCATGTCTCAGCATATTAATTCAAAACCTTTTGATCCGTGGTCACAAATTAGGAAATTCTTGTCGCGTTGTGTTTAATTCAGTAGTACTAGTTTTTCTAATTTCCAAATATAGCATATTAAAAATTTAGAATTTAAACGTTATGTTGGCCATATCTCCATAGATCATTTTTTTAGGTACTTCTTTGGGCAATCTGATCCTTGTATTTTATTTGCTACACCTTCACATGAAATAAACATATAACTTGACATTTGCTTTATGTTTTTGACTTTTTTTTACATGCCAAGCAGTTATTTTGGTTTTTATTTTCAATGATCATTTATGGGTGGTAACTTTTCCTACACGTTAGATTTATTCGGAGTGCGAGAGAAAGTTCACAAAGAAATCATCATCAATTTCACTAAGGCAAGTTACACCACTTGTTCATATTTATGTCCCAGTTTTGACTATGCATGTTTTGATCTTCAAATTCCATAGTATGCATGTGTAGGATTTTTGGTAGATTTTCTTAGTATTATTTTTGGAAGTGCGGTTTTGTAGTATGTCATGAGTAGCTCTATACTTAGGATATTTCCCATCCTAATAGGTTATCCCTATTTTGCTAAGTTTTGCTTGCTATGCTATATATATAAAGTACCGTTGGGGGGTTTGAAAGTCTGAAAATTTTCTAAGTATAAAAGCTCACTCGAGCGAACCTTTTCCTCTCAAAACCCCCTTCAAAATAAAACTAAGTTTTTTTCTGGGCGGAACAGTTGTCGGTTCAACGAGTGAAATTTGGTGGAGGACGGCCGCCCAGGAATCAAAGAAGTCTGCCATGTTTTAGAATTCAGAAGCTTCCAGTGCAACCACAATACATATGGGCTCTGTCTTGGCTTAGTACTTAGTAGGAAACCTCACCGGGATACTAACATTTGGAGGTTCTTGGCACGGTTGGATCCAGCTAGTAGAGGGGCTACTAAGGGAAGGCCTCGCCTTGGTCTTGTCTATAAAAGGACTTGATCGTGGATTGTGGGGAAAATGCACAACCTCTCGAGAGTATTGCAATCTGATCGATCGGTTGAGTTCATGGAAAAGAACACTTTGAGCATCTAAAGGATGGTGCCTCTGGAAGATCTTCCTCCCTCTTTTCAAACTTAAAGTTTTATAAAACCCCAGGGCGTGAGTAATATTGCCATTGTGTGGGATTTTGAGGACTTGGTGTATCATATCCAAGTAACTTGGTGCGTCATATCCAAGTGCCACTTGGTGTGTAATATCCAAGTGTTTGGTTGATTCGACACTTGGTGCGTAATATCCTCGTGTTCCACTTGACCCTTTTTTTTACTTAAGCAAATGTTTACAAAGTAGGATAAAACTCTTTCTCTTTTCTTGTTACTTAGAGAAAGTTGGCTTTATGCAAATGAACCCCAAAGCCTATACCTAGCCTTGCATGTAGAGTTAGTCTTATTATTTCCTTGGTATAATTTTCCAATATATTCAAAGTATTGACCAACTCGTTTGGCTGCACGTTTCATGTGCAGAATTTTGGAGATCGATGAAAGGTGCGCTAGGATCGCGAGTCTTCACTCAACTAGCATGTGGCATTGATGGGACTCCAAGTTGTATACATTTTACTTCTGTTGTAATAATGTAAACTCTGGATTATTCGATTCATGTAATAAATACTTGTGTTTGACATGATATTTCATCGACTGTGATTGCTAGCTAATGATCCAGGGACTAGCATGATGATCACAGGGACATAGGATCTTTATCTATCCAAGGTCGCAACACACCGCCTCCACCTCGTCAAATAGTTTCACCCCGTGCAATTTGTTCGAGTAGACGACATATAGAAAACCCAGAAATCGCAGAAACCTCACCTCCGGAAGGTCTCTAGAGGGGGAACTTATCCACAAGGGATCCATCTTTGCCCTGCGCAGATCCGGAAGGCTAAGGCATCGATCTTCATCATCCACCGCTGCATCACCACCATCTCCATCCATTCCATCTACATCTTGTCTAGATCTTGTTGTAATTCCTATACTCGTTGTGGATTTATACAAGTACTATTAATCTATGATTGTTTCCATTATCATTGCCATGATATTGGTTGCCTCCATGTCTGAGTAGATCATAGTTCTTGGGGAGATGGAGACACCCTAGTATGAGATTGAAATAAGATAACGTCTATTGTGATATTCATCATTGTGACCATGTGTTAGATTCTCTACATCTTGATGTTGAGAGAAGTCGGCCTCTCAATATTTGCCTCTCGTGGGGACTTGATGGAGGGAACTACTTGTTGGTAGACGGAGGCGTGCTAGAACTTATAGTGACTATAAAGTTGTTAGCACTCCTTACGTATCAACTTGAGAAATCGAGGAAACTCACGGAACACTATCTATGCCATGGGATACATCCTACGGGATTACATCCCTTAATAGCGCAGTAATTCGATTGATGGCAATTGCTGATTGTTGTGGTTTTGAGGATGATGTGAGCAGCGGTAGTTGCATATTCGTCTACATATGGAGTTCCCCCCACACATACATAGTTGAGAATGTTCATGATGATAATCTTTATCTTTGATTTTTACAATACTAGTGGAGTATCCGCTACTCCCTGAGAACGCCTTTTCCCTACTTCCGTTCCAAATCTTTTACATACGCGATACTTACTTTCTGTATTGAGTTACTTTGCTTCACTTTATTATTGCTCTTATACCAAAAACCAAAAACACCTTTTTACACAATACTCGCATTTTATCTTGTTACATAGAACTTTATCTAGCATTTCTATCCCAATATTTATTTCAAGAATTATTAGACTTCAGACTCCTGCTCTCTGTGGGATCGATATCTTTATTTCAAAACTAGCTACAAACTATTTTGTGCACTTGCAATCATCAAGCTATTTTATGGCGTTGTTGTCGGGAAGCTAAGCGTTGGAGGTCTTTTAGTTTTTGCTTATTTATTTTTGTCTTGCTAAATTTTATTTTGAGTTACAGGTTTCCACCAACAAGATGGAGTTTGAGCATATGACTATTACTAACCCACTCAACCACTTTGGGAAGCCCTATGTTATTTATAAAAGAGACAACTCCAATGAGAAGACAAGGGGGTTTGAAATAAATCCTCTACTACTTAGTATTCTACATAAGAAGCAATTTACTAGAGACGAAGAAGATCCTGATCCATATGAGCATATTGCATGTTAAAGATATATGTGGCACTTTTCTATTGACGGGATATACTGTTGATGAGGTAACTTTTTAGTCAAACTTTGACAAGTACAGCTCTCTCATGGTATAAATCTCTACCCCCTGAAGCCACTACCACTTGGGATAATTTAGCCTGTGAATTTCTATCAAAATATTACCCATTATCAAAATCTTTTGGAATCAGGCGTCTTATAATGACTTGGAAGAATCGTTCTAATGAAGGACTAGTAAGAGCTTATATAGGATTTAAAGATTTACTATGACTATGTCCTCATCATGATTTGCCTGAATGGTATTTGTTACATATCTTTTATGGCGGTTTAATTGAACCTAATAAAATTGAACTAGACTCTTTCGCGGAAGGAGCCTTTATGAATCTTCCTACACCTAAATCTTGGGCTTTACTTAATAGAATTTGTGATCATAGAGTTTCATGGAATTTTGGTCTAGGAAGTGAAGGAGGCGTAGAAATAGAGCATGATTGTATTCATGACTATAATAAAAAAGGCCATGTGAAAGAATTGTCTAAAGAACTTTATCTGGATTCAGATCTTGTGTTGCAAGTTGTTAAAGATTTTACATAACATATTAAAGCTCCAAAGGAGGGTCCAGTCAAGTATGATCCACCACCCGAACCAGAAAAGAAAAGAGAAGATAAAGCAACACTTTCCTCCGTAGAACCAATATATCAAGTACCTTTCCCTAACACTGCACAAAAGCATATTTATGAATATGAACAGGTCAAAGCAATACAGGAAAAGAGGGAAGAGGAAAGCGTGCCAGAAGTCACAGAACAATTGAAAGAAAACAAAGATGAAGAGGTAACCAAGGAAGCAATTATGGCTATATACTCACAATGTAACATAGTTGAACTTGATGTAGAGACTTCCATATTGGTTGAAGGTAAAATATGTGGGTAAGCCTATTCTTCCGTGCATATTTAAAGAAACCTCTCATTACGTGAGTTAACAAAAACGTTTCCATTTCAAATGATTAAGCATTCATATGTGTGTGCATTTAAAATAGGAGTTGTTTTGAACTGCCATGTTTGAGTGATCAACTGATTGTAAAATGATTCTAAGGTGAATTAAACATCATCTAGATCATTCCCAAACAAATCCCAAAGAAAAACAAATCAAAATGAATAAAATAAGCAAATGGTCATTTGTTCCCTTTTAATCACCTAGCCTACTTTGGCTATTCCTAGAACTCAAATCTTAACAGAAACAATTGTGGATATTTGCACCCCTTGCTAGTACAAGTAGTGATGTACCAAAGCCCACTTTGTTATCTTCCAAAAACTTTCAAACACTAAATTTAAATGACATTTGAAAATTGAATCTAGTGTAGGTATCAAGATCACACTTATTCAAAAACCACTCAAATGAACTCCACTTTTAAATCCGAAGCAACCAGAGATGCTCAAGCATGTGATAAACAACTCCACCGAATTTCATTTAAAAATTCCAAAGTTTTCTTCTTTCGGCCATTTTGTCAAACATCTCGTGGGCAGAATCAAATTGGCCTAACTATTATTATTTTTGATCGAATTTTGTCGAACCATTTGAACCCTAGTCATTGCCTTTGTCTCCCCTAGACCCAACCAAGCCATCAAGGACCTACCAATTGGCCTAGCACCACAGTGCCGCGCCACCCCAAGGACATGCCCGCCGGCCAACCTTGCCCAAGCCACATGCGACCACCAGCCCCTCTCTGCCGCTCCAGGAAGCACGGCGTGACCTCACCGCCACCCACGGTCCACCCCACGGCCACTGCTAGACACTAGACAACTCCCCAGCCTCGCCGCCCTTTCTCTCTGCGCGCAGCCAGAGCGCGCCAGAGCACCCTCACCGCCAGCACACCATAGACCGCGCCTCGATCGCAGACCGCGCACGCAGCTTCGCTTCGCCTCGCCCCAGCACCCCGCCAGACACGGCCGTGCACCGCTGCGCGACCCACAGTCGCCGAGCACCGCGTCGAGCACCGCCTCTGTGTCCCAGAGTGCGTGACACTCCCGACCATATGCCACCGCCCCTAGCCGTGCCATTGCGCCGTAGCTGATCGCCAGGGAACCGTCCGCCTACCTCACCCACGCTGATAGCCTCCTTTGGCGTTGTCACCGACGAGCTCCACCCACACCTCTCGGTCTCACCGTCGAGCCAATAAAAGGAGGCCACCCCAGCATGAATTCCTCACACCATTCCACTCCCCTCTCTCTCCTGAACATTTCCCCTCTCTCGCCAGTGCCACTCGAGTCGTAGTTCGCCGGAATTTCACTGGAGGAGCCCGCTGCAGAGGAGGAGACGTTGCCGTTGATTTCATCCACCGCAATCCCTGCCGTGACTTTGCATGAGTCCGCCATCGTCGTCCAGTTTGCTCGCCCGCCTCTCCACACTAGCTGGAGCACTGGTTCGTCCCCAGTAGACCCCCACCGGCCGTTTAGGGTTCGGTCTCTCCGGCGACGAGTCCGTCGTCGACGACGACTGTGAGCCATTGATCCACGTTATAATCGTGTGGCCCAGATCGCTAGATACCGTTTCGGGTTTGAAGTCTCGCTGACAAGCGGGACCAACCTGTCCGCCGCCCTCTCCGTCGCTGAGCGTCACTGGGCCAGCCCATTTCCTTTCCCGCGCTAGCCCACGAATTCAAATATAGGTTTTTCTATTTAAGTTTAAACTCAATTCTATCCCTTAGTTCAAAAATCAATTCAGGAAGATTTACTGAACCAAATTGAGTGATTCCAATTTTGTTGGAAAGATGCTAAAAAGATCTATCCAAGCCTGTTGGATTTAATTCATTTATAGTTAGAGATCTCGCCTAGTAAAAATAACAAGACAGAAGCATTTGCACATTCAAACATTTTTATAAAATCAACCATAATAGCTTTTGAGTTGATTCCAACTCTTAAAAATCACATTTAACTATATGTATCTGAATATGTAATAATATTAAATCATTAATGCTATATAGGCATTCCTAGTCACTTTAAATCATTAAATATTAAACTCAAACTTATTAAAATGTGATCCAACCTTTAAATCACATTCCCATATGTTAGAATATGTGGTCATGACATTTGTCCACACAATCCCATATTTTAATTGGAGAATATTAAATCTTAGTTATTTTCAATGAGTAGAAATTACTTTTCTTAAATAAAAAGAATGAAGCTAGTTAATAAAACCTTGTGATGCTTGTGATGATAATAGATCATCAAATGTGTGCCCTAGTGTACTAAGTAGCCTAGTTAAGCATTGTTTGGTGATTGTGTATCCCGTATGTATTTATAGACGATACTACCGACCAAGCTTTCGAGGAGGAGGAGTTCTATCAAGAACAGGAGGAAGAAAACTTCAACCACTGCACCAACCAAGGCAAGCTAGCACTATACAAGTTAACCCTTGCAAGTTTTACTTGCAAGCCTAGCACTTCAAGTAAACTGAGCAAGCTATTGTTAGCAAGCCAGAATTAAGCTAGATAACCTAAGCAAGATGCATTAGGCATGCTTTGGTTATACCACTTTGACTAGTACCTACTCAAAGTTTTACTTTCAAGCTTTTACTTTCTTTACTTTACCAAAGTCCCTTACTTGTTTGAAGGTAGCATAAAAAGTATAAAACTTGACCTATCTAGATAAACTTCGATGTCATTCTATGGAATGAGATTGAGTTTAGCATCCCACCTTAGTGAACACTCTTAACATAGTAGCTTAGAGCTAAATCAAAACTAGAGTCACTTTAGATGGGAATACTTGGTGAAAATGAATTATGAAAACCTTGGAATGATGAGTCATTCTATTGAGATGTTTTGACATGTGTTGAGAAACACAAATGGTTTATGATGATGAAAATGTTGAGGCATCAGCCTTAGCCTTTTACAAAACTGATGGTTGGATTCGGATGCGATACCATTCCAATTTTACTGTACAACCACACTACCTGAATTGGGCAAGGCTTAGCCGGAAGTTTATACGCATTAGTATTAGTTCCCTCACGGGAGAGGTTTGAGCTGAGGCGACCTCTCGATGTTGTCCACCTATGCAGTGCCCAAGATGACAGATGGTCATGGTTGGGAGGCCATACTCATAGGAGAGTGCTTATACTAGGGTGTGTAAAGGAAAGGTTATGTTTGATTATCTGCATACTAAGTATGACGATTCAGGGTTATCCCTGAAAGATGTATCGAATCTTGTGGTGAAAGTGTACTACCTCTACAAAGTGTCAAACTATTCGAATAGCCGCGTCCGCGGTAATGGACAGTTGGAGTGGCCATACTGTTTTATTTTCAGATGTTTTCAAAATGACTTATGAAATGAATGATGAATCTTGACTTGACCCCAACAGAGTTGTGAATATGACACTAGCTTCCCAACTTAAGTGATTCTAGAACTTTATGTTATCTTTCTTTGTTTCTGAACTCAGCTTAGGTTTCAAACTTAACTTTAATAAGCATAGAGTTAGCTCTTCCCACTAGCACTACCTTACTTGTTAGTGATAGTTTGCGAGTACTTAAAGAGTACTCATGCCTTTTTTCCCTAGCTATTCCTATGGCCAGACTATGAAGGAGACTACCAAGATGACAGACAGCAAGACGGCTATGATAACTAGGACTATCTTCCATCGTCAGCATTGCGTGTGCCACCAAAGATGGACCCCACCGCTACGCTTATTATTTATTCCGCTGCTTGTTGCATTAAGACTGGATCATGAGATCCTTTATTCGTGTAAGACCTTATTATGGTTTGTAATGGATGATGTACTGTGATATCCAATCTGTTATGTCTCGCAAAAATGGTAATCCTGGGATTGCGATGTATCACATAACATGCATCCGTGATTAAAAATCTGGGTGTTGACAAGTTGGTATCAGAGCCATCCTGACCATAGGAGACCCTAGTTAGAATGGACGTCCGAACAAAAAACTTAGTTTCAAAGCCCAAGGGAGTATTTATGAAAAACTATTTCCTCTCTTACCCTTGGGAATTCATTGTTTCTCAAAAAATCATGTTACTCCAATTCTTACATTACTACATAAAATTTGACACACTTGATCACCTCACTAACTTCCTCATCCTTAATGCTTGTAGATGGAGACTCAGTTCAGCAAGTTCTACCAATTGGGCAACGGAGGCCAACTGATCTTCGAGAGGGATCTAGATTCACTGTCTGAGTTATTGGGACGCCCACATCTAGAGTTTCTTGGAGCTCAACTTCCTGGACCCCTAGGAGGAGATTTACAATGGCTAGTCACCGCTGATCTTCGAGGAAGCATAGAAGCACCAACGTTCGGGAGAATCCAGTTCTCCGTAAGAGAGAACAACTGGCTATATGGATTAGCCAGGGCAATGCATGAGCCTCTCACACGTCTATGTGCCCTCAGTGTCAACCAAATCCAAGGAACCCGCTTTGCGCACTATGCAAGGCGTGACTTCATGGGAATGCCAATGGAGATGCTAGGTCACCCGGAGTTGAAGCGTCAAGTGGAGAACCTTGACTTCCTGCTATACGATCGCCAGAAGGAATTGGACAATGATAGGGAGTTTGCCAACCACAACCGTGTCATTGCCGACCAGAAGGCCCAAACTTTCTCGCTGCTTGTCAAGGACCATCAGTCTCTTCGCCGCCAGTGTGAAAAGAAGGATCGCACCGTCGCTCGTCTTTGCAAGAAGGTGGCTGACCTCGAGAAGACCATCAAGGAGCAAGAAGCCCAACTTGCAGCAAAGGAGGAAGAAGAGGAGGGTGAAGACATCCAGGGAGATATGGATTCTTACCTCAGCAATGATGATGACTTTCTGGAGGAGGATGTTGTGGACTTCTACACCGACGATGATGACTCTGATTTCATCGACGATGAGTAGATGCACTAGAGCACTGTCGTAGCATGAGATGTATCGGTTCCAATGTATCGTAGCTTGCAGAATGGTTCTTAAAACCATCTGTTTTCCTTGTTGTGGTGTGTGTGTTTGTATCATGTGCTTGTTTGAATGAATGAAATAGAGTTAGTTGCAAAACTTGAGTCAAACTCAAAGTTTTAGCTTTGAAACCAAAACCATGAACCTTAGAACTTTCCCTCTTACCCCTTTATCTATCTCAATCTTCAGATGACTCGTGGAAACCCCAGAGGGAGCAGCTCATCGCAGGACCCAATGCTGCAGATTATGCAGATGTTAGTTGTAGACCATGAAGCAAGCAAGGCAGAGCGCCAAGCCAACTTAGCAATACTGCAGCAGATAGACCAGATGGCCCAAAACAACCAAAGGCATGGAAATCAGGATCATCAAGGATCCAAGCTGAAGAACTTCCAGAATACAAATCCCCCAATCTTTAGCACTTTGGAGAACCCATTAGATGCTGATGACTGGTTACAGACAATGGAGAACAATTTGGAAGTAGCCAGAGTTGATGAGAACAAGAAAGTTCTCTTAGCCACCCACTATGGCAAGAGATGCAAGAGCCTGGTGGAACAGCATCCGCCTGATGAACCATGGTCCAGTGATGACATGGGAAGCCTTCAAAATCAAGTTCAGCCACACCCACGTGCCGCAAGGCCTAGTCACCGAAATAAGGGATGAATTCAGAGAGTTGAAGCAAGGCAGAATGACTGTAGTGGAGTACCATGATAGATTCATGTCCTTAGCAAGCTACGCACCTGATGAGATCAACACGGAGGCCAAGAAGAAGGAGAGATTCCTGAACGGACTGCATGATCAGATGTAGACTGTACTCGTCAACATCCGCTTCGAGGATCTCGAAGAGCTAGTCCACTCTGCCGTTCAGATGGAAGGGAAGATTAACTAGGAAAACGACAACCGTAAACATCATATGATGCACCAAGCTGGATCCAACAGTCACCAGAAGTACCGTCCCTACCCGTCTGCGAGATATGCACCGAGGAACAACCGACCCCTAATGTCTCGTCCAAGCTACCCCAACCGTAGCGGAGGCAATGTGAAGTCCGGAGGAAATAGCAACAACCCCGGCAACACCAGCAATTTCAACCGTGCACCTCCCAAGAGCAACAACAACAACAACACTGCACCCCGAACTAGAAGCAATGTTGTGCCCGTCGCAGCAAAAGACAAGTCCCAGATAACTTGTTTTGAGTGTGGAGTGAAGGGTCACTATTCCAATGAGTGCCCCAAGAAGACTGCCGCCACTACCAATGTGAATGCCCCAGCTCAACAGCAGCGTCGTGTTCAACCAGGGAGAAGATTTGCCCCAGGGGATGCTCACAACCGCAACTGCCGTCTCTTCCACATGAACTCTGAAGAAGCCCAAGAAGCGCCAGACGTAGTGCTGGGTATGTTTTCTGTCAACTCAGTTTTAGCAAGAGTGTTGTTTGATTCCACTCAAAATGGGAAGACTGCCTTTACTACTCGTTATGGTTTATACGAGTATACGGTTATGTCTTTTGGATTAACCAATGCCCCTGCTTATTTCATGAATCTCATGAATAAGATCTTTATGAATTTCCTAGATAAGTTTGTCATTGTGTTTATCGACGATATCCTTATCTACTCCAAGTCAGAAGAAGAGCATGAGCAACATCCGAGGATCATCCTAGAAACCCAGAGAGAGCATCGGTTATATGCCCAGTTCAGCAAATGTGAGTTTTGGCGGAAAGAAGTAGGATTCCTAGGTAATATTGTGTCTACCGGAGGAGTCTCTGTTGATCCTGCCAAGATCTAAGATGTCGAAGAATGGGAAGCCCCAACCACTAAAACCCAAGTCCGTGCATTTCTCGGATTGGCGGGATATTACCGCAAGTTTGTAGAAGGATTCTCGAGCATCGCTAGACCCATGACCCAATTGTTGAAGAAGGAGAAGAAGTTTGAATGGACGGAAAAATATGAAGCCAGTTTCCAAGAACTGAAGAAGAGATTGGTTTTAGCCCCAATATTGATCATGCCATATATTAAGAAGCCGTTTAATGTTTACTGTGATGCATCCCAGATTGGTCTCGGATGTGTATTGATGCAAGGAGGCAAAGTCATAGCATATCTGTCTCGGCAACTGAAGCAGCATGAGCAGAACTATCCGACCCATGATCTTGAGTTAGCAGCCGTAGTTTTAGCATTGAAGACATGGCGTCATTATCTTATGGGTAATCGCTGTGAGATTTACTCAGATCACAAGAGGTTGAAGTATATTTTCACTCAGAAGGAGCTGAATATGAGGAAAAGGAGATGGATAGAGTTAATCAAGGATTATGACCTTGACATTAATTATCACCCCGGCAAAGCCAATGTGGTAGAGGATGCTCTTAGCAGATTGCCGTGTAGGCTAAACACCATGATCAAGGAGAAGCAACCAAGTTTGTATGAGGAGTTGGAGCAGTTTAGGATGGAGCTAGTTAGCAAAGGATTTCTAGCTAGCATTGAACTTCAACTCACATTAATCAGCCAAATCAAGGAAGCCCAGAAGGGAAATGAAAGTATCGATGGAATCAAACGTCGTATTGGTACATGAAAGGTACCTAGATCCACTGAAGACGATGAATGAGTTATGTGGTACAAAGGCCGTATCTGTGTGCTAGCAGATTCGGAGCTGAAGCAAGTTATCATGCAGGAAGCTCATGGTACTCTTTATTCTATCCACCCTAGAGGAACGAAGATGTATCAAGATTTGGCAGAGCAATTTTGGTGGCACAAGATGAAGAGAGAAATCGGGAGCTACATCGCCAAGTGTGACATCTGTCAAAGAGTCAAAGCAGAGCATCAGAGACCCGCAGGACTGTTGCAACCATTGCAGATTCTGGAATGGAAATGGGATTCCGTCGGAATGGACTTTATCACCGGTTTGCCTACTTCTAGTAGGGGAAATGACTCAATCTGGGTCATCGTTGATAGACTGTCCAAGGTAGCTCACTTTATACATGTCAAGACAACCTTCCAGAGTTCGAAGCTAGCAGAGCTATATATTGTTAGAATTGTTAGTCTGCATGGAACCCCCAAGACCATAGTATCAGATCGAGGAACCCAATTTACCTCGAGATTTTGGCAGAAATTCCAAGAAGGATTAGGAACCAAGTTAAATTTCAGCACCGCTTATCACCCACAAACCGATGGACAGACTAAGAGAGTCAACCAAATCCTAGAAGATATGTTGAGAGCTTGTGTGTTGGAATAGGGATCAAAATGGGAAGACTGCCTGCCTTTCACAGAATTCTCATATAACAACAGTTATCAAGCTAGTTTGCAAATGGCACCATTTGAGTTCCTATACGGAAGAAAGTGTTGCACCCCTTTGAATTGGTCCCAAGTAGGAGAGAGTCAGATTTTCGGACCCAACATTCTCTGAGAAGCTGAAGAGAAGGTTCACAAAGTCCGTGAGTACCTCAAGACTGCCCAATCCAGACAAAAGAGTTATGCTGACAAGAGAAGGAGAGACCTGACTTTCAATGTTAGAGATTTCGTATATCTCAAGGTTTCGCCATTGAAGGGAACGCAACGCTTTAGTCTGAAAGGAAAGTTAGCCCCTAGATATATCGGGCCCTTCAAAATTCTGAACTGTCAAGGAGAAGTATCGTATCAACTGGAACTGTCAGAGGAGATGCCAGCCATCCACAATGTGTTCCATATCTCGTTACTTCGCAAATGCTTAGAAGTGCCGGAGAAGACCGGAGTTTTCAAGAACATCGATCACCGGGCTGTTGATATCAACAAGGACCTGACATATCGTGAAGTGCCCATCCGTATCTTGGAGGAAGCCTACAGAACCACCCGGACCAGGAGTATCAAGTTTCTCAAGATTCAATGGAGCAACCATACCGAAGAACAAGCCACTTGGGAGCGAGAAGATTACATTAGGATAGAGTTCCCTGATCTCTTTAGTTCCTAGTTTTCTTTGTAAATCTCGGGACGAGATTTTGTTTAAGGGGGGAAGGTTTGTAACATCCCAAAACTTAATCCAAGGTTATTAAGATCCAAATCATCAAATTTAGAGTTAACAAAAACTTTTCCATTTCAAATGATTAAGCATTCATATGTGTGTGCATTTAAAATAGGAGTTGTTTTAAATTGCCATGTTTGAGTGATCCATTGATTGTAAAATGATTCTAAGGTGAATTAAACATCATAGATCATTCCCAAACAAAAACAAATCAAAATGAAAAAAATAAGCAAATGGTCATTTGTGCCCTTTTAATCACCTAGCCTACTTTGGCTATTCCTAGAACTCAAATCTTAACAGAAACAATTGTGGATCTTTGCACCCCTTGCTAGTACAAGTAGTGATGTACCAAGGCCCACTTTGTTATCTTCCAAAAAATTTCAAACATTAAATTTAAATGACATTTGAAAATTGAATCTAGTGTAGGTATCAAGATCACACTTATTCAAAAACCACTCAAATGAACTCTACTTTTAAATCCCAAGCAACCAGAGATGCTCAAGCATGTGATAAACAACTCCACCAAATTTCATTTCAAAATTCCAAAGTTTTCTTCTTTCGGCCATTTTGTCAAACACCTTGTGGGCAGAATTAAATTGGCCTAACTATTACTGTTTTTGATCGAATTTGGTCAAACCATTTGAACCGTAGTCAATGCCTTTGTCTCCCCCAAACCCAACCAAGCCATCAAGGACCTACCAATTGGCCTAGCACCACAGTGTCGCGCCACCTAGAGGACACGCCCGCCGGCCAAGCTTGCCCAAGCCACAGGCGACCACCAGCCCCTCTCCGCCGCTCCAGGAAGCACGGCGTGACCTCACCGCCGCCCACGGTCCACCCCACGGCCACTGCTAGCCACTGAACCACTCCCCAGCCTCGCCGCCCTTTCTCTCTGCATGCAGCCAGAGCACGCCAAAGCGCCCTCACCGCTAGCACGCCACAGACCGCACCTCGACCGCAGACCCCGCATGCCGCTCTACCTCGAACCCAACACCCCGCCAGAAATGGCCGGGCACCGCCGCGTGACCCACAGTCGCCGAGCACCACGTCGAGCACCGCCTCTCACTCCCAGAGCGCGCGACGCTCCCCACCATATGCCACCGCCCCTAGCCGTGCCATTGCACCGTAGCTAACCGCCAGGGAACCGCCCACCGTCCGCCAACCTCACCCACACTGATAGCCCCCTGTGCCGTCGTCACCGAGGAGCTCCGCCCACACCTCTCGGTCTCACAGTCGAGCCTATAAAAGGAGGCCACCTCAGCACAAATTCCTCACACCATTCCACTCCCCTCTCTCCCCTGAACATTTCCCCTCTCTTGCTGGAGCCACTCAAGCCGTAGTTCGCCCGAATTGCACCGGAGGAGCCCGTTGAAGAGGAGGAGACACTGCCGTTGATTCCGTCCACCGCAGCCCCTGCCGTGACTTCCCCTGAGTCCGCCGTTGCCGTCCAGTTCGATCGCCCGCCTCGCCGCACTAGCTGGAGCCCTGGTACATCCCCAGTAGACCCCCACCGACTGTTTAGGGTTCGGTCTCACCGGCGATAAGTCCGTCGTCGACGACGACTGTGAGCCATTGATCCACATTATAATCGTGTGGCCCAGATCACTAGATACCGTTTCGGGTTTTAAGTCTCGCTGACAAGCGGGAGCAACCTGTCAGCCGTCCTCTGCGCCACTGAGCGTTACTGGTCCGGCCCATTTCCTTTCCCACGCTAGCCCACGAATTCAAATATAGGTTTTTCTATTTAAGTTTAAACTCAATTTTGTCCCTTAGTTCAAAAATCAATTCAGGAAGATTTACTAAACCAAATTGAGTGATTCCAATTTTGTTGGAAAGCTGCTGAAAAGATCTATCCAAGCCCGTTGGATTTAATTCATTTAGAGTTAGAGATATGTCCTAGTAAAAATAACAAGACAGAAGCATTTGCATATTCAAACATGTTTATAAAATCAACCATAATAGCTTTTGAGTTGATTCCAACTCTAAAAAATCACATTTAACTATACCTATCTGAATATGTAATAATATTAAGGTTTACATGCAGTGACTTTGGACTAGTACCAAAATAATGCTATATAGGCATTTCTAGTCACTTTAAATCATTAAATATTGAACTTAAACTTATTAAAATATTATCCAACCTTTAAATCACATTCCCATATGTTAGAATATGTGGTCATGACATGTGTCCACATGATCCCATATTTTAATTGGAGAATATTAAATCTTTGTTATTTTCAATGAGTAGAAATTACTTTTCTTAAATAAAAAGAATGAAGCTAGTTAATAAAACCTTGTGATGCTTGTGATGATAATAGATCATCAAATGTGTGCCCTAGTGTACTAAGTAGCCTAGTTAAGCATTGTTTGGTGATTGTGTATCCCGTATGTATTTATAGACAATAGTACCGACCAAGCTTTCGAGGAGGAGGAGTTCTATCAAGAAGAGGAGGAAGAAAACTTCAACCACTACACCAACCAAGGCAAGCTAGCACTATACAAGTTAACCCTTGCAAGTATTACTTGCAAGCCTAGCACTTCAAGTAATCTGAGCAAGCTATTGTTAGCAAGCTAGAATTAAGCTAGATAACCCAAGCAAGATGCATTAGGCATGCTTTGGTTATACCACTTTGACTAGTACCTACTCCAAGTTTTACTTTCAAGCTTTTACTTTCTTTACTTTACCAAAGTCCCTTACTTGTTTGAAGGTAGCATAAAAAGTATAAAACTTGACCTATCTAGATAAACTTAGATGTCATTCTATGGCATGAGATTGAGTTTAGCATCCCACCTTAGTGAACACTCTTAACTTAGTATCTTAGAGCTAAATCAAAACTGGAGTCACTTTAGATGGGAATACATGGTGAAAATGAATTATGAAAACCTTAGAATGATGAGTCATTCTATTGAGATGTTTTGACATGTGTTGAGAAACACAAATGGTTTAATATGATGAAAATGTTGAGGCATCAGCCTTAGCCCTTTACAAAACTGATGGTTGGATTCGGATGCGATACCATTCCAATTTTACCGTACAACCACACTACCTAAATTAGGCAAGGCTTAGCCGGAAGTTTATATGCATTAGTATTAGTTCCCTCACGGGAGAGGTTTGAGCTGAGGCTACCTCTCGATGTTGTCCACCTATGCAATGCCCAAGATGACAGATGGTCATGGTTGGGAGGCCATACTCATAGGAGATGTGCTTATACTAGGGTGTGTAAAGGAAAGGTTATGTTTGATTATCTGCATACTAAGTATGAAGATTCAGGGTTATCCCTGACAGATGTATCGAATCTTATGGTGAAAGTGTACTACCTCTACAAAGTGTCAAACTATTCGAATAGCCGCGTCCGTTGTTATGGATAGTTGGAGTGGCCATACTGTTTCGTTGTTAGATGTTTTCAAAATGACTTATGAAATGAATGATGAATCTTGACTTGACCCCAACAGAGTTGTGAATATGACAATAGCTTCCCAACTTAAGTGATTCTAGAACTTTATTTTATCTTTCTTTGTTTCTGAACTCAGCTTAGGTTTCAAACTTAACTTTACAAATAAGCATAGAGTTAGCTCTTCCCACTAGCACTACCTTAATTGTTAGTTATAGTTTGCGAGTACTGAAAGAGTACTCATGGCTTTTGTCCCTGGCTATTCCTATGGCCAGACTATGAAGGAGACTACCGAGATGACAGATAGCATGACGGCTATGATAACTAGGACAATATTCCATCGTCAGCATTGCCTGTGCCACTGACGATGGACCCCACTGCTCCGCTTATTATTTATTCCACTGCTTGTTGTATTAAGACTGGATCATGAGATCCTTTATTCGTGTAAGACCTTATTATGGTTTGTACTGGATGATGTACTGTGATATCCAATCTGTTATGTGTCACAAAAATGGTAATCCTGGGATTGCGATGTATGACATAACAGCCATCCGGGATTAAAAATCTGGGTGTTGACAAGTTGGTATCAGGGCCATCCTGGCCATAGGAGACACTAGTTAGAATGGACGTCCGAACAAAAAACTTAGGATCAAAACCCAAGAGAGTATTTATGAAAAACTATTTCCTCTCATACCCTTGGGAATTCATTCTTTCTCAAAAAATCATGTTACTCCAATTCTTACATTACTACATAAAATTTTACACACTTGATCACCTCACTAACTTCCTCATCCTTAATTGTTGTAGATGGAGCCTCAGTTCAGCAAGTTCTACCAGCTGGGCAACGGAGGCCAACTGATCTTCGAGTGTGATCTAGATTCACTGTCTGAGTTATTGGGACACCCACATCCAGAGTTTCTTGGAGCTCAACTTCCTGGACCCCCAGGAGGAGATTTACAATGGCTAGTCACCGCTGATCTTCGAGGAAGCATAGAAGAACCAACGTCCGGGAGAATCCAGTTCTCCGTAAGAGAGAACAACTGGCTAGATGGATTAGCCAGGGCAATGCATGAAGCTCTCACATGTCTATGTGTCCTCAGTGTCGACCAAATCCAAGGAACACGCTTGGCGCACTATGCAAGGCGTGACTTCATGGGAATGCCAATGCAGATGCTAGGTCACCCGGAGTTGAAGCGTCAAGTGGAGAACTGGCTTGACATAACAGGCATCCAGGATTAAAAATCTGGGTGTTGACAATGTTATATCTTATGATTTCTACCTAGAAATAAAACAAGAAATAGAACCGGCTACAATTGAGAATACTAATCTAACAGTTATGTTAGGCAATAAAAATCTTAGAATTCCAATGGAAGTAGTTGACAATGCAACTGTCACAATTGGCAACAAAGACTTTCCTACCAATTTTGTAGTTGTTGATATGCTAGCTGACACTTTTTGCCCTGTTATATTTGGAAGAACTTTTTTGGGTGATATAGGTGCCTATGTTAATTTCAAGAAGGAGATTTTGACTCTTAAGCTTTGGGGAACGGAAAATAAATTCCATTTTTCCAAATTTTAAGACAAACCTCCACAAATACAAGAAGAAGAGGAAGATATAACTATTGAGGAAATGGCGGCTCTTCTCTTTGGTAATCAAGAAGAAGAAATAAATGAAGATCCAAATTATAAAGAAATAATTATGGAGGACAAGTCCTTAGAAGAACTAGAAGATGAATTCGATTCACTTCCTATTTTGGGACCTCCAACTAACAAGGCTTTTGAAGAGCGAGAAAAGAGAGGGGACGAGGAATTACCACCCCAGAGTTGAAGACTCTATCAGATAATCTCAAATACATGTTTTTAGGTAATAACAATATCCTATTATTATTAGTGCTAAACTTTCAGGAGAAGAAGAAGAACTCATGAGGATACTTAAGGAGCATCGCCAAGCCTTTGGGTACTCAATGGATGACTTGAAGGGTATTAGTCCCATGATAGCTGTCCATCGAATATTCATGGAAGAAGGTGCAAAACCAGTTGTAGAATTTAATAGAAGATTGAAGCCTGAAATGAAAGAAGCGGTAAGAAAAGAAATTGTACGCCTACTATTGGGGATATACTTTCTTGGTATCCTCACAGTTCCTCACTGACCATGGTGGCCCACTTTGGGTTAGAGCTTTGCTTCATGGGCGGCCTAGTCGGGAGAGAAGACGGAGTCCAATCCGGCTACGGGAAGGCCCAGAAGACTTACTGACTTAGGCCCATAATGTTACTTGTAGTTCAAGATGTACTTTGTAACCAACTCTTAGTCGTAGCCGGATTGATCTCTCCTGTAAACCCTAGGCCGGATATCTATATAAGCCGTCCTAGGGAGAGCCTTTAGGGCACACCCAATAATTTAGACCCTCAACTCGCACAGGCGATACCATTGTAACCCATATTCCGGCTCTGCCGTATTACTGGATTGCTAGCAGGAGTAGGATCCATCCAAAGCCAGCGGATTCGAACATGGGTAAACTTGTGTGCTCACCATCCCGGAACACCGTACGTCTCACCCCCCTCTCTTCCGCACGCCTCGAGGACCCCCTCATGGCGTACTTGTCATCAATCCGACGATAGTTGGCGCCCACCGTGGGGGCAAGTGAGCTTCGGATCTGCGTTCTGAGCCAAATCTGCAAGAATCGGAATCAGCGAGACCATCGCCGTCGGTCGCATCCTCTACGCCAGCGACGTCCCTCTCATCGTTCTCGACGAGACTTGGATTCTAGCTAGGGAAGCCGTGACTGCCTATACAATCATGTCTTTTGGCGAGATCGATGTTTACATCGGTTTCGCTGAAACTGCCCAACCCACCCCAGCGGTGATGATAGAGGCAGAAGAATCTTCTGGGTCCGCTTTGTCCGCGGAGGCGGCAGAGTTCTGGATCTTAGAAAACCCTAATCCCACCCAGCCCGCACCAGTTGCGGAGATAGTGGAGAAATCCGAGCCTGAAGAACACCTCACGGTCCAAGTTGAATCTGGAGCGGATCTCCCTGGAGAAGCCGGATCCAAGATCGACCCACCCGTGGAAGTCGAAATCCAGGAGGAGCATATCAACGACACCGATTCCGGCTCTGACGATGCCAGGACAGATAGGCCCTTCCTCAGGTACACACTAAGAAGTATGATACTGCAAGGCGCTAGCACAGATGCAATCCTCGAAACCATTAAAAGTTTCGATATGGCTGATCGCGAAAGCCGTAGGTACCTCAGGAAGCACGCATCGCACTTCGTCGGATATGTTAGATCCAGATCCAGCTCAGTCGATACTGGAGAAAACACCGACTCGGGGCTGGAGGCAATTGGAACAAACGTCGACGTTCCCGCATCCTCGGATGAATCTATGACATCGGCAGATTTCCGAAAGTTCTCCGCGGAATATGAAGAGGAGTACAACTCCAAAGCTATAGAAGAAGGAGAAGCCATGGATGAAGGATCCGGGGAACACAATCCCAAAGCGCATGATGACATGGACGTCAGAGATAATCCCGAGGTCCAGATGTCCGAAAGTACCGATCAGAGCTTGACTCCGGGAAACGGACCCAAAGCCGTCTTTGCTACCGGCGCTGCCAAGAAGGCAAAGAAGAAGAACAAGAAGAACAAGACCCCGGCAAAAGACCCTCTTACAGAGGAGGTAATTGCCGAGGAATACGAGGAAGACTCGGATGGAGCTCTTATCCCAGACGAGCCGAAAAAATAAGCATCGGTGGATGGACACGTGATCACTGAAGGTGCGCGTAAACTCATCGATGCCGCCTTAACCACACCTATCCCTACAGCTACAGAACTTACTGCAGATGAGCTGGACGAAAGAGCCCAGGCCCTAGAAGCGCGTCGTCAACAACTCCTTGATGAAGCCAAAAACATCGAGGTGGAGAAGAAGTGCATGTCAGCCAAGGAGTACATGTCCCGTCTACATCAGAAGACACGGAAGCGTGACATAGATGACAACCAATTCCCACGTGTCCGTGCCGTCCTTTTCGGAGATGAGATGGGGAAGCCATGGAAGGATAGCAACGGAGATTGGGTATACCCAACACCAGTGCAAAATACCGTGGCAGCTCGTGAAATTCTATCAGCTAATCCAGGGCCAGAGGAGATACGCTTGGGTATCAAGCTACTCAACAAGGGACTGGAGCAGCAGAAGGTCGCCCTGTCCGGAAGTCAAAAATTGGTCTCGGATTCTGACCAATGTCGCACAGATCCGGCATGGGCTGACGTAAGATCCCATTACGTTCGGGCGCAGTACCATCACCCCAAACGCAGGGAAGACAATTCTTCAAGAACCGGATCGTCGGGACAGCATCACATTGCTACACATAACTGGAGCAATGTCGCTCCAGCAGCCGAGAAAGACACGATCGCTGCACTGAATCTGAGGAATCCTCCCCGACGAGAATTCAATGATCGAAAGGGAGAAGATAAGGAGAAACGTTGGGAGGAGGATCGTCAGAGAATGCCACCTCCTAGACATGAGAGCCGTCCGGCTGAGCCTCACCATCGTGGGAACGACGGACGAAGGAACGACGGAAACCACGCTGGAACAAGCCGGCAGGGGGCTCGTCATAGTCAAGAACCTCCCTGGAACCGGAATAATGACGCTCCGGACAGAGGCCGACGATCAGCCAGAAACTATCCAGCTGCACCACCCTCTCCACCACACAGTTATCACAACGGCCCCCAAGGAGGTCAAGGAGGACGACATGGCGGAGGAGGTGGTGGCAGAAGCCGAAGTCCGGCTCCAAGGCACCGCAGCCACAACCGACATTCGGGACGATCTCTATCCCCGAACGACGCAAGGCACAGGATCAACTCCAACATAGAGGCTCGGTGCTATGAAAACGATGACATGTACGTGGGCCCAAAGTGCTTCGGACCACGCATCAGAGCTACAAAATTCCCGGAAGGATTTGCTATCTCAAGACATATCCAAGCCTACGACAGCATTGCTCGGCCAGACACCTGGTTACAGGATTTCTTCCAAGCTTGATGCATCGCTAAAGGCGGAAACAGCTGGTCGCAACCCGATATCTCCCACTTATGTTGCAGAAGACATCATGATCATGGCTCAATGAACTTTCGGCAAACACCATCCACAACTGGTATGACTTGCAAAGTGCGTTCTTTCGGAATTTCAAAGGCACATATCGGAGGCCCTGTACGGTTGGAGACCTACAGCGTTGCACCCAGAAAGCCGGAGAAACTTGCCGGGATTATCTCGGACGATGGATCGACACAAAAAACTCATGCGAAGGAGTAAACGATCAAACTGCGATTGAAGCTTTCATCGCAGGTCTCCCAATTGGTTTACTGCACCATCACTTGAAGTGTTACAAGGTTACTGATCTGGGAGAGATGATAGAAACAGCAAGCAAGTATGCAGATGCCGACAACGATGCAGAGGGATTACTCAATGCCCTGGATGTGCCTCAGTCGGCAAAACTACCAAAGCAACAAGCTCAGAAGCGCAAAAATACCTCGGAAGAAAAACCCAACGCGGAGACATCAGTGGTCACTACTATTTCCGGGTCTGGAGGACGAGGAGGACATGGCGGAGGCCGCGGGCGTGGCCGTGGGACGTCAAGGGTCCAAGGTAGAGGAGAGCACCAACCAGGCAAAACCTACACTTGGACCGACATTGCCAATAACCCATGTGTGCATCATTTAGACGCCAATGTGGGCTCGTCCCACACCAACGCTGAATGTCGTTTTAATGACGACATCAAGAGAGATGATACCGCGGGCTACAAAGCTAAGCGGAAGAAGGGAAAGAAAAATCCTGAAAAAGACAAGGAGACCAAGGAATATTCCGACATGGAGGAAGCTGATGCTTCAAATCTCAAGTAGGAAGGGAAGAAGACTTTTCCCACCAAGAAGGACACTTACGTCACCTTCCTCGGATCTTAACCAGCAAAGGTCAAGAAAGCAGTTCTCTACGAGCTCAATACAACAGTTCCGGCTGTCCCTCAGTATCTGGACTGGTCGGAAGTGGCAATCACGTTTGATCGCACTGATCATCCGCCTAAACTACACAAGTGAGGAAAATACGCCTTAATCGTCAATCCACTTATTGACGATTATGGTTTCTCCAAGACCCTCATGGACGGTGGAAGCAGCATCAATATTCTCTATGTCAAAACGCTATGCCGGATGAAGATGTCGGAAACACAGCTGAACCATAGCTTTGTGATCTTTCACGGAGTTGTCCCAAGAAGACAAGCTAATTCACTAGGAGAGATCACTTTGGATGTTACTTTTGGAACTCCAAAGAATTATCGGACTGAGGCACTTTCCTTCGAAGTGGTCCCGTTCAAGAGCGCATACCACGCTATATTCGGACGTCCGGCTTACTGGGGTTTTATGGCTCGTCCATGTTACATTTACAATATGATGAAAATTCCAGGTCCCAACGGCGTGATCACCATCAGGGGAGACCCGAAGAAGGTGTAGAGTGCGAAGATGGAAATGCCGCCTTTGCCGAAGCCGTGCTGCACGCCCAGGAGTGCCAGGAGATCAAGAAGAGCATAGATCCGTCCGAGATGCCCGCAACGAAGAAGGAGGTCACAAAGCCAAATCCGGAGTTCAAGGCATCAGAAGAGACGAAGACGACGCCGTTGAAGGATGATGACCCCTCCAAGGTGACCCAGATAGGCGTAGGCCTAAGTAGCGCATAGGAAAGCGCGCTCGTCAAGTTCCTCCAAGCAAATCAAGATATCTTCGCATGGTAGCCATCTGACATGACCGGAGTACCTAGTGAACTTCCCGAGCACTCTCTAAATGTAAACCCGAACGCTAAACCCGTCAAACAGTCCTTACGACGGTTTTGTGATGAAAAGCGTAAGGCAATAGCTAAGGAACTAGCGCGGCTCGAGTTAGCCGGATTCATAGAAGAGGTCATCCATACTGATTGGTTGGCCAACCCTGTAATGGTCCCTAAAAAGGACACCACTGATTTAAGGATGTGTGTTGATTATACTGCCTTGAACAAGGCTTGTCCAAAAGATCCGTTCGCTCTGCCTAGAATTGATCAAGTTGTCGATTCTACGGCAGACTCGGAACTCCTCTGTTTTCTTGACGCATATTCCGGTTATCACCAAATCCGGATGAAGGAATCTGAGAAAGTCAAAATTTCATTCATAACCCCCTTCGGAACCTTATGTTTTGTTACGATGCCCTTTGGGCTGAAGAACGCAGGAGCTACGTACCAGCGCACGGTGCAGCGTTGCCTCCATGATCAACTCGGACGCAATGTACATGTCCAAAAAGAAGGAAACGTTGATTTCCGACATGGAGGAAACGTTCGCCAATCTACGAAAATACAACATCATGCTTAACCCGAAGAAATGTTTCTTTGGAATACCAGCCGGAAAATTGTTAGGTTTCATCGTGTCTCAAAGAGGCATAGAGGTGAACCGCGAAAAGATCAAGGCTATTCTCAATATTTCCAGGCCAGCTCGCCTGAAGGACGTACAAAGATTAACTGGTTGCATGCTGCGATCAGTCGATTTATAAGCCGGCTTGGTGAAACAGCCGCACCATTATACAAACTCCTGAAGAAGACCAAGGATTTTGTCTGGACTGATGAAGCTGAAGCTGCACTACAAGACCTGAAGAAAGTACTCTCATCTGCTCCTATCCTTGCAGCGCCGGAACCTCAGGAACCGATGTTGCTCTACATTGCTGCGGCAAATAAGGTTGTCAGTATTGTTATGGTAGTGGAGAGACCAGAAGAAAATCAGGAACACCTGGTGCAGCGTCCGACGTACTTTATCAGCGAGGTCCTGACAGAATCAAAACAGCGGTGTCCGCACTATCAAAAGTTGGCTTACGGTGTTTTTCTAGCATCTCGTAAGTTACGACACTATTTTTAGGAGCATCCAATTACCGTGGTGAGCAAAGCTCCCATGAGAGATATAATCAACAATAGCGATGCCATAGGACGCGTCGCCAAATGGGGCATAAAGCTTGCAGCTTTCGATATTGAGTACAAACCCCGGACAGCAATCAAATCCCAGATCCTTGCTGACTTTGTTGCTGATTGGTTAGAGACCAAGGAGAACATGGTCCTTCTTGAGTCGGAATATTGGACCCTCTTTTTCGATAGGTCTAAGGCTCGAGGGGGCTCGGGGGCTGGCGTGGTGCTCAAATCACCCCAAGGAGATAAACTTTTATACGTGTGGCAGATCCACTTCACAGCGACAAATAACATTGCCGAGTATGAAGCACTGCTGCATGGAATCCGGATTGCTAAGGATATTGGCGTCCGACGTTTGATGTGTTACGGAGATTCAGATCTTGTTGCTCAACAAGTCTCGAATATTTGTAATGCAAATAAGCACATGGCAGCATATAAAGCTGTCGTGGATGTTCTATCTAAATCGTTCGAGGGGTTTGAAGTTCAAAACATCCCTCGAGCAGAAAATGAGGAAGCAGATGCACTATCTCGAATAGGCTTTGCGCGGAAAGAGGTCCCGGATGGCGCATTTTTAGAGCACCTCAAAGTTCCCTTGATAAAGGGAGTAGATGAGGAATATCCGACCAAATCCGACTTACCTTTGATAGCAGTTCTGGCTGTAATCCCCAGCTAGACTCAACCCTCCTCGATTATTTGGTAGATGGCAAATTACCCGAAGACAAGGTATTGAGCCGACAGATTATCCGACGAGCAAAAGCCTATAGTATTGTTAAAGGTGAGCTCCATAAATAGAGTGTTTCTAGGGTTTTTCAGCGCTGTGTATCCCCGGAAGAAGGAGTGGAAATCTTAAAGGAAATCCACGAAGGCGAGTGTGGTCACCACGCTGCAGCCAAATCTTTAGTGGCAAAAGTTTTTCAACATGGATTTTTCTGGCTTACAGCTCAGGCAGATGCCGAACGATTAGTCAAGAAATGCAAAGGCTGCCAAAAGTACGCCAAGCAAGCTCATGTTCCGGCTGATCAGCTGCGAACAATACCTATAACATGGCCCTTTGCGGTCTAGGGGTTTGATATGGTAGGACCTTTTAAACGAGACCCAAGTGGATTTGCTCACCTCTTAGTGATGGTGGACAAATTCACAAAGTGGATCGAGGCTAAACCTGTCACTAGTTGTGATGGAGAAACAACCAAAAGATTTGTCGAGGATGTTATAATCCGGTATGGTTATCCGCATAGTATTATCACGGACAATGGGAGTAACTTTTCCATGGGAGAATTGGCTGAATTCTGCGATGAGCAAAATATCCGGCTTGACATTGCGTCAGTCGAACATGAGCATAAAGATAAAATGGTTTAATTCTACAAGGCTTGAAACCAAGACTCGAAGCACCAGCACCACTACGACATGCTGCGGGGGCTTGGGCAGAGGAATTACCCTCTGTAATTTGGAGTTTACGAACAACTCCGAATAGGTCAACGGGATACACACCTTTCTTCTTGGTCTATGGTGCAGAAGCCGTTCTTCCTAGCGATTTAATTCATACTTCTCCTAGAGTGGCCACGTATATCAAAGAGGATACCGATATTTCTCGACAAAATGATCTCGACTTAGTCGAAGAAGTTCACGTCGTTGCTGAAATGAGATCTACAGCCTATCAGCAGAATTTAGGCAAGTATCATAGCTAGAGAGTCCGAACTAGATCTTTCAATAAAGGTGATTTGGTTCTCCGGCTTGTGCAACAAAGAAAGCACAAACTTTCCCCAGTATGGGAAGGTCTCTTTTTAGTTAGTCGAGTATTACACAATGGATCGTACTACTTAACTGACATGACGCCAGTCAAAGAAAGACCTGCTACTAAGAAGAGAAAGAGAGCTGGAGGCAGTACAAATCCGGATGAACTAGACAGACCGTGGAATATTGCTCAGCTACGTCCCTTTTATTCTTAGTTTATCCTTCTTTGTAATCATACATATGTACATGTTCTGTGAGAAATAAAAGTTTTGGTTACCTCAAAGTTTTTCTGAGAAGTTTTTACCATCTTATTTCCTAAATGATCATGTCATAGTCAAAAATCCCAGAATGCTTGAAAGTACTTTATGCTCATGTTCGTTATGGTTTAGATTTCCTATTCTAAAACTGCTACCTTCGGGTATAACTCTAAAAAATTCTAGTCTTTACTTAGGTTATTTGTCTGATTGCTGGATGCAGGTATCTTCCGAGTAGTGAATTGTTGGTACTAGAAGCCGGCTTTGTTTCCGAGTTTAAATCGGTTTAGCAATTGAGCTCCGTTGCTCGGCAATGTTTCTGGCTGAAGGTTTAGCTGGCTCATGAAAGGGACGAGGCGGAAAGCCAGATAAACGATAAGTAGAGACGGAAAATTTCAAGTGCTTATGTGAACATTTCAGGCACGCAAAAATTTCAAAAGCCAAAAGTGCTGAATAGATAAAAAGCTTAGCACTAGCAAAAGTCAATAGTACTTAATATTTACAAAACACATCATGTCTTTCCAGAATAATACATAGTTTTCTGATCTATGATGCAGGAGGAGATGAAGTAGCTGCCGGCTCGCTGGTTACTCCGCCTTGATATCGTTCCGAGATGTCCGGATCTGAGGTGGTCCGTTCATCGTCGGAAACTTCTTCGGTTTCTTCTTGAGGAGGCGGCGGAGTATCTAGGCGGGTGAAGAAGGGGATCTCGTAGCTGGTCAAATCAGCTACGTGGCACCCATATCCGGCGCAGGAATGCATGATGGTGTGAACGTCTTGCTCCTGTCCGTCTTCGTGTACCTTGCAGCACCCTCTGGTCACTTGCCATATCTCCATGTTTCCATGGTGGCTCATGACCATGGTGAGAGTGTTCTGCGTAGCAGTCCGCGCGTAGGACATGTTCCAGTCCCAAACAAGCTATGGCATCTCCTTGGCCTTGTCCCGCACCTGAAAATCCGACATGCTTGGCATGGCCGGAATCCTGAGAGACTCGCCAATGTCTTCAATAGACTGGCGGAAGTCATGCAGAAGATCACCGACTTGGGTAAGCCGATGGGTGCGGGGCTTGGAGGAGGAAGAGTCCGTCAAGTTCAGAGGACCTATACACAAAACAAGTCAAGAAAAATCCGACATTGATGAAAGTCGAAGAAATGATAAGTCAGAAAGATGGAACGTACCAAGAATGACGTCGTCAATCTTGGTCTTCTCCTCTCGAAGACTCTGGAGTTCATCCCGGAGCGCCTCGGAGATATCCTTCTCTCTGCCAAGCTCATTCTTGAGGTCCGAGATAATTTTATCTTGAGCAGCGATCTTGCGATCACGCTCTTCGGTGGCCATGGAGGAGGATTCCAGGACTTGAGCTATGCTCGTTTCATGATCCGCCTTGAGCTTATCCAACTCTTGGCGGAGTCCCTTGTTCTCCACCACCAGGGTCTTGAGGTTCTCGGCCTCTTCAATCATAGCGATGGATTGTTTCACCAATGCTGTAAGTCAAAAAGAACAACAGTTCAGAAAAATTCGACATTAAAAAAGCAAAATACAAGGTTTGAATCCCGAAATGATTTACCTTCGGCTTCATCCTTAGCTACCTTGAGCTCAGCATTTTTAAGCCGGAGAGCTTTGATCTCTCTCCTCTTATCGCAGACATTGGATAATAATTTCTGGTTATAGGAACATACTTTCTGTAAGTTAGAATACCCAAAGTCAGAAAGCTACTTAAGAATCGGGCTAATATTTTTTGCTAAATATCAGCACGAGCCTTGGGGGCTACACTAGTTCATTCTTTGGCATCCTAATGAAGCACAAACTCGGATTCTATATCCTACTTCATGCTTGGGGGCTAGAGGATATGATATAACATAATGTAAAAGCAAGAGTTGGAATTCCGACTTACATATTGTTCGCGGGTGAGTTTGTCTAAACCCGTGTTCACTTCAGCTGCCAGCTTCTCGGCGAGGGTAAGAGGGATTACTGGGGCTGTTGGAAGCTCGCCAGTCCTGATCCTCTCGTCGCGAAGGCAGACTTGAGCGAGAAGGTCAGAGAACTTGACGTCCTCTGCTTCTTGCGTTTCCTCCTCGGGGGATAGATGGATTTTGTCTAGGACTTGCCTGGCCAGCCGCTAGATTTCCTCTGCAAATTTCCGGGATAGGCCAAACTTGGCAAGTCTCGGATTGCTGAGGAGGTTTTCAATGAAGACTTCAGCCGAGGGATCATTTCCCGAAGAGGGTTCACCCTTATCTTCAGCTGACGCACCTGCGGTGACGTCAGTCTGCGACCCAAGGATCGCGGGCTCCGTTGGAGGAGCCGGATCTTCTGCGACCACCTGAGAAGGAATGATCGCCGGAGTTGCAGAAGTTTGAGGGGCAGGAGTTGGAGGAGCCACGGCAGGAGAAGCTATGGTGAGCTTCGTCTGTCGCAGGGGCTTCGCAGGAATCCCTTTCCCCTTACCCTTGATGAGAGGCTTTGCCCTCAGAATGTAGTAAAGTCAGAAACATTACATCTCAGAAA
The DNA here is from genome assembly GCA_910589775.1 of Avena eriantha. Lineage (NCBI taxonomy): Eukaryota > Viridiplantae > Streptophyta > Magnoliopsida > Poales > Poaceae > Avena > Avena eriantha. The sequence continues at coordinate 320,467,005 of OU342744.1, forward strand.
GAAATTCGAGAAAGGTACAAAGGCGGAAATTGTTAGTGAAAGTTACCTCTTCACAACAGGCACTTCCTTTGTGCCAACAGCCACTGTCGGAGCTTTGTGCTTCTTGAGCGCAAGGTCCGGCAATGGGACCACTTCAGTCTCCTGAGAAAACTCAGGAGGATAGCCTTCGAGCGGGTTGGGGACGGTTTCGCCGGAGCCGCTCCGCTAGTCGCCGACGGCGAGAAGCCCCTCCTTCTCCATGTTCTTGGGGCCGTCCTCGTCAAGGGCGCAGGGGATCCAGATTCCCCGGAAGCTCTCCTTCTCCGCAGCTGCTTCCGCCGATGCCGCTGCCGCCGCCAAACCAGAGGAAGAAGATGATGAAGCCATTTTTTCTGCGGTGAGAAAGTGAGCTAAAAGCAGCGGCGCTAGGAGTTTTCTGTGGGGGGAAGGACGAGAGAGCTCTGAGCGCGCAGGAGGATTGGGAGGAAAGGAAACGTCAAAGACTGGTGGAAAGGAGAAGGAGAAATCCAAACCCTTATATCCACCTAACTGCGCCAAGATTCATGCGAATGCTACAGTGTAACCGCCACGCGTCGTGGAAAGAACTAGGAAGGACCCACGTGATGATTGCGTCTCCTTGATCTCCACGCTCGGATTGAAACGGTGCCTCGGTTCCGCGAACCGTGGACCCACCAACGGTCGTGCTGACGGCACGCCTGTCAGATGACGTGACTTGACCATGCTTGTGTCAGGTGGCGTGGAAACCAAGTTCCGGCTTAGTTTAAAATCGAGCTGGAAAATCCGAGTAACTAATTGATAGGTCCAACTTACTTTTAAGACCCGGATCGTATTTTTGTAAATTTTCAGGAACCCTTCAAGATTCTGCAAGTCGAAGATCAAGCTAGACGATGATAAAATCTGACTTTGGATCTTGGAGGCCTCCGGGGGCTGCTGGTTGGGATATACTTTCCGGGTATCCTCACAGTTCCTCACTGACCAGGGTGGCCCACTTCGGGTTTGAGCTTTGCTTCACAGGCGGCCTAGTCAGGAGAGAAGACGGAGTCCAATCCGGCTATGGGAACGCCCAGAAGACTTAACGACTTAGGCCCATAATGTTACTTGTAGTTCAAGATGTACTCTGTAACCAACTCTTAGTCGTAGCCGGATTGATCTCTCCTGTAAACCCTAGGCCAGATATCTATATAAGCCGTCCTAGGGAGAGCCTTTAGGGCACACCCAATACTTTAGACCCTCAACTCGCATAGGCGATACCATTGTAACCCATATTCCGGCTCTGCCGTATTACTGGATTGCTAGCAGGAGTAGGATCCGTCCAAAGCCGGCGGATTCGAACCTGGGTAAACTTGTGTGCTCGCCGTGCCGGAACACCGTACGTCTCACCCCCCTCTTTTCCGCACGCCTCGAGGTCCCCCTCATGGCGTACTTGTCATCAATCCGACGACACCTACTGGATGCAGGTATAATTTAACCTGTTAAAGAGAGTGATTGGGTAAGTCCTATTCATTGTGTCCCTAAGAAGGGCGGTTTTACTATTGTTCCTAATGAAAACAATGAACTAATATCTACTAGCACTATTGCTGGGCACATGATGTGGCTGGAATGCGGTGGGACGAACAAGTGCCTCGTCCAATAGTGTCCTCCCGAGCCTTCCACGGGTTCCACCTAGCGGTGACCTAGAGAAAGGGACCGCGTTATCGTCCCCATCCACACTCCCCTCCCACTCCTAGTCCCTAGTCTAGTCAAACCCCAAAACTCTAGTCGCTCCCTCCCTACCGACAAGGCCCTCGATCGTTGGCCGGGATGATGAAAGGGGGCTAGAAGGGCTAGTTCCGGCCAGGAAGGAATGACCATGATGCCGTCTCCTCTGCCGCCGATGGCCATAATCATCGCCATCCCGTGTTGAGGTAGCCGTTAGCGCGCAGATCCTCCTTCTTCCGTGGCCCACCGGCGCGCATGCCGCTGCGCTCTGCGTGAAGTGTCTACGTCAGCCTCGAGGCCATGCGCATGTTGGCCGAGGTAGGCATGTCGTGCCCGTGGTTGGACGTGCACCTGCCGGTGGGCTGACACCTCAATGGATCCCGCGTGCCTGTGTCGGCCATCCCGGTGTCGGGCCCTGTGCGTCCCTGGGAGATCTGCTGCCATCGGGCCTTCCTATCGCTAGATCTAAGGCGGGACTCATCCTACTTCTTCCACTCCGACCTCTAAGACTGGTGGTTTGAGGCGGAGCATGCGGCACGGCGCGAGGCCATCAAGGCCCACCTCGAGAACCTCGACGAATCTGATAAGGACTACTGGGAGGAGTCCGATGAGGACTCCGGCATGGACGACGAGGGCTTGGACGACGGCCTCCGCTTCCCACCACCGTGGCCCGGCATCCCCAAATGGTCGCACTACAGAGGTGCCGACACTGTCGAGTTTGAGGTGTGGCCTCAGTGATGACAGCCTCCACTTCCCACCACCGTGGCCCGGCATCCCCGGAATCTCTATTTTCATTCTATAGTAGATTCAAGACAATTCCAACTGTTTTCTTTCGATACAAAACATCATCGTGTCGATTCTCCAAAATCGTGCCATTCTTTCTTATTCTTGCAAATACCCATATCTGTCGAATCTTGTTTTTTTTGCTCGCACCTGATCTTCTAACAGTAGCCTTGTGTTATACGGTGTTGTTACCAAATCCTGGCTCTTTTCAAATATTTGGCAGATTAGCGCTTTCTGGTTCAGCTCCTATGCGGGTACAGTTAAACAGTAGTGACAGTTTCAGATTCAGAGGTAAGCGAGAAGCAGCAAAGATCGCAAGCCGCAGTAGCGGACAACAACCTAGGCCACCGCCCATCGCTAGCTTGGCCCATCTCGTTTTCTCCTTTGTGGCCGGCTAACCCCCGAATTGGAGATCTACAAGTCCTTTCCTTCTTCTCCATTTCCTCTCTGTTCCCTTCCTCTGTCTCTCTACAGATAGACAGAAGGTAGCACGTGACAATCTGCGCCGTCTTCTGCATCACGCCGAGCTTGCCCTTCCCCTTCTTAAGCCGCAGCCCCGCAGAACCCTAGCTCACCCCACCTCCCTTTCCTTCTCTGTTTCCACCGCCTCCACCATGGCTGCCAGCGTGGGCCGCTTCCCGCCATCAACCCAGTAGCCGCCCGGGACCGTTGGGTAGGGGAGAAGCTGCCCCATCCTCGTCTGCGACGAATCCGCAGCAGCAGGGAGGCCGAAGCCGCAGGGAACGCAAACGTCGTCTTCCTCCCAGCAGTACCTGGAGCCGCTCTGCTCCTTCCCTTCTACACGGAGCTACAGCACGCCTTCCGGACCCCAATTCCCGTGGGAATCGGTCGAGGTGAGGAACCCCGTCCCTCCCTTGTCCTTCTCGCGGTCCCTCCGGTCCCAATTCGTGGCCGCGCCAACGAAATTCACTGCCGCGCGCGCGTTCCCCTTCAGGTTCAGAGTACTCGGTGGTTCAGTTCATCAGCTATCTTCAGCCTGTAGTGTTCTTGAGTGGTGGAACCTTCAATCTAACAGTAACCGAGATATACTCTAGTGGCTAGTGCCTGTTTTGCAAACTTGGAGACCCAGGATCAATCCCATTGTAGGCCAATTAATCTATCGTTTTATTCAATTTTGGGTGTCTCTGAAACTCTTCGCCTGAACCCCGCTTCGGCATCATTGTTTGTCTTCAGTTTCGAAGATAACCAAGCCCAGCCTTGTTAGATTAAAAACAAACCACCCATCCTTTTGTACAATAATTAAATGTAGCACATTGGCAGCGACCCTGTGTTCTGGTCGAGAGATCAAAGAATCAATTCTTTTGTGGCCAATTTTATTGTTCAACCTTTTTTTTGTACTCTCTGTTTCATGTGCAACCATAGAGAAAATGCAGAGTTCAGTTAGAGAAAGTTCAGATAAAAGGCTGGGACAGTTTTTCATGTCGAACGAGATCACACACCTGAAACTGTCTATCTGATGTTCAATTTTCGTCAGTCCCAGCTCCATTCTTAACTCTTTTCAAGTAATTTGCACCCATTTGAATCAATAGTAGATGATTAGCCTAGTGTTTTTTTCCTTGCTATTTTCTTCCTAGAGATCCAAGGTTCAATTATTGATGGCGTCCCTTTTATTTTATACTCCCTCCGTCTTATTTTTTCCATGATCTTGTAGTCTTACACACAATGTGAAACTCCGTTCCTTGACCACTGTTTAAAAAGAAAATCCCTAAGATTCAAGATACTGCTCCAATGCAGAACTCTCAAAAGCAATTTTTTTTGAAGTTGTTTAAAAATTTCAAATACAAAGTTTATTTCCAAACTTGTCTATTCTAAATACTAAAAGTATTAAACATTTTTAGTTTTCCAAGTAAAAATGAAATCAATCATAACTTGTATTCCGTAAATCGAAATTCGACAAATAATATGTCTAAATCGATAGGTGCGACGAGCCCGTTCTAACTATGCATTTTATGATATGAATTGAAGCATACATCATATAAATATTAACTATTCAGCAATGTTTATGGGAGCAAAACATGACTAAAAACTTGATAAAATGCTTTGTTCTTGTACCCCACACCTCACCCATGCCATGCTATGCTATGCCATGTAAATTGTGCATCATTCCATCATGGCATACTTGTTTGCTTGTTGCATATTATTTATATGATTATGCAATTTATTTATTTCGGCCCCTTGTGTGTTTGGTTTTTTATTCGGGTAGACACTGATCAAGGAGAATACCAGGAGCCTTATGAGTATTACCCGGATCCTTCCTATTCGGCAACAGAACTACCAGGCAAGCAATTCCCCATGCTTGCATACATATAGTACCTATGCTTCTATCTTACTCTTGCATCATTGAGTCGCGAATGCATTAAATTGAATCTTAAGTATTGCATAGCCTTTACTTGTATACCCCACTGAAGCTTGTATCTCAATCCCATGAGCCATTACTACAGGAGTTGATTGAGCCATGCCATTCGTAGAATTGCATGTGTAGGATTTGTGCGAGTCTTTGGATAACGAGGTACCTAAGCAACTTAATCTGAGTAGTAATGGGATAACTAATGAAAGAGGCATCACTGAGCATTATCTGCTATTTGGTTCTTTAAGCTCACTTGTGTCCTGTAGGACCTCGAGTACTTGATTCCTGTTCCTTGACTATTCACACTATCCACATACGGGAGACCATATGGATTCCCCTTTGGCTGAGCTTGATTCACACTTTATTTCTTGGGGCCACAAACTAGTTCAGGGCTTTATTACTTTCTTGTACTTATGCCATGCTTTACTGCTTTATTTACGATTGTGCGTGGAGCACCTGTACTGTTTAAGATCCCGCGCCACGTTTATGCTGTATCGACAAGCCCAGTCACACTTTCAGGTTCCCAGTCGTTTACCACCGTTGTCGCAAACCCTGGGTCTGTCTTGGAGATGGCCAACTTCGTTGTGCGTAGCTTATTGGGGTGGCCCCTTGAAATAATTTATGAATCCTGTGAATGGATTGTCGTGAGGCCTGGTTGCGTTTATTTGGTTCTTCCCGAGGTTGATCATGTGTGTGTTGCTATTTGTGCACCCCTGCATGATAAATCTTTCTGAAAGCCGTGTCCACGATTATGGACGACTTGGAGCATAGTTTCTCGATCATAGACAAGGATAACTGAAGTACTGCTTTTAATTTGACTAAGACATGACTAGTAATTAGTGCAAAACTCATGGAATGGTTAATAAAATTGCCAACGGACGAGATGTTCTTCCGCCTTCTCGTCGGTAAGCGAGAAGTTGGATAAGCGAGGTCATTTATGTTGCTTATAAACTGTTGCTATTAATTAACGAGCGTTCGTCCATATCTGGTTGGGTAGATGTGTAGAGAGTCTCTATATCTCTTTGTAGATATTATCTTTCGCTGCAATTGCATCACCCCCTGGTTGTTCCATTTAGCTGCATTAAGACTTGCTGAGTACCCCTAGGGTCTCACACGATAAATATTTGGTTCAGATGGACAGGTATACTCTCAGGAAGGTTACTGGGTTGGGTAGATGGATGATGGTGGCAACGACTATCAGGTGTAGAGATTCTGGGGATGGAGATCCTTGAGATCTGTGGGCAGGATGTGCTTATTTCAGAGGCATCTTATGCCAATTTGCTTCTTAATCCGTACTCGGATCTTCTTTTTCGCTTCCGCTTGATACTCTGATGTGTGATGTATGAGGATGTATCCTAACCTATTATATCTATCTAGGATATTTAGATCTTGCTGTATGGCGTTGCAATATTTCGATTTCTTTCAGATGGTGTGACTCTGATGTCTATTGTAAGTTGCAAACATACTTACTCATTTGTGTATGTCGTATTCGCATTACCTGTCGCTTATGTCGCTCGCTCTTGTCCCGATATTCTTGAAAGTGCATAAGGTGGTAGGTCGGTACCATGCACCGCTCCGCTTCGATGGGCCTACACGTGGATGGCCTTGGGCCTCCGCGGTAGAATCACTTATCCACTTTTGGGTTCGTCTAGGCTTGAACTTAGAGCGTAATATTCGAGGTATTACAACGGGAGAATATCATTTTGCAGCCCGAAAGTTGGGACGCCCAGGCAACGCGGTACCCAAGTTGCCTGTAATCAGCCTCGATGACTACGGTTGGTGTGCCAAATACTCAGAGGGTCTTTTTCACGATGACTTCAACTTTACTTTTCAATACAAAATATCAGGCTAACGGCCGTCAAGTTGGGCCCCCTGTCAGTTCTCGTCGTTATGTCACTCCTGTCGCTTAGGCCTGGTGGCTGTCACGTATGCTTGAAGTGCTGGCACAGTGGATAGGACAACACGACCGGCCCAGTGTATGGATGTGACAAAATAGGGCACATATATCATCGTTATAATTATTTTTTGTTTACACAGCAGCTGGAATGGCCACCGCCAGACGTCTCTCCTTTGGACTTCCGTCCCCGTCGTTAACCACTACCTTAAAAGCGAATTGATGGTTCCATCGTTCCCCTGTCTGACAGAAACCACTCTTTTTCTTCCTGTCATCTGTCTTCTTCGCGTCTTCTCCTTGCCGCCATGGAAGGTCGTCGCACACTAGAGACAAGCTTCACTACCCATGACAATAAGAAGATAGACGTCGTCTACACTAACAAGGAGAAGACAGTGGTGCGAGTCCTAAGGATGTACGAGGGTTGGCTTGAGAAAGACGAGGACATGTTTGTGGGATTGGACCTCTAGTACACCCTTGAGGACCCATATGTAGGGAGTGAAGTCGCCTCGTTCAACTGGCCATGAGGAAACACATCCTCATCTACCACGTCTCCCAGTTTGTAGATCTTCTCTCTGTAGTTAACCGCTTTTAGGGTTTTCTCCTCTTGTTGTTTATCCATTTTCTCATCTTGCAACTACTGGATTTTATTTAGGACCAAATAAATTATGACAAGACAATGTTGAGAGTCTTGATCTTGCATTTACTAAACTTTTTAAAATTATATTCAGATGATGATCTTGCATTGACCAAATATTTCTAGCTACAAATTTTGGTGATGACAAACTACATACTTGTAGAAAAAGGAATTGTTTTCTGCACTTTCGACAATACAACTGATTTTTTGAAATTTCATCAAGAGGGAATTACAATTCCTGCGCCCAACTGGATTGATATTCAGAGTCTTGTTAAGATCCTAGGGGGCTCGAGGAAGGATGAAATGGCATCACTCGCAACTAGAATCATCAATGAGTCGTACGACAGAATGAAGGCATATTTCCCTATGGATAGGCACAATTTTTGGGAGGAGTGGCCATTGTCTGATATAAACCTGAAGTATGCATCCATAGATGCTTACGTGAACTACCAGCTGTACAAGAAGATCCATTTCTTTCTATGTTACCTCGTGTTTTGCCCTATTTGCAAGAGGGAAGACGAGCTTAGGGGAGCCCTTTGTAGAAAATGCAGAATAACTGAGTTTGCAGCTGCATATGCAATGAAAATGGCTGCATCTGAAGTAACTGATAGAGAGGCTGCAGAAGCAGCTGAAAGAGAGCTTGCAGTTGAAGAAGAAGTCACTGACAGAGAGGCTGCAACTGAAGGAGCAATCAGAGAGGCAGCATCTTCTAGCAGTAAGAATCAGGCCTGTGATGCACCGCTAATTGTGCCGTAGGATGCTGGAGATAGGGAAGCCAAGTCAGATCCCAGGTGGGACGAAATTGCATTTCGTGAGCTATGGAGTGCCAATAATGTAAGATCCACCTGGAATGATCGCAGTTGGTCGCCTAGGAACGATGGCAAGCGCCTCCAGTGGTCTGGTGAGAAGTGAATTAAATTTTACTCCTTTGTGTTATGTTTCTTTTTTGTGGAACTCAGTTATCTTGTCAAGATGGCTAGCGCCTCAAGTGAGAGTAGTAAAATAAATTTTACTTCTTTGTGTTATGTTTCTGTATGTGTCTTGTAGCTTGTCAAGATGGTAGCTCACTAACTGCCAGTTTGAAAGAGTATCTTTTTCCTCTCTCGCTAAACAGATATGTTTCATTTTGCCCAAATTGGTAGCAAATCTAGAGAAGATTCTCTCTTTGATAATTCATTTCCTTTTGGGCCTCCTTTTGCCTCCGATCTGGTAGCAAATCTAGAGCAGCAAATGACACCAGGCAGAATACATTCAATCAGAAAACAAAACAAATGTAGGTATAGTTGTGCGCAGCCAAATAGGATATAGCGATAGAAAGTAGGTTGCTTAATGAGGTTCGATGCATTCAACCCCTTCCTTCCGTGCAGAAATAGGATGCAAGGAAAATGTAGAAAATCAAAAGAAGATGCTTACCACTAGCAGTAGCAGCAGACATGTTCAACCCCTCCTTGCATTCGCTTGTGCCTTCGCCTCCTCCCTCTGGCGCTTCCTCCGCTTCTTGCTGCCCAGTCCCTTGATCTTGGGGGCCTTGGGCTTGATTGGAGGCATGTGGCCCTCTTAGATGGCCACCCGCTGGAGGTTTCGGAGGTGAATGCCGAGAGCCTGGTGTTCAGCGATGTAGGCATTGATGTTCACGGGCTAGCCGCCATTGGGGGTGCCGGAGCTCGCGCCCACTACATGCATCACGATGCAGTTCAAGTCGGTGCCGGTGAGACTCGTCCTGTAGAAGGAGATCGCCTTGCAGAAGAGGCAACTATAGACGCCGCCAGTGAAGAAGGCGTCGTACTGGCCGGCCTGCAGCCTCCTCATCACCTGACGAGTCTTGGTGTGCCTGGACTCGTCATCACTGCAGACGTCGCTTCCGTAAACCTATTGGAAGAAAAGGAAAATGGGGGAGTAGATGATGTAAGAAGATCGAGCAATCGAAATGCGAACAAGCGAATCCTAATAAACCAAGATCTAGCATCCAACGATGGGAACGAGAGAAGTACTAGGGAGGGGGAGCAAGCCCTAGTTACCTCCGACCATGGGTCGTCGATGCCGGTGTCATAGGGGTTCACCGGAGCGATGTACTCATCTAGATCGTAGGGGTCCCTGGGGAGCTGGATCTGCTCGTGACCGGCAGGAGCCTCCTTGCCGGCCGGGGGCTCCTCGCAGGTGGCTACGTCGGTAGCGGGGATGGGGGCCTGGACGGGAATGGCGGCTGCCATCAATGCCTCGACGGGGGCCTGGACGGGGACAACGGCTGCTTTCAACGCGTCGAGGGGGACCGGCAAGGAGACGGGGGCCTCCTCACCGGCTGCCTCGGAGGCGACGATGGCCACCGTATGCTCCTCCGCCATCACCGGCGCAGACGGGGTTTTCTCAGGACTTTGCAGATGCTGGTGGGACAGTGGAGAGGGTTTCGTGAGGAGAGTGACCAAGAGTGAGAGTGCATGTGCGGAGAGGGGATCCATAGTTAAGGTGAATGGAAGCAAGGCACGTTTCGTCGCACCACCGTGCAACGCGCCGCGCAGGCTACTGCACCGTGCACCGCGACACTCACACGGTACGTCACGTTTTTTCCGGGCCATGCATGGCAGTTCTGTATTGGGCCGCATGCAAAGGGCGCATACACAATTTCTATGTATGAAGTTTTACACGACCATAAAATTGGCGATAATTAAAAGGGGAAATGTAGAGGGGAAGGTAGGTGGTTGTATGATGATATTTGTGGGGTTGTGCTAGATCGGGTAGAGGGATGTGTTGATGGCTGTGAGTGACTCAATGAAGGGAGAGACGTTAGGTCCCGTCGATCTCAGCTCTTCGGCCTCCGGCTAGCGCGTGGAAGTTTCTTATGCTGAGGCCCAATTGGAAGTGAGATTGAGAGCCGCTATGTAAAAAATGGGATATGTCTTACTAAAATCAAGTGGCAATAAATTACAGCTGCCCGTCGATGACCGTGCACTCGATGACGCATGTGTTGTGGCGTAGTAGTAGCAGTAGTAAGCTTTTCAGACTTGATTAAACATGACATGACAAGTCGACGACTTTTTCCATGGACGGCTTCGTGTTCCTTCTTGTAGAAGTCTCGCTGAGGGAGACGTTCGTGCTGTCTCACGATGTACTGTGAAGGGCACGACATGTGCAACGATCCTCGTTGGATCACACAAAATCAATGTTTGGTGCGCACGATCCGCGTGACAACTATGACTACCAATCAGGGCGTAGCAGACAGAGTAAGCACATGTTTGGGCTTCTACGAAGGGAAGAGAGGGGGGCAAAACTGAGTAGTATCAAAAAAACCAAGGGAAAAACTAAGTAGTATAAAAATGGAAAGTGAGTTTCTTGTACAATGAAATACATCAAATTATGCCAAGATAGATCCACTAGAGTTCATTGGATGTGTGTTCTTTTCATGAACCACACCTAGTGTCATTGCATGTGTGTTTTGCCTTCCCAAAATCCTTTCTGAAAACAAAACCAGTGTCATTGCATGTGTGTTTTGCATGTGTGTTCTTCTCACAAACAACACATGGATCCACCAGTGTCATTGGATGTGTGTTCTTCTCACAAACCACATATGGATCCACCAGTGTGATTGCATGTATGTTCTTTTCACAAACCACAACTAGAGTCATTGCATGTGTGTTCTTCTCACAAACCACATATGGATCCACCAAAGTTCATTGGATGTGTGTTCTTTTCATGAACCACACTAGTGTCATTGCATTTGTGTTCGTCTCACAAACCACATATGGATCCACCAGTGTCATTGGATGTGTGTTCTTCTCACAAACCACATATGGATCCACCAATGTCATTGCATGTGTGTTCTTCTCACAAACCACATGTGGATCCACCAGAGTCATTGTATGTGTGTTCTTTTCACAAACCACATGTGGATCCACTAGAGTCATTGCATGTGTGTTCTTCTCAGAAACCACATATGGATCCACCAGTGTCATTGGATGTGTGTTCTTCTCACAAACCACATATGGATCCACCAGATTTCATTATATGTGTGTTCTTTTCATGAACCACATCAGTGCCATTGCAAGTGTGTTCTTCTCACAAACCACATAAGGATCCACAAGTGTCATGGGATGTGTGTTCTTTTCATGTACCACACCCAGTGTCATTACAAGTGTGTTCTTTTCATGAACCACATATGGATCCACCGGTGTAATGGGATGTGTGTTCTTCTCACATACCACATATGGATCCACCAGTGTCATTTCATGTGTGTTCTTCTCACAAACCACATCTAGAGTCATTCCATGTGTGTTCTTTTCACATACCACGTAAGGATCCACCAGTGTCATTGGATGTGTGTTCTTTTCATGAACCACACCTAGTGTCATTGCATGTGTGTTCTTTTCATGAAGCACATATGGATCCACCATAGTTCATTGCATGTCTGTTATTCTCACAAACCACATTGATCCACCAGTGTCATTGCATGTGTGTTCTTTTCACAAACCACATGTGGATCCACCAGAGTCATTGCATGTGTGTTATTTTCATAAATCACATAAGGATCCACCAGTGTCATTGGATGTGTGTTCTTTTTGTGAACCACAACCAGTGTCATTGCATGTGTGTTCTTCTCACAAACCCTACATGGATCCACTAGAGTTCATCGCATGTCTGTTCTTTTCACAAACCACATATGGATCCACCAGTGTCGTTTCATGTGTGTTCTTTTCATTTACCATAGCTAGAGTCATTGCATGTGTGTTCTTTTCACAAACCACATGGATCCACCAGAGTCATTGCATGTGTGTTCTTTTCATTAACCACAACTAGAGTCATTGTAACATCCCAATTTCAGCAACCCTCATTAGTTGTCCAAAATGCAAAAATCAGGGGGAACAAAAACTTTTTCTTGTTTAATGCTTAAGTGTTTGCTGGTTGTTTGGATATGCTTATGCTTATGAAGGTGTATTAGATGATATACTCGTTACCTTAACACCAGTTGACAAAAGCTACTTCCCAAAACAGTCTTGGCTTAATTTCCATATTCTCAAATGTTCTGGCATTTCAAAACCTAAGCCAAGAAGCCCTTGCAAACCAACTATTTTAGTAGCTTCTATTGATCAAACTATGGAGAGATATATAATATAATCTCCTTATGTTTTCCAGATAGAACCTTCAACTACTCTTACCCCTAGGATCTCCAGAAACCTCTTTGCCAGATTTTGAACTATACTCTTGGTAGAAACACCAAGGACCTTACGTTGTTCAACTCCAACCTATTCAAAACACCCATCCTTACCTCAAGCTAAGCTTGCTGGTAACCCTAGTAGTAGTTGATTTGTTGTAAGATGAGTTGCCTTGATCTGATGTTTGACTTGATTGCTTAGAAGTAGTATGAGCTACCCTAGGAGCTTATCCACAAGGATCAAGATACTCAAGATCACCAAATCCTAAGAAAGAATACAAGATGGATCTAATCCCTAGCCACTAGGTGATCACCTAAAACCCTAAACCAGATCAATTCTGTAGATATCCCTTCTAGAAGCTCCCAAGTCAATGAAGACCAATACCAAGCATGGATCCCTTCTACTCAGTCTACTCTTCAACCACATCCACTTGATGATCCTTTGGTACCTTGCAACCCATCAAGATCATCACCACCCATACTCTAGTCAAAATCCCTAAATCCTTTTTGGATGTCTCGAATCTGTTTCAACATAACCTTTTTGGATGTCTCCTTTTCTCAACCCTTGTGCATTTTTAGTAATGCACTTGAACCATATTGTTAAACATCATAAGGACTACCAAGGACCACTCGTGACCTTGGTTAGATCATCCTCCAACCCACCTGTTCTTGATGGTTTTGCAGGCAATAAATTAACTATTCCTGCAAATCTAGTCAACATGCCTACTTTGAAAGAAGCTCACACCACCATCCTACCTTCTATGGACCAAATCTTTTCATGGTTGTGTTCTAATCATATAGTTCTATCAATACCTACTTCACTTGTTCCAAGTGGATCTTTGTGCTTCTTAAACCCACAGGGTTTTGAAGGCTAGTTGATAATCTGCCTTGGCAGGCTTATTTTGTCCAAAGTTTGAAATCAATTCTTGGTGAGCTCAAGCAGGATCAAGATCAAACCTCTACACCATTGCAATACAAATCACTTGGTCTATCCATCCACATATCCCATGCCCCAAGGGGAGATCTGAACTCCAAAATACAACCATGTGTTGATGGTATGAAATTAACATCACCCTAGATCCTTAATCTAGGGTATTCCACCAAAATCAACTTGGATTCTCCAATACCAAGGTTGAAAATGCTTGCTACACCTTGTATACATCATCTACCTTGATCATCAAGATTTATCAATGATTATCCATATTTATTATGGACCAAAACTATTTAATTCCCTTAATAGGCAAAACCTCCAAAACCTCTCCCATAAAGGAAAGTTTGGTTTTGCCAAAACACTTCCCCAACTTTTGGATCAATTGAGGTCTGCAAATCATAACCCATCTTCCCACTTCAAAAATAAATATTTTTGAAGAGCTTTATTATTTCTTTTTCCCATTTCCTTAAAAGGCTGAAATGGAATAATAATTGTTTTAAATACTTTTAAGCCACTATAAATCTTGGGAAAATTCCCCCAAGTGTGTATTTCTATTTGGGACCATCTCACATCAAAAACTCCACTTGTCTAATGTAAATTTATCAAATGATCATCTAGATGTGGTATTTCTGTAGTTCTTTTTTTCAGCGGAGCCTTGGTAGATGATTCAGAGCAAGATCAGATTCTTGATGATGAGGGCCCCCTTTGTTTGATCGAGCGATGCCGAATCCAGCCTTGCGTACTTCTGCAGTTTTTGAATAAATGGATTTAAGTGGACTTTAAATCTTTAGAAAAATCCCAAATAATTCCTGGATATCTACCTTGACCTCATCTATGTACCAGTACCATCTCCCCACCTTGCCCAGTGCAAAATATTAAACTTCCTTCACAAGCCTCATTTTGATCAAATGTGGCAAACTACGGAATTAGTGGCCTAGACCAAATTAAAATCACCACCAAGGCTCAGCACCACTCACCACAGCAAACACCATCTCCTCTAGTCGTGATTACTATAGCTAATCACTGTAGCATCTTGTCCTTTAGTGCTTGGACACTAGCACTTAACCCCGTGTGGGTGTCTTGGCATGCAAAACCTCTTTACTCCTCTAGCACCAGAAACCCTTCCCTCTGCTCTGCAGCTCGACCAGAAAACCACCTCCCCTGCCCACAGCATCCTCCCCTGGTTTCACCTCCCCCCACAAGCTCGATCGACCAAGTCCATCAAGAACCTCTCCCTCTCGGTATATAGTGCTAGAGGCCACTACAGCTCTCCCCTCCCCCTCATTTTCCTCCTACCCCTCTACCTCACCACCCCAGAGCACCCTTCTCCCCCTCCACTGCTCTGCCCTGCTCGAGAGAGAGCAAGGGAGAAGCCTCGGCCATTTTTGAAATCTAGCTAGCATCTCCTCTCCCGAGCCTCTCCCTCTCTGCATGTACGATTGTTGAGAGCTCCTCAACCTTTTGAACCCCGCGGTTCCTTTCTTTCTCTGCAGGGACGCCGGATACTGCCACCGCAGCAAGCCCCAGTGACCATCTCTCGGGCATCCGCCCGCGAGGCACTTCCAGGCGACGAACCTGGTCATGCCGCCCATCGACAGGACCGGCTAGAAGCACCGCGTCGCCCCAGCCACACCCCGGCGCCTCTCCATGCCCCAAGTGAGCTCCCCGCGTGCCGCCCAAGCCCCTAGGGTTTCTGCCCTGCCGCCGCTTTGCTGCGGAGAAGAAGGTCTCCCTGCCGTCGATCCCCCTTTAGATCGGACGGCCACCAGGGCACCGTACCGCTTCGCCCCTCCAGCCACTGACCACCGGGCCCCGCGGCGTGGGAGTGAAATCCCCTTCCCGTGCGCTAGCTCGCCGCTATGGGCTGAATCCCCCTCTGCCGGCCCATTGTCGTTTGGAATCTAGCCCGCGAGGCAATTTCTCCTTTTCTTTTAGCATTTCTTTACCAGATTTGATTTTGGCCAGTTACTTTAACTGAAAATGAGAATGGTAAATGCCTCCAGCTGACCAGATACAAATTTTCTAGGATACCTTAGTGTTTTGTCTATCATGCTATACCAAAATCTTGGCCAAATACCACAAATTTCTCCTATGTATACCTAGAGGTACCCTTTCCAGTAAATAAATCCCTCAGGGAGTTCTGTATACCCAAATAACATGAATCAAAGTTCTCATGGAAGGTATTTGCTATACCAATCAACCAGCATAGGTCTCTTGCCAAGGTGAACAATAGTTTGCCCTTGGTAAGAATAACAAAATCCCTCCAATTCTGACTTTAGAAAATTCCCTAGACCAAATCCAATTATCTTGGATGTGGTAGACTAAGGCCTATCCAAATCCAGGAGCTCATGATTTATTGAGCCTCTAAATTAAAATATTCTATGCATGGTTTATTCACCTCTAAATTCACTACAATAGCTATACAGCTCCAAAAAGGTTGATTCCAATTTCCTGAAGAAAGGTATTTCAACTACCTACCATGTGTCCTTTGAATAAAATCAAAAGCTACTGTAGATTTAATTTGGTGAACAAGACAAAAACCGCCCCGAACTACCTTTGGGAATTTCTTCAGGGCATCCTTGTAATTGTCTTAACCTGATTTCAACTCTCAGTGAACAAGTACATCAAACCCTACTGAACCATCCAAGGAAATAATTTTTGGAGGTCAAGAACTTTTCTGATGAATTATTTCCTAAAACTAGAGCCTTTAGCACTAGAATATTCATAAGAAATTAAAGGAAAGTGATAAATTAGTGAAACCACTCTTGTTGGTTTCATTTTATCAACACCTATATGTTGGTATCATTGGTACACAATGGTATCATGCTGAATAGGTCTTTGGTCCAAAACCCCTCCTAGGTAATTCCTAGACTATAAATCCTAAGGGATTTTCTTCCATATTACCAAGACAAGGCCAATCTTATCAAATCCTTTCTGAAGGGAATATGCCTGAGAGGCAATAATAAAGTGGTTATTATCTTATTCCATCCTTATGATAAATGTTTCTTTTACATGCTATAATTGTATTGATCAGAAACGTCAATACATGTGTGATTAATAAACAAAAGGGTTCCTAGTTATGCCTCTCTTATAGACTAGCTCGTTGATTAACAAGATGATCATGGTTTCCTGATCATGGACATTGGATGTTGTTAATAACGTGGTCACAACATTGGTGGAATCATGTGATGAACATTCATCTGAAGTATAGCATTACGATCAAAGTCATTACGTTTATATTGCTATAACATCATACGAAGTAATCTTTATCCTTAGACCATGAGATCATGTTAATTTCTAACATCGGAAGAGTATCTTGATAACATCAAACGTCACACCGTAACATGGTGACTATAAAGATGGGTTCAGTGATACGAAGTTGTTATGTTGAGGCTCATGGATCAAGAGTGGAATTTGTCAATCCCGATGACGGATAGATATACTCTGGGCCCTCTCGTTGATATCACATTGAAATAGCTTGCAAGCAAGTGATGTGATCACTAGAATGTTATATCACGGGAATGAGAAAAGAGTGCATGTCGGTAACAAGATCAAACTAGGTACGGAGATACCTATGATCGAATCTCGGACATGTAATATATCACGAGAGAAAGGGATTTAGTTACAAGCGTTAAAGGTTCTCACGATCACAAAAGTCATCGTTGAATGTGTAGGAGTCAGTACGGATCTCCAGGTCCCGCTGCTGATTATTGATCGGAGAGGGGTCTCGATCATGTCTCCATTATTCGCGAACCGTAGGGTGACACACTTAAGGGATACCGACACCATTTGGAGCAAATATGTTTCAGATAAAGATTTAAGAAAGCACTGGAATTATTTCAATAGACACCGAAACTGTTTCGGGTGAAATTGCTGAAATTAGTTCTCCGTGTAATATTGAAATGTTGCAGGGGGTTTTATGTGAATGTTTGTTAATTAAACTAATTAACAAAATTCTAAATAAAAATAATAAAAGAGTTTTATTAAATGAGTGAGCATTAAATTTGGAGAAATTTAATGCATTTAAAGTGGAGACTTTAAAAGGGAATGTGAAGAGGCATTTTAATGTGGAGGGGTTACCACCACATGAATGGAGGAGGTGAAGAGGCACCTCCTCCATGCGTCGGCCATGAAGGAGGGGCACCCCTCTCCTCCTATAAAAGGCCACCCTCTCCTCACTTCTCACACACACCTCCTTGTGAAGGATCTCTCTCCCCCTCTAGTATTATTCCCCACGGTCTCGGATTAGCAAGATACATGTTCCTGGTGGCTTTATCTGGAAAGGAGTTGCTGCTTCTGCTGCTTTGCTGGAGCCAGGGACGGAGGTTGTCAGGGTACCGGATGTGTGTGCGATCACGGATGCACCACTTCATTGCGGTGCTAGACTTGGTGGTGCTGGAGCTGGATTTGAAGGACGTGCTGGAGCCGGACCTGCTCGGACTTCCTCATGATCTTGAGATTGGCAAGTGTACGACTACATCACCCACGAGTTCCTACTCGTTAACAAAACTCGTTGTCTTCGAGGGTAAGTTCTCGTTGGATGTATGTCCACCCGTTGCTTTGTACCTAGTAGATAGATCTTGGCGTGTAGTTCACACCGTAGGAATTTTTTTGTTTTCTATGCTGCGGACCCAACAGTGGTATCAGAGCCAGGTCAATGCGTATGTGCTTTGCACGGGTAGTACACATATGTTTATATGTGGGCGATCATGATCATGTTATTGCATCTTCTATGTATTTTGGATATTGGTGGCATAGTGGGATGAAGCGGCCCGGACCAACCTTACATGTCATCGTACATGAGACCGGTTCCACGACTGACATGCAACTTGTTTTGCATTAGTGGCTGGCGGGTGTTTGTCTCTCCTACTATAGTCAATATCTGATTTACAACGAGTTGCTAATAACTTGGTTATCCTCGTTGTGGTTCATGTTCGTAGGTAAGAATGGTTCTATCTCCGAAAGCCCTAAGCCACGTAAATCTTTTAATTGATAAATTAGAGGCGTCTAGTTTAGATCGTTGATGGGCTAGTGTCTTGATATGGTATTGTTGTAAGTAGATGTATGACAGATACTCTTACAACACACTCAACGTGTAAGTTCCATAGACCTTGGCCTTACACACAAAGGAATGATAGAGATCATACCACGATGCAAGTGATATAGATCAAATGCATGGACCATATCATCTCACTTTACACATTAGATGTTAGCATCTTATACTGCTAGTTTGGCGCTTTCTGTAGCATTGTAAGATGATCCCGCATTTAGATATCAAGATATAAATGTGTTCTTCCTTAAGTATGCACCGTTTTATGGATCGTGTTTCGAGACATCACGTGATGATCGGGTGTACTCGACTCTACGCTTTCATACAAACGGGTGTAAGACAATTTTACACATGCGATTACTAAGGTTCTTACTTGGCGAGCCTAGCATGTACAGACATGGCCTCGGAACACGGACTGAAAGGTTAAGCATGAGTCATATAGTTGATATGATGCCCATATAGATGCTCGCCTTTGAAGCTACATCAACTCACGTGATGATCGGACTTGGTGTAGTGGATTTGGTTCATGTAATCACCAAAAAGACACGAGGGGTGTCGTTTTTGAGTGGGAGTTCATTTCTAATTTGGATTAGTCGAACCACATTTGTCATAAATTAAATCAAAGTGAATCTGCATAGTTTGTTGTAGCCATTGGCATTCGTTTTCTACCTTATGCTTAGTTTTTATTTGAGATAATAGAACTATAGAATTCTGGATATTTACTTTACGAACTGGTATCGTATTGTTTTGAATGTCAATTTAAAGTTTATAAGTCCTATTGCAAACTTTCAGCAAACTCTATTTATTCTATGCAGTTTAATAAGTAGTATTAAATCAAGAGTAAGAATTCCAATGTTAGTATCTAAAGTATCATGTTTGCCTCCATGATTATTGATATTCAAAAGTTGTTTTAATATCAAGATTATATTGGAGCCGAAACTTGTTTCAGAAACCATCATGTGTGAAAGATATTGTGATATCTGAAACAATGCTTTTGGTTGCATTATGATAGAGTATAATTTGGCGAAATACATGTTCTCATATTGTATGAGAATTTGTGAAGGTTGGAGATGCTAGGCATCCGAATCTACCAAAATGGTTTTGGGAACTGATATTATACTCGTGATTCTTCCTTATAGGCTATAGTAGCTTGATCATGAAAGTTTCCATGATAAGGATGAATAGAAGATGTAAGTAAAATGTTTACTACACTAATAGATGACTAAAGAATGGATTTTTGAAATAATGCCAAACATTTGATGATGGTGATCCACTTCAAAGTGCAAGTCCAAAGGTATTAGTATTTGACTATATACAAGATTTGTACCATGTGTCATGTTGATGACACCACTATTGAGGTTGATAGATTCTTTTAAAAGAAAAGGAATTGCTGAAAGAGAATCTATAAAATATTTGGCAAAAAATAAAAGGTTGGAGATGTCCAACTTGGGTATATAGAAGATATACATGTTATAGTTGTATTCCTTGCTTATTAAACAATGTGGTTCTTAGGTATTGGATACCTGTATTGGATACCGAATTGGTTGGTATGAAGTGTCATACAGGACAACGCAATTCATGAACTGCAATGGCCTAAGTAACTAGCAAGAGAATAAGTGATGATGATCATCGAAAACAAATAAAGTGTTATTGTGCTTTTCGTTGTCGTCAAACCTAGCCTTGAAGATTTGTTTTAATAATTGTTATTTTGTTCCGGTATTACGAGAACAATGGTTGTTCAAATAATTACCGTATTCCATAAAGGATGGATGAACTTTTACAAGTCTAGTGGGAGAAATCACATCCATAAATACTATTGATAAAATGTCGCAAGACAAATGATTGAAAGATCACTTATGAAGTGACATCGCTGTTTAAATTATATTGGAAAGAAAACATGAAGAAACTCCATGTTGATGGATTTTTGGAGTCTTTGATTTTGATCAATTGACGCATGTGAGACTTTCCTCGAGATAATTGAAACTCCGTCCATAGGCCAGAGAGGAACGAATGACTAGATTATTGGAAATTGTGCATGCTGATGTGCATAGTCCATTAGCCATATGCGATGGATCTTTTTGGTTCATATGCTTTCTTCGAAAATTTGAGTGAATATATCTGTATATTTACTTAATAAGGAAGAAGTATGAAACATTTGAAAGTTGTTCAAAGACTTTCAAGATGAAGTGAAAAATCATTGTAACTAGAAAATAAAGAGTTTATGATTCGATCATAAAGGAAGATATTTGAGTTACATGTTTAGCAAAACACCTAAGATTTGAGGAATTGTTCCATGAATTTGGATTTCCCGATAAACCACAGGAGTATGGTATGTTAGAGAGATGAAATCAAACCATGTTTGACATGGTAAGATCAAAGGTGTCATTTATAAAACTGCCATTATGTTTTAAGGATTGAAGCTTTAGAGACTACAGCTTTTACACTGAAAAGAGCACCATCGCGATCCATTGAAATGACACCATATGAATTATGGTTTGGGATAAAACCCGAATTGTCTTTTCTTAAATTTTGGTATGCTATGCATAAGTCAAATGTTTACAACCAAAGTCGGATAAGCACGTCTTTGTAGGTTATCCCAAAGAATTTGTTGAGAATTTCTCCATAACACCGAGGACAAAAGAGTTTGTTACTTGGAACGTCAAGTCTCTTGAGAAGGAATTTTTCGTGAAAAGTTAGGTGGGACGACAATAGAACTTTGATAAGGTTGTTGAACCTTAGCTATATGTGCTAAGTAGCGCAGCGCCGGAAAGTGTCCCGGTGGTGGCCACAATGCTCATGGCTCTCGCGATTACAAAAGGTGTGATCTCGGAGATTAGAGTTCCTATAGAACCGTGTGGTTCGGTAAGAATCAAATACTAAGATTTGATAAGCAAGTCATTATTGTTTTGACAATGATGAACCGACTACATGCAAAGAAGCGATGATGGGCCCTGACTCCATAAAATGACTAGAAGTCATAGAATCCGTGATAGTATCCATACACGAGAAATCAAGTTTCTGAACATGGAAGACCCTCCGGAAAGGTGTGAAGCCTATCGGTCGTGTTTGGATCTATAAAGAAATAAGACATGGATGTTTAACATCTATGAAATAGTCGACACGTCGGAAAGAAGTTTACGAAAATGTTCAAGGAGTTGACTATGACAAGATTTGATCTTTCATAGCGATATTTAGTCTTGACGGATTAATGTAGAAACCACTACATATAATTTGGTATATGGTAATTGAATAAACAAAACAATGTTCTTATAATAGAACAGTTACCTAGGATGTGTACATGACACGGTCCAAAGGGTTTTGTTAATTCAAAGGGTGCTAAAAGGGCATGCAAACTTCAATAGTTGAAGTAAGCATAGCGGAGTTGGAATCTTCACCATGATGAAACTGTTAAAAGAGTTTAAATTCATCGGAGATGATGAAGATGCTTGCATTTGCAAGAAATTAAGTGGGAGTGCTGAGACATATTTCTAATACATTATGTAGAGGACATATTGTTGATTGGAAATGATGTATCTTCTATTGACACAAGTTAAGAATTTCATTAAAATAAGATTTCGATGAAAGACTTGGGCAAAACCGGAATATTAGGCATCAATATCTATATGGATAGATTAAGGCGCTAATATGGTTGTGCCAGACATACATATATGAGATATTGAAAGGGTTCAATATGGAAACAACAAGAAAGGTTCTTGCTGCATGGAAAGGATTGTATCAAAATTCAAGTGTTTCAACACTTGGTGAGTAAAATCATATGAAAATTTTGATCGATTATACCATGATATGTATATATCCAGAATGTCCTATGCTCTAAATGTTATGAGCACATACCAGAATGATTCATGAGATGATCATTGGACGATAGTAAAGATATTCTTATGAGCTTTGGAAGAACTAAGAATATATAATGTATAAGTGACAAATAGTTAAAGGTAGTTCATTGTAAAGTGTTACATTGATACTAGTTTTGTCACAAGATACAAATTAAATTTATCTCAATTTAGACTATGGGTGGCACAATGTAATGGAAAGGATGTTCCATGATGGATTTGGATGAGTTCCAAAGTTGAGACATTGTGATGGATACTACAACAAAAGGCTAAGTATATGACTGCTATAGTAGCAACATAGGAGGGCATTTGTGTTAAGTAGTTTGTTATCAAACTAGGTGTGGTTCAAAGTAGGCTAATACTATGAAGATATATTGTGTGACAATAATATCAACATATTTTAACCGGAACGAACTAAAGGTCTCACCAAAGGACCAAATTTATACAATGCCATCTCATTTGAGAATGAGTGATGCGTAGAGACACAAAGACATGCAAATACACACGGACCTGAAACTGTCAGATCCGGAGATTATGTTAACCACTAGCAATCGCGTCTATGCAATACTAGAAATCCATAGGTGTTCAATACGCAAAGTTTTTCAAACCAGATTATTTACTCTAGTGCAAGTGGGAGACTGAAGCGAATATGCCCGAGAGGCAATAACAAAGTGGTTATTATCTTATTCCATGTTTATGATAAATGTTTATTTTACATGCTATAATTGTATTGATCGGAAACGTCAATACATGTGTGTTTAATAAACAAAAAGGGTTCCTAGTTATGCCTCTCTTTAGACTAGCTCGTTGATTAACAAGATGATCAAGGTTTCCTGATCATGGACATTGGATGTTGTTAATAACGAGGTCACAACATTGGTGGAATGATGTGATGAACATTCATCTGAAGTATAGCATTACGATCAAAGTCATTATGTTTATATTGCTATAACATCATACGAAGTAATCTTGATCCTTAGACCATGAGATCATGTTAATTGCTAACACCGAACGAGTTTCTTGATAACATCAAACATCACACCATAACAGGGTGACTATAAAGATGGGTTCAGTGCTACGAAGATGTTATGTTGAGGCTCATGGATCAAGAGTGGAATTTGTCGATCCCGATGACGGATAGATATACTCTGGGCCCTCTCAGTGATATCACATTGAAATAGCTTGCAAGCAAGTGATGTGATCACTAGAATGTTATATCACGGGAACGAGAAAAGAGTGCATGTCGGTAACGAGATCAAACTAGGTATGGAGATACCGATGATCGAATATCGGACATGTAATATATCGCGAGACAAGGGGATTTAGTTTAAAGCGTTAAAGGTTCTCACGATCACAGAAGTCATCGTTGAATGTCTAGGAGTCAGTACGGTCTCCAGGTCCTGCTGCTGATTATTGATCGGAGAGGGGTCTCGATCTTGTCTGCATTATTCGCGAACCATAGGGTGACACACTTAAGGGATACCGACACCATTTGGAGCAAATATGTTTCAGATAAATATTTAAGAAAGCGCTGGAATTATTTCAATAGACACCAAAACTGTTTCGGGTGAAATTGCTGAAATTGGTTCTGCATGTCATATTGAAATGTTGCAGGGGGTTTTATGTGAATGTTTGTTAATTAAAGTAATTAACAAAATTCTGAATAAAAATAATAAAATAGTTTTATTAAATGAGAGAGCACTAAATTTGGAGAAATTTAATGCATTTAAAGTGGAGACTTTAAAAGGGAATGTGAAGAGGCATTTTAATGTGGAGGGGTTACCACCACATGAATGGAGGAGGTGAAGAGGAACCTCCTCCATGCGCCGGCCATGAAGGAGGGGCACCCCCCCTCCTATAAAAGGCCACCCTCTCCTCACTTCTCACACACGCCTCCTTGTGAAGGATCGCTCTCCCCCTCTAGTATTATTCCCCATGGTCTCCGATTAGTGAGATACATGTTCCCGGTGGCTTTATCTGGAAAGGAGTTGCTACTTCCGCTGCTTTGCTGGAGCGAGGGACGGAGGTTGTCGGGGTACCGGGCGTGTGTGCGATCACGGATGCACCACTTCTTTGCGGTGCTGGACTTGGTGGTGCTGGAGCTGGATCTGAAGGACGTGCTGGAGCCGGACCTGCTCGGACTTCCTCACGATCTTGAGATCGGCAAGTGTACGACTACATCAACCACGAGTTCCTACTCGTTAATAAAACTCGTTGTCTTCAAGGGTAATTTCTCGTTGGATGTATGTCCACCCGTTGCTTTGTACCTAGTAGATAGATCTTGGCGTGTAGTTCACACCGTAGGAAATTTTTTGTTTTCTATGCTTCGGACCAAACACTTTCCTCCTAGGACCAAATGAATAGTGAACTAGTATTGCTCTTTGTTTGCTGTATGTATTGCTATTTGAGTTCCTTGTGTTGATTGTGGCTTGGTTTGCTTGCATATACTGTCGGGACGACGATAGTTGCGATGAAATCGGAGAGCAGAAGAAGTGGTATTTATTATTGGTATTGGTATTCTTGGTTATCTAAAGAAGAAGTCCAGGGACATATTGCCATATTGCTAATCATCAGGCAAGCCACCTTCTTGCTCATAAGCCATGTCCTACTATTTTACTTATGCATGTTTTATCTGCTATTTCTGAAACTGCAATGTTTTACTATACGATGTTGTATATATGGTAGTGGCTTGGATCCTCCAAACCATTAATCAATGGTACTGCTGAGTACGACCCCCTTGATGATACCTATTTGTCCGGAGTGGAATAGATGGTGTTACCATAACCCTTTGGAGACCCTGTTTTAGCCGAAGCCAAGCTAGAGGATGGGAAGACCACGGAAAAAGTTTTACCAAATGTTTTATGATAAAACCTTGGTGAGGTGGGACCTCCCAAGAGATGCTGAAAAGAGAAGGTTTTGTTTTGCAAAATGCTGAAGGAAAAGCGGGAGGAAAAAGGTTTACGAAAACGCGCCCGGTTCTTTGTAGTTTAGCTATAACAACTTAACCTTGTGCAACCACATTACTCTGGTATGGGACATGGATGGATTTGATGTTTGTTTATTCTGGTATAAGCTGCCTCGTAACTACTATAGGGGATCGGGGATCCCTGGAGGGTGGGCCTTCTCCGATATAGGTCCATGTGGGACATCGACCTGGAGAAGGAATGAAGGGTCGGCAGGCCTCCACGCGTTACTATGAGCCCCTCATGGAAAGCACGCATGTGGGACGTGCAATAAGCGCTCCGGTTGGTCCTCGCCCGACGTCCCGGTTTTGAGGGGATTAACACTCATAGGGTAGGCACTTATATTGGAGTGGGCATCCAGAGAGTCTTGATCAGTTACTCGACCCACGATCGGTGAAGATCAGGGTAGTGTACCCGGATGGTGTGGGTAAAGTGTACAACCTCTGCAGAGTGTAAATCTATTCAAATAGCGGTGTCCGCGGTTAAGGACGAGTTGGACAAACTTCTGTAGAGCAGTGCTGGTTTTGTTTTCAAAAAGGATTTCGGAAAAGCAAAAACTTTGAAAATATTTTGACCATGGGATGGTCAAAAAGGAGAAAGGTTTTGACCATGGGATGGTCAGGAAGGAATGGAAGGAGTTCGGTCGTGGGACGACCGGGAGAAAGGAACAAATGGGTGACCCAGTCCTAGTGTTTACCAAAACTTTTCAAAGCGGTTTCCAAAATGGTTTACAAAAGTTTTTCAACGAAGATATGTAGAGGCTATATCTACAAGAGAAACTATTTGAGAAAAGAACCTCTCTTGAAGCCCTCCTACTACCACCGCCCAATTGCATATCCCCTTGTTATTATTATTTCTCTTAAGGTGGTTTGCGAGTACATTCAAAGTAATCACCGACATTGTCCCTGGCTATTAACTTGGTCAGATATCAAGAAGAAGATGATGTTGGTGACTATGCGAGCTAGGACATTCTCCCAGTCAGTTGCCTGTAGGGTAAGGCATGGCTCGGGCTCTACACTTGATAAAGTTCTGCTGATGATTATTGATGTAGCCATAACAGAATTTATGTAAGTCTTGTAATTCGGTATATTCTCGGATGTTGTAATGATACTTGTCTGTTATGAGCCACGACTAACTGATCATGGGATCGTGGTTATATGCATAACATGGATTCTCAGCGGATTAAATCCGGGGGCCCCACAATCATTGCATGTGTGTTCTTTTCACAAACCACATATGGATCCATCAGAGTCATTGCATGTCTGTTCTTTTCATTAACCACAGCTAGTGGCATTGCATGTTTGTTCTTTTCACAGATGACATATGGATCCACCAGTGTCATGGCATGTGTGTTTTGCATGTGTGTTATTCTCACAAACCACACATGGATCCACCAGTGTCATTGGATGTGTGTTCTTCTCACAAACTACATATGGATCCACCTGTGTGATTGCATGTGTGTTCACAAACCACAGCTAGAGTCATTGCATGGGTGTTCTTCTCACAAACCACATATGGATCCTCCAAAGTTCATTCGATGTGTGTTCTTTTCATGAACCACACCCAGTGTGATTGCATGTGTGTTCTTTTCACAAACCACATATGGATCCAGCTAGAGTCATTGCATGTGTGTTCTTCTCACAAACTACATATGGATCCACCAGTGTCATTGGATGTGTGTTCTTTTCATGAACCACATCTAATGCCATTGCATGTGTGTTCTTCTCACAAACCACATATGGATCCACCAGTGTCATTGGATGTGTGTTCTTCTCACAAACCACATATGGATCCACCATTGTCATTGCATGTGTGTTCTTCTCACAAACCACATCTAGAGTCATTGCATGTGTGTTCTTTTCACAAACCACATAAGGATCCACTAGTGTAATTAGATGTGTGTTCTTTTCATGAACCACACCAACTGTCATTGCATGTGTGTTCTTTTCATGAACCACATATGGATCCACCAGTGTCATTGGATGTGTGTTCTTCTCACAAACCACATATGGATCCACCAGAGTTCGTTGCATGTGTGTTCTTTTCATGAAGCACACCCAGTGCCATTGCATGTGTGTTCTTCTCACAAACCACATAAGGATCCACCAGTGTCATTGGACGTGTGTTCTTTTCATGAACCAAACCAAGTTTCATTGCATGTGTGTTCTTTTCATGAACCACATATGGATCCACCGGTGTCATTGGGTATGTGTTCTTCTCACAAACCACATATGGATCCACAAGTGTCATTGCATGTGTGTTCTTCTCACAAACCACATCTAGAGTCATTGCATTTGTGTTCATTTCAAAAACCACATAAGGATCCACCAGTGTCATTCGATGTGTGTTCTTTTCATGAACCACACCCAGTCTCATTGCATGTGTGTTCTTTTCATGAACCACATATGGACCCACCAGAGTTCATTGCATGTCTGTTATTCTCATAAACCAAATTTATCCACTAGTGTCATTGCATGTGTGTTCTTTTCACAAACCACATGTGGATCCACCAGAGTCATTGCATGTGTGTTCTTTTCACAAACCACATAAGGATCCACCAGTGTCATTGTGTAACATCCCAAAATTTTCAGCTGAAAACCATCATCATTGCATTCATATCATCATGGCATGTGTTGCATTGCATTTAGTTTGTTCCCCAAAAATTTGGTGAAATTTTGAGCCAATTTGGAACCTTTTTGCTAAATTCAAAACCCTGGAAAAGAAAAAGTGAAAGGAAAAAGAAAAAGGGAGAAAAATAAATGTAGCAACAATAGCTTCTAGCCTATTCGGCCCAACCCAGCCAAACAGCCCACCCGGGCCACCCCTTCCCCTCTCTCTCCTTTTCTCACCATCCCCCTGCATGCCCCCTCCCACTTACACCCCGGCCCCACTACCCCGTCAGCCTCCACCTCGT
Organism: Avena eriantha; assembly: GCA_910589775.1. Taxonomy (NCBI): domain Eukaryota; kingdom Viridiplantae; phylum Streptophyta; class Magnoliopsida; order Poales; family Poaceae; genus Avena; species Avena eriantha. The sequence continues at coordinate 320,495,234 of OU342744.1, forward strand.
CTTCTTCCAATGCGGGACGAACTGACCCCCTCTCTCCTCTGCCATTTCTAATCGGCTCGAATTCGAGCGTTGCACGCATTAAATCCCCACTGCAACCACAACTTCTTAATCCCCTCTCCCTCCTCTTCAGTTTCCCCTCAGCCACCCCCTAGAGAGCCCCTAGCCTCCTCAATTGAGAGCTCGAAATAGCACACACCGTCAGTACTCCAGCGACAATTCCGGTGAGCTCCGACCACCTCGAGCCCTCCTCTCTGCCCTATCCCCTTTACCATGTCCTGGCATACCTTTTAACCCTGCCCATGCATTTTTTCTTGCCCCAGGTCGATGACATGATCATCGCCGGCGTTTTCTTCTGCCGCCACTGTCCGGCGACGATTCTGGTGAGACTCTGGTTCTGGCCGCCCCTTTTTGGCCACCACTAGCTTGTACAGGACCAGACGCCTTTTACTGACCCTTTTATTTGCCTGCTCGAGCCCCAGAACGACGTCACCATCTCAGAGACGCGAGCTCCGCCGTCGGCAAGAACTCCAGCGAGGAATACAGGACGCAGCCGAGCACCCCTCTCTCCACCGCGACCATCAACGAGACCGCCACGACCTCTGGTAATAGTCTACGGACCCCCTGCCTCTTTAGAATCGCCAGCACACCGTCGTCTGACGTGTCTCGGCCGCGCACAGAGAGCCAGCGCCGCCAGTCCTTGGCCACGTGCTGAGCGCCGTCCGATCTGTCACCCACGACTAGGATTAGATCTCTAGCCGAAGCGGTACGGGCTGATCTGGTTCATCCGTTGCCACTTAGAATCCAACATCCTGCAGCGGTCGATCTGACCAAATCGATACGGGCCAATAGGATTGCGCCACGTCAGCCAGAGCGTCTGTGTAATTAGAAAAATAGACTGAATATGTATTTAACTTAGAAATTCAATAACTTTTGATCCACAAACCAGAAAAATGCAAATTTGGTGTCTATGGATTCAAAAAAATGATGCCTTTAATGTTGATGCCTTATTTGACACTTTTGTTTCTGAAAAATTTGAGTTAAAGGCAGAACCATTTTAGGAGTATTTTGCCCATAAAAATTACTTCATAAATAGTTTTTAGGTATTCCTTATGCCTTTATATAGAGTATTTTAACCTCTTCACTATAGACTCTGCATGTTTTAGAGTTTGGTTCATAACATTGCATTTTGCATGCATACATATTTTTGTGATGCTATATTGATTGTATTATTGTTGTTGGTTTATTCTTTGTGTAGATTGTGTGGATTGTGAAGTTTTTTGCTGTGAGGATTGTACCTATTCCCCTAGCTACCAAGGCAAGTGATATTTCATCTTATGTCCTATTAATTCCACTATTACACTAGTGTTATTTTTGGTAGATCTTAGCATCGTAGGAATATTTATATGATACTATGCTATGCTATCCTATAGATTATATCTTGGTAGTATTTCCTAGTTGAAAGACATCGTATGCTAGAGTGCTTAGCCATGCTATTAGAATTTGTGGGTGGAAATTCATACCAAGATAGTATGGAAATATAATATTTTGTTCGACTGAGAAAACAACCAATGTTAATGAAACACCTGGGTGGAATGGGTGTTGTTTGGATTATGTTGAGTGGTTACTCAGGGGCCATGTCTATGGTCAGTTGGTGTATCACACTTGTGGACGGCCACCCAGAAAAAAAGAGATTGGAGACGTTCTTGTCGCGAAGCTTCAAGTGCAACCTCAAGGCATATGGGCTCTACCTTGACCAATTAAGTCGCAAGAACTCAGCCAGACGGACAGAGGGTGGTAGATATGATAGGATGGAATGCGTCCGTGGTGGTCTGAGGGATTGCTTCTGAAAAGTCTCATCTCGATGCATGTCGAGGCTTGTGGGGAAAGTGCACCACCTCTCGAGAGGGTAAAACTAAGTACTTAGCCGAGTCCCCGGTTATGGACAATTTCTGAGCGTCAAGACAGTGAAGCACTTCAATTATCTCCTCATCCAAATTTCTCTAAGTTAAAAACTTGTGGGTGAACAGGGGTAAAGGTTCATTGATGTCTATCAATGGTACCTTAGTGTTTTGAAAGAGAAAACTTACTCTTCAAAAACTATGAGATAAAACCTTGCTTTTAGCAAGGTCAGCCAAAAACCACACTTAGCCATATATTCATGTAGTTGTTGGATTATACTAAGTATCTATGGTATCACTTGCCAATACAATTCCAAATGTATTGACCCGTGTGGCTGTAACTTATTATGTTGCAGGATACTCTGATGAGGAGTAGGGTTGCGGGTCTACACTCGACATGTTTGCATGTGGCGCATGAAGACAAAAGACTCCATTATTATACTATGTCTTGTTAACCTTGAATAATGTTAGCCTTGGGCTAAGTGAGTTGTAAGAGCTATTATATTCCTGGATATGCGATGTAATAATGACCTTTGTTTCTGTGTACTTCATCTTAAACTTTGGGTGCTAGCATTTCGATCCAGGGACTAGCACTGCAATCACAGGGATCTTACCTTATTCTGGTGAGATCTTATAGATGGTATCAAAGCACTGTGTTTCCTGTAGATTCGTGACCCTAGGTTGGATTAGACAAAGGAAAACCCTTAGGAAAAATAACACTATTTCGAATTTTACACTTGTCTTTTCATCTCGTAAACCTTTTCCTGATCATCCTTCCTCATCTATTTTTGTAGATGTCCACCATCAATGAATCTCTCAAGAAGGGACCACTGATGACTATGACACTTGAGTGTGAGACGGAATTTCCCAAGGCACTCAAGAACCTCATGATCGGTTTCGGGATGGATGGTGAAGCCGTGTACAAGGGATTTCCGGTGATAGACGAAGGACAAGAGTATTGGTGGGTGCAACTCCATTTATATAAGAACAAGGAAGATGATCCAAAGAGTATGGGATTCTGCATGTTCACCAACTCTGAAATGCACACGTTATTCTTTGACTTTGCAAGGAATGCTACGTGGAAAGCCATTGAGGAACTTGGGGAAAGACTTAAGTATAGAATGCTCAATACTTAGGAGGATCTTAAGGAGGATGAACATCGTATCCAAGAATCAAGGGCCACAGTAAAATGACTAAGTAAGGATATTATAGACTTGGCTTTGGAGTTATGCGAGCAAGACAAACAGATTGCTGCGAAGGACGCCCAGATTGCTACCTTGGTTAATAAGGAGTGATATACTAGTTGGACCACCACACTTGGCGTTTTATCACGTTAGTATTTTGATAATACCGACCTATGTGGTATGGCAAAAATAAGCTATGTTTGGACCTTGTTTGCTTGAGTCGAATAATGTATTGCTACTTGGTTTGAGGATTGCTTTGTTGGTTGATTTTATCTTTGCATCTATTGTTATTTGTGTTTTCTTTCTCTAGACTTGTGTTATTACTAATTTTCTCCATACTATGCAAAAGATACCGAATTTTGTCTACTACACGGCCGAGGATTTCAAGGGAACTCGCTCCGGGACTCGCATGTTGGAGCTCGTCCATGTGCTCGCTCTTCCAGTCCATATCATTTAGGGACTTCAGCTGAGGAAGTTTCAGAGGAAGGACTTATGGGGATTCAGAGTTACCCAGCTAGGACGTGAGACAGAGCCCCAAACTAAGGAGATCGCCTTCAAGATACTCCATGATGACTTAGAGAGGGTCCTCGACATAGATATGCAGGAGCTGTTGGGACGCCTATGTGGACGTCACTCTTCTGAGATCAAGAGCCACTACTTCCACTTCTTTGGGAGGCGTGATGAGGACAGAGAGCCTATTGTGTTGGACGAGGCCACTAAGGAGACTATCAAGTCTGTGCGTCACCACCTCCAGGACATAGAGAGCCTTATCCGACACCTTGATACTGATAGGACTAATGTGATGCTTAGCAACGGTGAACTATGGGTCCAACTTAAGGAGAAGGACAAGGCCTTCCAGGAACAGGAGAAGCGAATCAAGGAAATGGAGAAGAAGTTTGAAGACCAGGAAAATAAATTCAAGAGCCAAGAGAAGAGGGTTCAGGAGAAGAACAAGAAGATTAGAGACTTGGAGACCGAGTTAGAGCTTGAGGACATTGAGCTTGAGGCGCATCACGAGGTGATAGAGAGGCTGCGCACACAAGAGGGATTTACAGGCGAAGATCGATGCTTTGTCTACAAGCTTGGAGGAATACAAGGTTGTATTCGCCTCAGCAGGACTTGCACTAGTGGAGGAGGAAGTTGACATGGAGGAGTAGTGATATCCATCTATCTATCGTTTTATTATCGAGTCGCACAGATCATACCGACTTGTGGGTGGCTATGCTAGTATGTTTATCTCCGCAAACTCTGTTATTGTCGTGATGTTGAACCTGCATGTGCTTGTTTGTTTGAATGTTGTTATTCTATTTGGGGGTTATCTATCATTACTTACCCTTATTAAACCCACAGATGCCTCCCCGCCGTAACAACGAGGAAAACATCGACAATGGCAATGGAATGCAGCAAATGATGGCTGTGCAGGCATAGTTGATGCAGATGATGACTCAGTTCATGGTGAACCAGAATCAGAACAACAACAATAACAATAATAACAACCAGAACAATCCACCACCTCTGGTTATGCTCACCATATTTCTAAGGCTGAGACCTGCCAAGTTATCGGGTACTACTGATCCCATGGTAGCAAATGACCGGCTACGCTCTATGAATAAGGACTTAGTCACAGTTGGATGCACTGACACAGAGAAAGTCAGATTTGTAGCACACTTACTGGAAGGTCATGCAGCTACTTGGTGGGACAATTTCCAAGTTACTCACCCTATTGAAGAAGTAACTTGGGCAATGTTTGAGGATGGATTTCGTACCACTCACATCTCTTCTGGAATAATGGGGTTGAAGAAAAAGGAGTTTCACAACCTCAAACAACGCCAACGTAGTATTTATGAGTACATCAAAGAATTCAACAATTTGTCACGTTATGCACCAGATGATGTTGACACTGACGCAAAGAGAAAGGAGAAATTCCTTGATGGGTTGAATGATGAAATATCTATGCAACTATCTGTTGCTTATGTTCCAACCTATCAATCTCTGTGCGATAAAGCTACAATCCTATAAAACAAGATGAAGCAAGTTGAAGGTAGAAAGAGGAAGCACCATTTTGATAAGCTCGGATCAGGATCACCTCACAAGCGTTCTCATGGTGAAGGAAGCCGGAGTTCTGGATTCCAAAAGAATGGGAATCACAACAACCATCGTAACAATAACCACCACCACGATGGAAACAATCATCGTGGACACAACAAAGGTGGGTACAGGAATAACCACAATGGTCATGGCCATGGGAATCAAAATGGTCAGAATCGCCAAAATCAGCCAGCAAAGAAAGACATCAGCCAGGTGGAATGTTTCAAGTGCAAGAAGACAGGGCACTATGCTAATGAATGCCTAGAGAAGAAGACTGATGGTGAAGGGGAACGGGTAGGCTACACTAGCGTAAAATCAAAATTTTCTACCGCGTCAAACAGGAATGCTATTGTCATAGATCATGGGATTACCGCTAGATGCGCAGTTGGGGAACTTGATGAAGCACGTCGCGGCAGTGTAGATGTTCCACGTCTCCTCCTTGTCCTCGTCCCACGAGCTGCTCCCCTTTGCGCGGCTCGTCCAAGTGCTACAGTTGCGGCACCTCCGAGGTATCCACACGTCCGGAGTGGAAGGTCACACGGCAGACTGCTCGGTCCGCACGTGTAAGACAGGCGTAAGAGGAGTGGCGGCTGGGTGAAATGCTCAACCCTATTCAGCTCGCCTCACTCTCTCTTATATAGGCATCCCTGGTGGGCTTCTACTTTAGCAGCCCATTAGCAGCCTAAGCCTAGTCTAATTCGGATCCAATCCTCATTAGGCTTCCAGCCCGTAAAGTGTGTGACCCTATAGGTTCATACACGTATAGACATGACCCGAGTACACTTACTCCATCAATAGTTTGTAGCGGCCTCTAGCAAGACGTGCCAACTCCTAAACGCATATAAAGATCATTCGGACGAACCATCACAAGGTAGAGTACATGTCTTTCCCTTTGCCTCACGATATTTGGTCTAGATCCAAGTTGACCTCTCTTTCTCGATACTATGATTCAGAATCCCTTTACTAGGTTAACTCTTAACCATATGTAGCACGGCCATGCATTTCTGGATCCGATCACTCGAGGGGCCTAGAGAGATCTCTCTCAAGTATAGGGGGGCAAATCCCATCTTGATTGACCGATGGCTTGCAGCATGTATCAGGACAAACCCGAAAGCTACCTTTATAACTACCTAGTTACGGAGTAGTGTTTGATAGCCCCAAAGTAGGTCGATCCACATCTCAAGTACATGCGACAATCTTAGGTCTAAGGACAAAACGTACACGATGTGTAGAGAGAGATGCAAGTATTATTGCCAGTCTCATGTTGGGTCAGTCCAAACCCATGTTCATAACATGTGTCCACATCATTGGTTTGACATCTCCATGTCTATGACTTGCGAAACATAGTCATCATCCAATCGATGTGCTAGTCTAACATTCACGTGTGTCCTCACATGAACTCCGACTAGGGACAACTATTAGATAACCATACAAGTAAAGAGTTTCACAAACAATTCACATAATTGCCAATCAATACAAGTTTCCTGATATATGGATATTCAAGGAACATTATAAAAACTCATGGATACAAATGAAATACAATCATCTCTATGATTGCCTCTAGGGCATATTTCCTTCAGTCTCCCACTTGCACTAGAGTCAATCTAGATATTATCTAATACCTAGTGCTCTTGTGTGCGCTTCATGCGCAGGCTGCGGGAGTGGCTTTGTCAAGGGATCAGCAACATTTGAGTCCGTATGTATTTTGCATAAAATGACACTACCATCATCAATGAACTCATGAATCAGATGGTAACACATGCGAATATGTTTGTTCTTCTGGTGCTGTCTAGGTTCCTTGGCTTGTGCAATTGCACCATTGTTGTCACAATAAACGTCCATGGGATTGGACGCGCCCTGAACCACACCAAGAGCGATCAAGAAATTCATAATCCAAACTGCTTCCTTTGCAGCCTCCGAGGCGACAATATATTCAGCTTTTGTTGAAGAGCAGGCCAATGTATCTTGCTTGGAACTTTTCCTGCTCACAGCACCACCATTCATGACAAACACATAACCTGATTGCGATTTGGAGTCATCTGAGTCGTTAAGGTAACTCGAATCTGTGTAACCCTTTACACTAAGTTCAACCTCTCCTCCATAAACTGGGAACATATCCTTAGTCCTTCTCAAGTACTTAAGGATATTCTTTACTGCTGTCCAGTGACTCACACCTGGATCAACTTGGTATCTGCTCGTAACACTTAGAGCATAGGAAACATCTGGGCGAGTACATGTAATTGCATACATGATGGATCCAATAGTCGAAGCATATGGAACCCTACTCATGCTCTCTCGCTCATCAGTGGTCGAAGGACACTGAGTCTTGTTGAGTTTAATGCCGTGAGACATGGGAAAGAACCCCTTCTTAGCCTCTTCCATGCTGAACCGTTTCAACACTTTGTCAATGTACATAGTCTGGCTTAATCCAATTAGCCTCCTTGATCTATCTCAATAGATCTTGATGCCCAGAATATATGCCGCTTCTCCCAAATCTTTCATAGAAAAACTATTTTTCAATGAGGTCTTAACAGACTCGAGCATAGGAATGGCATTTATAATCAGTAATATGTCATCCACATATAAGATTAGAAACACAAGTGATTTCCCATTTTCTTTCTTATACACACAAGGTTCTTGTTCGTTTTTGGTGAAGCCAAACTCCTTTACAACTTCATCAAATCGAATGTTCCAACTCTTAGATGGTTGCTTCAACCCATAAATAGAGTTTTGAAGTTTGCATACCTTTCCATCATTGTTTGGGTCGACAAAACCTTCGGGCTGCATCATATACATGTCCTCAGTAAGGATTCCATTTAAGAACCCGTCTTGACATCCATCTGCCATATCTCATAATCGAAATATGCAGCAATGGCTAGAATGATCCGTATAGATTTAAGAATCGCTACGAGCGAGAAAGTCTAGTCGTAGTCAACTCCTTGAACTTGTGGAAAACCTTTTGCAACAAGTCGAGCTTTATGGATGTGAACATTTCCATCCATATGAATCTTCTTCTTATAGATCCATTTGCACTCGATGGCTTTAAAACCATCAGGCAGGTCAACCAAGTTCCAAACTTGATTGTCTCCCATGGACTCTATCTTGGATCTCATGGCAATCAGCCATTTCTCGGAGTTTGGGTCCACCATCGCTTCTGCATAGGTCGAAGGCTCATCATTGTCTAACAATAATAACTCTCGCGCTTCGCGGAGCCTCACCGACCTTCGTGGTTGTGGTGCTTCAATTGCGACGGGTTCCTCAACTTGTTCTGCTACAATAGCATCACTCATAGAAGCATCCCCGACTGGCTCATCTTGAACTTCTTCAAGTCGCATCGACCTTCCACTCGTTCCCTTTGTGAGAAACTCTTTCTCTAGGAAAACACCGCTACGAGCGACAAACACTTTGCCCTCCTCTCGGTTGTAGAAGTAATACCCTAAGGTTTCCCTTGGATATCCCACGAATATGCATTTGTCCAATTTGGGTGTTAGCTTGTCCGGTTGAAGTCGCTTGACAAATGCATCACAACCCCAAATCCTTAGAAAAGAAAAAACTAGGATTCTTTCCAGTCCACATCTCATATGGTGGCTTAACTACGGATATAAACGGTACCATGTTTAGTGTGAAAGCTGTTGTTTCTAGCGCGTAACCCCAAAATGATAATGGTAAATCTGACTAGATCATCATCGATCGAACCATGTCCAACAAAGTTCGATTACGCCGTTCAGAGACCCCGTTTCTTTGAGGCGTTCCGGGCGGCGTGAGCTGTGGAACAATTCCACAACTCTTAAGATGAGCGCTAAACTCATGACTCAAATATTCACCTCCACGATCAGATCGCAAGGCCTTTATTTTCTTGCCACGTTGATTCTCTACCTCACTCTAAAACTCTTTGAACTTTTCAAAAATTTCAGACTTATGCTTCATCAAGTAGACATAGACATATCTACTCAAATCATCCGTGAAAGTAATGAAGTAGTGATATCCTCCTCTCGATGTCGTGCTCATTGGTCCACATACATCAGTATGTATGAGTTCCAACAAGTCGGTCGCTCTCTCGGGAAAACCCGTAAAAGGCATCTTGGTCATCTTTCCAAGTAAACAAGCTTGGCATGTCTCGTATTATTCGAAATCAAACGAAGTTAGAAGACCATCACCATGGAGCTTCTTCATGCGCTTTTCACTTATATGCCCCAAACGACAATGCCATAAATACGTAGGACTCAAATCATTAGGCCGAAGCCTTTTAGCACTAACATTGTAAACACATGCATCATCAAGATTTAAAATAAATAACCCATTCACAATGGGAGTATCAGCCATAAACATAGCATTCTAAGAGATTACACAACCATTGTTTGTACTCGCGAATGAATAACCATCCCTCATCAAACATGAAGGTGATAAAATGTTTTGACCATATTTGGAATGTAATAACAATTATTTAACTCCATAATAAATCCCGACGGAAGGTGAAGTTGCATGACACCGACGAACAATGCAGCAACCCTTGCTTTATTTCCGACGCGAAAATCCACTTCGCCTTTCTGCACTTCTCTAGTTCTTATTAGCCCCTGCATCGAATTGCAAATATGAGCAACCGATCCGGTATCAAATACCCAAGAGTTAACATAAGAATCTGCGAGAAAAATGTCCACAACATTTACAACAAGCATACCTGAGTGGGAAGTACTCTTACTTCCACCCTTCTTCAAAGAAGCCTGGTACTTGATGCAGTTTCTCTTCCAGTGGCCATATTCATGACAAAAGAAACACTCAGTGTCTCCTGCAGGTCCAGCCTTTTGCTTGGGTGCAGGGTTTGTCTTAGGGATCGTATCCTTATCCTTGCCCTTCTTCTTCTGCCAAGAAGTGCCCTTTTTCTTAAAGCTAGACTTGTTGTACAGAGCCATCACATGGCTATGCCCTGCACACTTCTTAATGTCACATTCTGCTGTTTTAAGCATCCCACATAATTCATTAAGGCCCCTATCCACCCCATGCATATGGTAGTTCGAAATGAAATGCCCATAGCTAGATGGAAGAGATGCCAAAATGAAATCAGTGGCCAACTCTTTGCCTAATGGAAAACCAAGTTTTTCCAAAGTTTAACTGTAACCAGCCATTTTGATCACATGGGGGCCTACAGCTGCTCCCTCTGCCAGCTTGCATTCCACAAAGGACTTAGCAACATTGTACCTCTTAGTCCTTGCCTGAGTTTGGAACATGTCCTTAAGCGCGGCAATCATATCGTACGCTTCCTGATCCTCAAACAGTTTTTGAAGATCAGGTTCCATGCATGCAAGCATAAGGCAGCTAACCTCAAGAGATTGATCACATGCTTTCTTGTAGGCATTCTTAAGGGCAGCAGTTGCATTATCAGCAGGTTCATTCGGGATTGGGGTATCCATAACAGTTTCCTTTTTCTCAGCCCTGAGAACAATTCTCAGGTTACGGAGCCAGTCCGAATAGTTTGTTCCATTTAGTTTATCCTTTTCAAGAATCAAACGCAAAGCAAAAGGTGATGAATTGTTCGGTGCCATTGATCTACAACAAAAAAATGTAAAATACTAAGCCATGTAACCATGAAAGAGTAAAACATATTAAACAATTTAATAGCATATACTCCCACTTAAATCAACATCCCTGTATTGATACTAAGTGATTCAAGATCCACAATTAACAAGTCGACTAGTGAGCTTTAGGATCACTGCTAGAAGACAAGGTAAATCGGTAAACAACCTTTACTAATCATATCACATATGACTCTTGTTGTTGGGTGACATCTCTATGTCAAAACTAGGCGCCCAACCTTTATGCCCCAAGGTCCTTAACTGTTAAGATGACCTTGTTAAGCTCACCAACCCTTATGCGTGTAGGTATCCGATATAAACTCTTCTAGCCAAGGAAAACCGCGACACCCTAATTTCATAGACGCACCAACGATTGTACAGGGCATAGGATGGTGCAAGGTTTGGTTGGGAGGGCATAGTTTAAATTAAACTTTGTGAGGGATCGTTCTACTTCTATCATCTAAGCATGCATAGTAGTAAAACGTATAAGAATAGCATTCACATAGATGTGATACAGTATGACCCATTTTTCTCATGGTGATCTCCACCGCCATAGAACCTGTCCACCATGATGATCTCCATCTTCATGCTCTATGCGAGCCATCCTCCAAGTAATGAGTTCACCAAGAACCAATACAAGCTATTACTCCTAACATGTAGTAATCAAAATTACATGGTATTGGGATCATCACAAGTTGGCACGCAGGCCATTACAATAAATGACAACACATATGGCTCCAGCCGTGTTGCCCTACGCACGACACGCAGGTCATGAAAGAAATACATACATGCATCACATACATTTTTGGGCCATACTGATCACATACATCCTTCAAAAACAAGTTGTGCATAGAATCGCATTCTACCGGATCATGTGAAATCGTAGCACCTATGAACCTTAACGTGATACGATAGGGGGCTACGATTAAGGGGGTCTAGGGGGTCTCCCCCTGCGGGGTTCGAAGGGGCAACGCCCCTCGCGGTATCTATACAATTTTCTTTAAGGATTTTGATCAGAAAATCAAATTTACCACAAACCGACTAATGTTCCGATTCGACCAAACTCCTTTGATCACGGTATGTCAATTCATGTCTAGTTCCCGATTCGATCAATCATATTGATCTTCGCCTGATTCAAATGGATTTATGTGTCACTGTCTACCCCGATGGCGGAAACCGACTGGTAGGGGTAAGTCGTTCGAAGACCTTAGAATCACGATCACGGAAAGTAAGATCATAGATCAATCCAGAACCACCACCATACAAACGATCACATCATTCATATCAATCTACATATCACCATATGCAAACTTCCCGAACCTATGACTGAACAACATCGGCTCTAATACCACTGAAGGGGAACGGGTAGGCTACACTAGCGTAAAATCAAAATTTTCTACCGCGTCAACCAGGAATGCTATTGTCATAGATCACGGGATAACCACTAGACGCGCAGTTGCGGAACTTGATGAAGCACGTCACATCAGTGTAGATGTTCCACGTCTCCTCCTTGTCCTCATCCCTCGAGCAGCTCCCCTTTGCGCGGCTCGTCCAAGTGCTACAGCTGCAACACCTCCGAGGTATCCAAACGTCTAGAGTGGAAGGTCACACGCCAGACTGCTATGTCCGCACATGCAAGACAGACGTAAGAGGAGTGGTGGCTGGGTGGAATGCTCAACCCTATTCAGCTCGCCTCACTCTCTCTTATATAGGCATCCCTGGTGGTCTTCTACTTTAGCATCCCATTAGCACCCTAAGCCTAGTCTAATTTGGATCCAATCCTCATTAGGCTTCTAGCCCCTAAAGTGTGTGACCCTATAGGTTCATACACGTATAGACATGACACGAGTACACTTACTCCGTCAATAGTTGGTAGTGGCCTCTAGCAAGACGTGTCAACTCCTAAATGCATATAAAGAGCATTCGGACGAACCATCACAAGGTAGAGTACATGTCTTTCCCTTTGCCTCACGATATTTGGTCTAGCTCCAAGCTGACCTCTCTTTCTCGATACTATGATTCGGAATCCCTTTACTAGGTTAACTCTTAACCATATGTAGCACGACCATGCATTTTTGGATCCGATCACTCGAGGGGCCCAAAGATATCTCTCTCAAGTAGAGAGGGGCAAATCCCATCTTGATTGACTGATGCCTTGCAGCATGTATCAGGACAAACCCGAAAGCTACCTTTATAACTACCCAGTTACGGAGTAGTGTTTGATATCCCCAAAGTAGGTCGATCCACATCTCAAGTACATGCGACAATCTCAGGTCTAAGGACAAAACGTACACGATGTGTAGAGAGATATGCAAGTATTATTGCCAGTCTCATGTTGGGTCAATCCAAGCCCATGTTCATAACATGTGTCCACATCATTAGTTTGACATCTCCATGTCTATGACTTGCGAAACATAGTCATCAACCAATCGATGTGCTAGTCTAATATTCACGTGTGTCCTCACATGAACTCCGACTAGGGACAACTATTAGATAACCATACAAGTAAAGAGTTTCACAAACAATTCACATAATTACCAATCAATACAAGTTGCCTGATATATGGATATTCAAGGAACATTATAAAAACTCATGGATACAAATGAAATACAATCATCTCTATGATTGCCTCTAGGGCATATTTCCTTCAGATGGGGCTAAGCCAAATCCATTTGAAAAGGGTCGTGTGAATCACATCAATGTGGAGGAAATTCAAGAAGGATCTGATGCCGTGATCGGTAAGTTCAAGATTAATTCCTTTCCTGCACTTATCCTTTTCGATACCGGCACATCGCATTCATTCATTTCAAGAGCATTTGTAGTAAAAAACAAACTCTCCACTGAAACCATTGGATGCCCCATTAAGGTAAGTTCCTCGAGTGGAGAGATGATAGTAAATTCTAGGTGCCGACAGATAATCCTTGAGATTGGAAGGAATAAGTTTCCAGTTAATTTAATAATCTTAGAGTCCCAAGGATTAGATGTAATATTACGGATGGACTGGTTGACACGTTATGAGGGAGGGATTGATTGTGCCAAATGAACCGTTATTCTCACAACCCTAGAAAAGAAACAGATCAGGTTCAAATCTAACTTCGAACCCAAGGGGAGCAAGGTTAATTCTCTTAAGGGGTTAGCCTAGACAGAGTACCCATAGTGAAGGAGTACCCGGATGTTTTCCCAGAAGAATTACTTGGCATGCCACCAGATAGGGATTTGGAGTTTCGGATAGACTTACTACCAGGAACCGGGCCTATAGCAAAGAGACCTTACAAAATGTCAGTGGACGAGTTAAAATAACTCAAGAAACAGCTGGGAAAACAGTAGAAAAAGGGATTCATCCAACTAAGTTCTTCGTCTTGGGGAGCACCAGTTTTGTTTGTTGAGAAGAAGGACCGAAGTCAAAGGCTATGCATAGACTATCGATCACTTAATGAAGTGACCATAAAGAATAAATATCCCCTACCTAGAATTAACGATCTTTTTGACCAGCTAGAGGGAGCATGTGTGTTCTCAAAAATTGATCTTTGATCAGGATACTTCCAACTAAAGATCAGAGAACATGATATACCAAATACTGCATTTACCACTAGATATGGGTTGTATGAATATACACTGATGCCGTTTGGATTGACCAATGCACCGTCCTATTTCATGAACATGATGAACAAGGTACTCATGGAATTTCTTGACAAGTTTGTAGTGGTATTCATCGATGACATATTGATATATTTCAAGAGTAACGAAGAACATGAAGAACATATGCACCTAATTCTGGAGAAACTCAGGGAACACAAACTTTATGCCAAATTCAGTAAATGTGAATCTTGGTTGAATGAAGTGGGTTTTCTTGGCATATAGTATCTAGAAGTGGTATAGCTGTCGACCTAGCAAAAGTGGCAGCTGTAACAGAATGGGAACCTCCTAAAACAGTTAAAGAAATCCGTAGTTTCCTAGGCCTAGTAGGATACTGTCGATTCATTGAAAATTTCTCAAAGATAGCAAAGCCTATGACTGATCTGCTAAAGAAAGAGAAGAAGTTTAACTGGATAGAAGAATGTGAAACTAGTTTTCAGGAGTTGAAGAAGATATTAGTGTCAGCACCACTGTTATGTTTGCCAGATCTTGAGAAAGACTTTCAAGTCTATTGTGATGCATCTCACCAAGGACTGGGAGGTGTACTAATGCAGGAAGGTAGAGTTGTAGCTTATGCATCAAGGCAACTCAAAAATCACGAAGTGAACTATCCTACTCATGACCTAGAGTTGGCATCAGTTGTGCATGCATTAAAAACATGGAGGAATTATCTTATGGGAAAGCGTTGTGAAATGTTCACCGATCACAAGAGTCTAAAATACATTTTCACACAGAAAGAACTCAACATGAGACAAAGAAGATGGCTAGAACTTATCAAGGACTACGACTTAAGTTTGCAATACCATCCTGGAAAGGAAAATGTCGTAGCCGATGCATTAAGCCGCAAGGTTTATGTAAATGGCCTTAATAAAGGAGAATTGTTGGAAGAGTTATGTGCCCAATTTAGGGAGTTGAGATTAGAGATAGTGCTTGAAGGATACCTTGCATCCTTGGAAGTGCAGCCCACACTAATGAATAGAATCCAAGAAGCTCAAAAGATGGACAAGGAAATAGAAGAAATCCGAAGTAAAATTAGTGAAGGCAAGGCAAAAGGATTTCATCTAGACGAACAAGGAACCTTATGGTACGAAAAACGTATCTATATTCCACAGGATCTTGAACTTAAGAAGTTGATCTTACAAGAATCTCATAATTCACCATATTCAATTCATCCTGGAAACACCAAGATTTATATGGATGTTAAGGAAAGATTCTGGTGGAATAATTTAAAGAAGGATATAGCAGAGCACATTGCCTTGTGCGACGTGTGTAGTCGTGTAAAGGCAGAACCGGCGGTATTATTACAACCACTGCCAATACCTGATTGGAAATGGGATACAATCGGTATGGATTTTATCACCGGACTGCCAAGGACTAAATCTGGATACGATTCTATATGGGTTATTGTTGATCGCTTGACAAAAGTGGCTCATTTCATACCGGTGAAGACCACTTACACAAGTGCCAATCTAGCCAAGATATACATGAATAGAATTGTATGTTTACATGGGGTGCCTAAGAGTATCGTGTCAGATAGAGGAACTCAATTCACTTCACACTTTTGGCGACAACTTCACGAGTAATTGGGAACTCGACTAGAATTCAGCACTGCATTTCATCCACATACTGATGGGCAGACAGAAAGGACCAATCAGATATTGGAAGATATGTTAAGAGCTTCTGCGTTAGGCTACGGATCTACTTGGGACGAGAGGATGAACTTCGGAGACAATCAAATTCTGCAAAGTGTAGTGGAACCATCACACTGAATCAGAAGCAACGTGGGAACGAGAGGATGAACTTCGGAGAGATCACCCTCACCTATTTGCTAACCAACCCGAATCTCGAGGGCGAGATTCATCTTAAGGGGGTTAGATTTGTAAGATCCCACAATTTTCATCTCAAAACCATCATCATTGCATTCATATCATCATGGCATGTGTTGCATTGCATTTAGTTTGTTCACCAAAAAATTGGTGAAATTTTGAGGCAATTTGGAACCTTTTTGCTAAATTCAAAACCTTGGAAAAGAAAAAAGAAAAATAGAGAAAAAATGCAGCAGCAGCTTCTGGCCTATTCGGCCCAACCCAGCCCAATAGCCCACCCGGGCCACCCCTTGCCCTCTCTCTCCTTTTCTCACCGCCCCCCTGCACGCCCCCTCCCACTAACACCCCGGCCCAACTGCCCCGTCAGCCTCCACCTCATCTTCTTCCACCACGGGACGAACTGACCCCCTCTCTCCTCTACCGTTTCTAATCTGCTCGAATTCGAGCGTTGCACGCATTAAATCGCCACTGCGACCACTCCTTAATCCCCTCTCCCTCCCCTTCGGTTTCCCCTCAGTCACCACCCCTAGAGAGCCCCTAGGCTCCTCAACTGAGAGCTCGAACCACCGCACACCGTCAGTACTTCGGTGAAAATTCCGGTGAGCTCCGACCACCTCGGGCCCTCCTCTCTGCCCTATCCCCTTTACCATGTCCTGGCACAGCTTTTAACCCTGCCCACACATTTTTTCTTGCCCCAGGTCGACACACGATCATTGCCGGTGTTTTCTTCTGCCGCCACCGTCCGGCGACGATTCCGGTGAGACTCGGGTTCCCGCCACCCCTTTTTGGCCACCACTAGCTTGTACAGGACCATACGCCTTTTATTGACCCTTTTATTTGCCTACTTGAGCCCCAGAACGATGTCACCGTCTTGGAGACACGAGCTCCGCTGTCGGCAAGAACTCCAGCGAGGAATACAGGACATAGCCGAGCACCCCTCTCTCCACCACGATCATCAACGAGACCGCCTCGACCGCCATGACCTCTGGTAATAGTCCACGGACCCCCTGCCTCTTTAGAATGGCCAGCACACCATCGTTCGACGTGCCGCTGCCGCGCACAGAGAGCCAGCGCCGCCAGTCCTTGGCCACGTGCTAAGCACCGTCCGATCTGTCACCAGCGGCTAGGATTAGATCTCTAGCCGAAGCGGTACGGGCTGATCTGGTTCGTCTGTTGCCACTTAGAATCCAACGGCCCGCAGCGGTCGATCCGACCGAATCGGTACGGGCCAATAGGATTGCGCCACGTCAGCCAGAGCGTCTGTTTAATTAGAAAATAGACAGAATATGTATTTAACTTAGAAATTCAATAACTTTTGATCCACAAATCATAAAAATGCAAATTTGGTGTGTATGGATTCAAAAAAATGAGGATTTTATTGTTGAGGTCTTATTTCACACTTTTGTTTTTGAAACATTTGAGTTAAAGGAAGAACCTTTTTAGGAGTAGTTTACCCATAAAAATTACTTCATAAATTAATTTTAGTTATTCCTTATGCCTTTAGATAGAGTATTTTAACCTCTGCACTTTAGACTCTGCAAGTTTTAAAGTTTGGTTCATAACATTGCATTTTGCATGCATTCATATTTTTGTGATGCTATATTGATTGTATTATTGTTGTTGGTTTATTCTTTGTGTAGATTGTGTGGATTGTGAAGTTTGTTGTTGTGAGGATTGTACCAATTCCCCTAGCTACCAAGGCAAGTGATATTTCATCTTATGTCCTATTATTTTCACTATTGCACAAGTGTTATTTTTCGTAGATCTTAGCATGGTAGGAATATTTATATGATACTATGCTATGCTATCCTATAGATTATATCTTGGTAGTATTTCCTAGTTGAAAGACATCGTATGCTAGAGTGCTTAGCCATGCTATTAGAATTCGTGGGTGGAAATTCATACCAAGATAGTATGAAAATATAATATTTTCTTCGACTAAGAAAACAACTAATGTTAATGAAACACCTGGATTGAATGGGACTTGTTTGGATTATGTTGAGTGGTTACTCAGGGGCCATGTCTATGGTCAGCTGGTGTATCACACTTGTGGACGGTCACCCGGGAACAAAGAGATTGGAGACGTTCTTGTCGCGAAGCTTCCAGTGCAACCACATGGCATATGGGCTCTGCCTTGACCAATTAAGTTGCAAGAACTCAGCCAGACGGACAGAGGGAGGTAGATATGATAGGATGGAACACGTTCGTGGTGGTCTAATTGATTGCTTCTGAAAAGTCTCGTCTCGATGCATGTCGAGTCTTGTGGGGAAAGTGCACAACCTCTCGAGAGGGTAAAACTAAGTACTTAGCCGAGTCCCCGGTTATGGACAATTTCTGAGCATCAAGACAGTGAAGCAGTTCAATAATCTCCTCGTGCAAATTTCTCTAAGTTAAAAACTTGTGGGTGAACAGGGGTAAAGGTCCATTGATGTCTATCAATGGTACCTTAGTGTTTTGAAAGAGAAAACTTACTCTTCAAAAACTATGAGATAAAACCTTGCTTTTAGCAAAGTCAGCCAAAAACCACACTTAGCCATATATTCATGTAGTTGTTGGATTATACTAAGTATCTATGGTATCACTTGCCAATACAAGTCCAAATGTATTGACCCTTGTGGCGGTAACTTATTATGTTGCAGGATACTCTGATGATGAGTAGGATTGCGGGTCTACACTCGACATGTTTGCCTATGGGGCATGAAGACAAAAGACTCTATTATACTATGTCTTGTGAACCTTGAATAATGTTAGCCCTGGGCTATGTGAGTTGTAAGAACTATTATATTCCTGGATATGTGATGTAATAATGACCTTTGTTTCTGTGTACTTCATCTTAAACTGTAGGTGCTAGCATTTCGATCCAGGGACTAGCACTGCAATCACAGGGATCTTACCTTATTATGGTGAGATCTTACAGATGGTATCAGAGCACTGTGATGCCTGTAGGTTCGTGACCCTAGGTTGGATTAGACTAAGGAAAACCCTTAGGAAAAATAACTCTATTTCAAATTTTACACTTGTCTTTTCATCTCGTAAAACTTTTCATGATCATCCTTCCTCATCTATTTTCGTAGATGTCCACCATCAATGAATCTATCAAGAAGGGACCACTGATGACTATGACACTTGAGTGTGAGACAGAATTTCCCAAGGCACTCGAGAACCTCGTGATTGGTTTAGGGATGGATGGTGAAGCCGTGTACAAGGGATTTCCTGTGATAGACGAAGGAGAAGAGTATTGGTGGGTGCAACTCCATTTATAAAAGAACAAGGAAGATGATCCAAAGAGTATGGGACTCTGCATGTGAAGGGTAACGGGTAGGCTACACTAGCGTAAAATCAAAAATTTCTACCGCGTCAACCAGGAATACTATTGTCATAGATCACGGGATTACCGCTAGACGCGCAGGTGCGGAACTCGATGAAGCACGTTGCGGCAGTGTAGATGTTCTACGTCTCCTCCTCGTCCTCGTCCCACGAGCAGCTCCCCTTTGCGTGGCTCGTCCAAGTGCTACAGATGCAGCACCTCCGAGGTATCCACACGTCCGGAGTGGAAGTCGTCACACGCCAGACTGCTAGGTCTGCGCGTGCAACACAGGCGAAAGAGGAGTGGCGGCTGGGTGGAATGCTCTCTCCTTTTCAGCTCGCCTTACTCCCTCTTATATAGGCATCCCTGGTGGGCTTCTACATTAGCAGCCCATTAGCAGCCTAAGCCTGGTCTAATTCGGATCCAATCCTCATTAGGCTTCCAGCCCCTAAAGTGTGTGACCCTATAGGTTCATACACGTATAGACATGACGCGAGTACACTTACTCCGTCAATAGTTGGTAGCGGCCTCTAGCAAGACGTGCCAACTCCTAAACGCATATAAAGATCATTCGGACGAACCATCACAAGGTTGAGTACATGTCTTTCCCTTTGCCTCACGATATTTGGTCTAGCTCTAAGCTGACCTCTCTTTCTCGATACTGTGATTCAGAATCCCTTTACTAGGTTAACTCTTAACCATATGTAGCACGGCCATGCATTTCTGGATCCGATCACTCGAGGGGCCCAGAGATATCTCTCTCAAGTAGAGAGGGGCAAATCCCATCTTGATTGACCGATGCCTTGCAGCATGTATCAGGACAAACCCGAAAGCTACCTTTATAACTACCCAGTTACGGAGTAGTGTTTGATAGCCCCAAAGTAGGTCGATCCACATCTCAAGTACATGCGACAATCTCAGGTCTAAGGACAAAACGTACACGATGTGTAGAGAGAGCTGCAAGTATTATTGCTAGTCTCATGTTGGGTCAGTCCAACCCCATGTTCATAACATGTGTCCACATCATTGGTTTGACATCTCCATGTCAATGACTTGCGAAACATAGTCATTAACCAATCGATGTGCTAGTCTAATATTCACGTGTGTCCTCGCATGAACTCCGACTAGGGACAATTATTAGATAACCATACAAGTAAAGAGTTTCACAAACAATTCACATAATTGCCAATCAATACAAGTTGCCTGGTATATGGATATTCAAGGAACATTATAATAACTCATGGATACACATGAAATACAATCATCTCTATGATTGCCTCTAGGGCATATTTCCTTCAGTCTCCCACTTGCACTAGAGTCAATCTAGACAGTATCTAATACCTATTGCTCTTGTGTGCGCTTCATGCGCAGGCTGCGGGAGTGGCTTAGTCAAGGGATCAGCAACATTTGAGTCCGTATGTATTTTGCATAACATGACACTACCTTCATCAATGAACTCACGAATCAGATGGTAGCGCATGCGAATATGTTTGTTCTTCTGGTGCTGTCTAGGTTCTTTGGCTTGTGCAATAGCACCATTGTTGTCACAATAAACGTCCAAGGGATTGGACGAGCCCTGAACCACACCAAGAGCGATCAGGAAATTCCTAATCCAAACAGCTTCCTTTGCAGCCTCCGAGGCAGCAATATATTCAGCTTCTGTTGAAGAGGAGGCCACTGTATCTTGCTTGGAACTTTTCCAGCTCACAGCACCACCATTCATGACAAACACATAACCTGATTGCGATTTCGAGTCGTCTGAGTCATTAAGGTAACTCGCATCTGTGTAACCCTTTACACTGAGTTCAACCTCACCTCCATAAACTAGGAACATATCCTTAGTCCTTCTCAAGTACTTAAGGATATTCTTTACCGCTGTCCAGTGAATCTCACCTGGATCAGCCTGGTATCTGCTCGTAACACTTAGAGCATAGGAAACATCTGGGCGAGTACATGTCATTGCATACATGATGGATCCAATAGCCGAAGCATATGGAACCCTACTCATGCGTTCTCGCTCATCAGTGGTCGAAGGACACTGAGTCTTGCTGAGTTTAATGCCGTGAGACATGGGCAAGAACCCCTTCTTAGCCTCTTCCATGCTGAACCGTTTCAACACTTTGTCAATGTACGTACTCTGGCTTAATCCAATTAGCCTCCTTGATCTATCTCTATAGATCTTGATACCCAGAATATATGCCGCTTCTCCCAAGTCCTTCATAGAAAAACTATTTTTCAATGAGGTCTTAACAGACTCGAGCATAGGAATGTCATTTCCAATCAATAATATGTCATCCACATATAAGATTAGAAACACAAGTGATTTCCCATTTTCTTTCTTATACACACAAGGTTCTTGTTCGTTTTTGGTGAAGCCAAACTCCTTTACAACTTCATCAAATCGAATGTTCCAACTCCGAGATGCTTGCTTCAGCCCATAAATAGACTTTTGAAGTTTGCATACCTTTCCAGCATTGTTTGGATCGACAAAACCTTCGGGCTGCATCATATACACGTCCTCAGAAAGGATTCCATTTAAGAAAGCCGTCTTGACGTCCATCTGCCATATCTCATAATCGAAATGTGCAGCAATGGCTAGAATGATCCGTATAGATTTAAGCATCGCTACGGGCGAGAAAGTCTCGTCGTAGTCAACTCCTTGAACTTGTCGAAAACCTTTTGCAACAAGTCGAGCTTTATGGATGTGAACATTTCCATCCATATCAATCTTCTTCTTATAGATCCACTTGCACTCGATGGCTTTAAAACCATCAGGCAGGTCAACCAAGTTCCAAACTTGATTGTCTCCCATGGACTCTATCTCGGATCTCATGGCAATCAGCCATTTCTCAGAGTCTGGGTCCACCATCGCTTCTGCATAGGTCGCAGGCTCATCATTGTCTAACAATAATAACTCTCGCGCTTCGCGGAGCCTCGCCGACCTTCGTGGTTGTGGTGCTTCTATTGCCACGGGTTCCTCAACTTGTTCTGCTACAATAGCATCACTCGTAGAAGCATCCCCGACTGGCTCATCTTGAACTTCTTCAAGTCGCACCGACCTTCCACTCGTTCCCTTTGTGAGAAACTCTTTCTCTAGGAAAACACCGCTACGAGCGACAAACACTTTGCCCTCTTCTCGGTTGTAGAAGTAATACCCTAAGGTTTCCCTTGGGTATCCCACAAAAATGCACTTATCCGATTTGGGTGTTAGCTTGTCCGACTGAAGTCGCTTGACAAATGCATCACAACCCCAAATCTTCAGAAAAGACAAACTGGGATTCTTTCCAGTCCACATCTCATATGGTGTCTTAACTACGGATTTAGATGGTACCCTATTTAGTGTGAAAGCTGCTGTTTCTAGCGCGTAACCCCAAAATGATAATGGTAAATCCGACTGGCTCATCATCGATCGAACCATGTCCAACAAAGTTCGATTACGCCGTTCAGAGACCCCGTTTCTTTGAGGCGTTCCGGGCGGCGTGAGCTGTGGAACAATTCCGCAACTCTTAAGATGATTGCTAAACTCGTGACTCAAATATTCGCCTCCGCGATCAGATCGCAAGGCCTTTATTTTCTTGCCACGTTGATTCTCTACCTCATTTTGAAACTCTTTGAACTTTTCAAAAGTTTCAGACTTATGCTTCATCAAGTAGACATAGCCATATCTACTGAAATCATCAGTGAAAGTAATGAAGTAGTGATATCCTCCTCTGGCTGTCGTGCTCATTGGTCCACATACATCAGTATGTATGAGTTCCAACAAGTCTGTCGCTCTCTCGGGAAACCCCGTAAAAGGCGTCTTGGTCATCTTTCCAAGTAAACAAGCTTGACATGTCTCGTATGATTCAAAATCAAACGAAGTTAGAAGACCATCACCATGGAGCTTCTTCATGCGCTTTTCACTTATATGCCCCAAACGACAATGCCATAGATAGGTAGGACTCAAATCATTTGGCCGAAGCCTTTTAGCACTAACATTGTAAACACATGCATTATCAAGATTTAAAATAAATAACCCATTCACAATGGGAGCATCAGCCACAAACATAGCATTCTTAGAGATTACACAACCATTGTTTGTACTCACGAATGAATAACCATCCCTCATCAAACATGAAGGTGATAAAATGTTTCGACCCATACTAGGAATGTAATAACAATTATTCAACTCCATGATAAATCCTGACGGAAGGTGAAGTTGCATGACGCCGACGAACAATGCAGCAACCCTTGCTTTATTTCCGACGCGAAAATCCACTTCGCCTTTTTTGCACTTCTCTAGTCCTTATTAGCCCCTGCATCGAATTGCAAATATGAGCAACCGATCCGGTATCAAATACCCAAGAGTTAACATAAGAATCTGCGAGAAAAATGTCCACAACATTTACAACAAG
Source organism: Avena eriantha (assembly GCA_910589775.1). Taxonomy (NCBI): domain Eukaryota; kingdom Viridiplantae; phylum Streptophyta; class Magnoliopsida; order Poales; family Poaceae; genus Avena; species Avena eriantha. Next base: position 320,519,137 of record OU342744.1, read on the forward strand.
CGTACCTGAGTGGGAAGTACTCTTACTTCCACTTTTCTTCAAAGAAGCCTGGTACTTGCTGCAGTTTCTCTTCCAGTGGCCATATTCGTGACAAAAGAAACACTCAGTGTCTCCTGCAGGACCAGCCTTTTGCTTGGGTGCAGGGTTTGGCTTAGGGATCGTATCCTTAGCCTTGCCCTTCTTCTTCTGCCAAGAAGTGCCCTTTTTCTTGAAGCTAGGCTTGTTCTGCACAGCCATCACATGGCTATGCCCTGCACACTTCTTAATGTCACATTCTGCTGTTTTTAGCATCCCACATAATTCATTAAGGCCCCTCTCCACCCCATGCATATGGTAGTTCGAAATGAAATGCCCATAGCTAGATGGAAGAGATGCCAAAATGAAGTCAGTGGCCAACTCTTGGCCTAATGGAAAACCAAGCTTTTCCAAAGTCTGACTGTAACCAACCATTTTGATCACATGGGGGCCTACAGCTGCTCCCTCTGCCAGCTTGCATTCCACAAAGGACTTAGCGACATTGTACCTCTCAGTCCTAGCCTGAGTCTGGAACATGTCCTTAAGCGCAACGATCATATCGTACGCTTCCTGATCCTCAAACTGTTTTTGAAGATCAGGTTCCATGCATGCAAGCATAAGACAACTGACCTCAAGAGATTCATCACATGCTTTCTTGTAGGCATTCTTAAGGGTAGCAGTTGCATTATCAGCAGGTTCATCCGGGATTGGGGTATCCAGAACAGTTTCCTTTTTCTCAGCCCTGAGAACAATTCTCAGGTTACGGACCCAGTCCGAATAGTTTGTTCCATTTAGTTTATCCTTTTCAAGAATCGAACGCAAAGCAAAAGGTGATGAATTGTTCGGTGCCATTGATCTACAACAAAAAATATGCAAAATACTAAGCCATGTAACCATGAAAGAGTAAAACATATTAAACAATTTAATAGCATATACTCCCACTTAAATCAACATCCCTCTATTGATACTAAGTGATTCAAGATCCACAATTAACAAGTCGACTAGTGAGCTTTAGCATCACTGCTAGAAGACAAGGTAAATCGGTAAGCAACCTTTGCTAATCATATCACATATGACTCTTGTTGTTGGGTGACATCTCTATGTCAAACCTAGGCGCCCAACCTTTATGCCCCAAGGTCCTTAACTGTTAAGATGACCTTGTTAAGCTCACCAACCCTTATGCGTGTAGGTATCCGATACAAACCCATCCAGCCAAGGAAAACCGTGGCACCCTAATTTCATAGACCCACCAACGATTGTACAGGGCATAGGATGGTGCAAGGTTTGGTTGGGAGGGCATGGTTTAACTTAAACTTTGTGAGGGATCGTTCTACTTCTATCATCTAAGCATGCATAGTAGTAAAACGTATAAGAATAGCATTCACATAGATGTGATACAGTATGGCCCATTTTCTCATGGTGATCTCCATCGCCATAGAACCTGTCCACCATGATGATCTCCATCTTCATGCTCTATGCGAGCCATCCTCCAAGTGATGAGTTCTCCAAGAACTAATACAAGCTATTACTCCTAACATCTAGTAATCAAAATTACATGGTATTGGGATCATCACAAGTTGGCACGCAGGCCATTACAATAATTGACAACACATATGGCTCCAGCCGTGTTGCCCAACTCACGACACGCAGGTCATGAAAAAATACATACATGCATCACATACATTTTTTTGGGCCATACTGATCACATAAATCCTGCAAAAACAAGTTGTGCATAGAATCGCATTCTACCGGATCATGTGAAATCGTACCACCTATGAACCTTAACGAGATACAAAAAGGGGGCTACGACTAAGGGGGGTCTAGGGGGTCTCCCCCTGCGGGGTTCGAAGGGGCAGCGCCCCTCGCGGTACATTCGTGAAAAATGAGAGATCAAATCTATACAATTTTCTTTAAGGATTTTGATCGGCAAATCCAATTTACCATAAACCGACCATAGTTCCGATTTGACCAAACTCCTTTGATCACGGTACGTCGATTCAGATCTAATTCCCGATTCGATCAATCATATTGATCTCCGCGTGATTCAGAAGGATTTATGTGTCACTGTCTACCCCGATGGCGGAAACCGACCGGTAGGGGTAAGTCGTTCGACGACCTTAGAATCACGATCACGGAAATTAAGATCATAGATCAATCCAGAAACACCGCCATACAAACGATCATATCAATCTACATATCACCATATGCAAACTTCCCGAACCTATGACTGAATAGCATCGGCTCTGATACCACTGAAGGGTAACGGGTAGGCTACACTAGCGTAAAATCAAAAATTTCTACCGCGTCAACCAGGAATACTATTGTCATAGATCACGGGATTACCGCTAGACGCGCAGGTGCGGAACTCGATGAAGCACGTTGCGGCAGTGTAGATGTTCTACGTCTCCTCCTCGTCCTCGTCCCACGAGCAGCTCCCCTTTGCGTGGCTCGTCCAAGTGCTACAGATGCAGCACCTCCGAGGTATCCACACGTCCGGAGTGGAAGTCGTCACACGCCAGACTGCTAGGTCTGCGCGTGCAACACAGGCGAAAGAGGAGTGGCGGCTGGGTGGAATGCTCTCTCCTTTTCAGCTCGCCTTACTCCCTCTTATATAGGCATCCCTGGTGGGCTTCTACATTAGCAGCCCATTAGCAGCCTAAGCCTGGTCTAATTCGGATCCAATCCTCATTAGGCTTCCAGCCCCTAAAGTGTGTGACCCTATAGGTTCATACACGTATAGACATGACGCGAGTACACTTACTCCGTCAATAGTTGGTAGCGGCCTCTAGCAAGACGTGCCAACTCCTAAACGCATATAAAGATCATTCGGACGAACCATCACAAGGTTGAGTACATGTCTTTCCCTTTGCCTCACGATATTTGGTCTAGCTCTAAGCTGACCTCTCTTTCTCGATACTGTGATTCAGAATCCCTTTACTAGGTTAACTCTTAACCATATGTAGCACGGCCATGCATTTCTGGATCCGATCACTCGAGGGGCCCAGAGATATCTCTCTCAAGTAGAGAGGGGCAAATCCCATCTTGATTGACCGATGCCTTGCAGCATGTATCAGGACAAACCCGAAAGCTACCTTTATAACTACCCAGTTACGGAGTAGTGTTTGATAGCCCCAAAGTAGGTCGATCCACATCTCAAGTACATGCGACAATCTCAGGTCTAAGGACAAAACGTACACGATGTGTAGAGAGAGCTGCAAGTATTATTGCTAGTCTCATGTTGGGTCAGTCCAACCCCATGTTCATAACATGTGTCCACATCATTGGTTTGACATCTCCATGTCAATGACTTGCGAAACATAGTCATTAACCAATCGATGTGCTAGTCTAATATTCACGTGTGTCCTCGCATGAACTCCGACTAGGGACAATTATTAGATAACCATACAAGTAAAGAGTTTCACAAACAATTCACATAATTGCCAATCAATACAAGTTGCCTGGTATATGGATATTCAAGGAACATTATAATAACTCATGGATACACATGAAATACAATCATCTCTATGATTGCCTCTAGGGCATATTTCCTTCAGCATGTTCACCAACTCTGAAATGCACACGTCATTCTTTGACTCTACAAGGAATGCTGCATGGAAAGCCATTGAGGAACTTGGGGAAAGACTTAAGTATAGAATGCTCAATACTCAGGAGGATATTAAGGAGGAGAAACATCATGTCCAAGAATCAAGGGCCACGGTAAAATGACTAAGTAAGGATATTATAGACTTGGCTTTGGAGTTATGCGAGAAAGACAAACAGATTGCTGCCAAGGACGCCCAGATTGCTACCTTGGTTAATAAGGAGTGAGGTACTAGTTGCACCACCACACTTGGCAATTTATCGCGTTAGTATTTTGATCATACCGACCTATGTGGTATGGCAAAAATAAGCTATGTTTTGACCTTGTTTGCTTGAGTCGAATAATGTATTGCTACTTGGTTTGAGGATTGCTTTGTTGGTTGATTTTATCTTTATATCTATTGTTATTTGTGTTTTATTTCTCTAGACTTGTGTTATTACTAATTTTCACCATACTATGCAAAAGATGTCGAATTTTGTCTACAGCACGGCCGAGGATTTCAAGGGAACTCGCTTCAAGACTCGCATGTTGGAGCTCGTCCATGTGCCCGCTCTTCCAATCCCTACCATTCAGGGACTTCAGCTAAGGAACTTTCAGAGGAAGGACTTATGGGGATTCAGAGTTACCCAGCCAGGACATGAGACAGAGCCCCAAACTAAGGAGATCGCCTTCCAGATACTCCATGATGACTTGGAGAGGGGCCTCGACGTGGCTATGCAGGAGCTGTTGGGACACATATGTGGACATCACTCTTTTGAGATCAGTGTCATTGGATGTGTGTTCTTCTCACAACCCATGTATGGATCCACCAGAGTCATTGCATGTGTGTTCTTTTCACAAACCACATATGGATCCACCAGAGTCATTGCATGTGTGTTCTTCTCAGAAACCACATATGGATCCACTAGTGTCATTGGATGTGTGTTCTTCTCACAAACCACATATGGATCCACCAGAGTTCATTAGATGTGTGTTCTTTTCATGAACCACAGCAGTTCCTTTACATTTGTGTTCTTCTCACAAACCATATAAGGATCCACAAGTGTCATGGGATGTGTGTTCTTTTCATGAACCACACCCAGTGTCATTGCATGTGTGTTCTTTTCATGAAACAAATATGGATCCACCGGTGTAATTGGATGTGTGTTCTTCTCACAAACCACATATGGATCTACCAGTGTAATTTCATGTGTGTTCTTCTCACAAACCACATCTAGAGTCATTGCATGTGTGTTCTTTTCACAAACCACATAAGGATCCACCAGTGTCATTGGATGTGTGTTCTTTTCATGAACCACACCTAGTGTCACTACATGTGTGTTGTTTTCATGAACCATATATGGATCCACCAGAGTTCATTGGATGTCTGTTATTCTCACAAACTACATTGATCCACCAGTGTCATTGCATGTGTGTTCTTTTCACAAACCACATGTGGATCGACCAGAGTCATTGCATGTGTGTTCTTTAAACAAATCACATAAGGATCCACCAGTGTCATTGGATGTGTGTTCTTTTCGTGAACCATAACCTATGTCATTGCATGTGTGTTCTTCTCACAAACCATACAAGGATCCACTAGAGTTCATCGCATGTCTGTTCTTTTCACAAACCACATATGGATCCACCAGTGCCGTTGCATGTGTGTTCTTTTCATTAACCATAGCTAGAGTCATTACTTGTGTGTTCTTTTCACAAACCACATGGATCCACCAGAGTCATTGCATGTGTGTTCTTTTCATTAACCACAACTAGAGTCATTGCATGTGTGTTCTTTTCACAAACCACATATGGATACATCAGAGTCATTGCATGTCTGTTCTTTTCATTAACCACAGCTAGTGTCATTGCATGTTTGTTCTTTTCACATACCACATATGGATCCACCAGTGTCATTGCATGTGTGTTATTCTCACAATCCACACATGGATCCACTAGTGTCATTGGATGTGTGTTCTTCTCACAAACCACATATGGATCCACCTGTGTGATTGCATGTGTGTTCTTTTCACAAACTACAACTAGAGTCATTGCATGGGTGTTCTTCTCACAAACCACATGTGGATCCACCAAAGTTCATTGGATATGTGTTCTTTTCATGAACCACACCCAGTGTGACTGCATGTGTGTTCTTTTCACAAACCACATATGGATCCAGCTAGAGTCATTGCATGTGTGTTCTTATCACAAACCACATATGTATCCACTAGCGTCATTGGATGTGTGTTCTTATCATGAACCACATCTAGTGCCATTGCATGTGTGTTCTTCTCAAAACCCACGTATGGATCCACCAGTGTTATTGGATGTGTGTTATTCTCACAAACCACATATGTATCCACCAGTGTTATTGCATGTGTGTTCTTCTCACAAACCACATCTAGAGTCATTGCAGGTGTGTTCTTTTCTCAAACCACATAAGGATCCACTAGTGTCATTGGATGTCTGTTCTTTTCATGAACCACACGCACTGTCATTGCATGTGTGTTCTTTTCATGAACCACATATGGATCCACCAGTGTCATTTGATGTGTGTTCTTCTCACAAACCACATATGGATCCACCAGAGTTCATTGGATGTGTGTTCTTTTCATGAACTACGCCGAGTGCCATTGCATGTGTGTTGTTCTCACAAAGCACATAAGGATCCACCAGTGTCATTAGATGTGTTTTCTTTTCATGAACCACACCAAGTGTCATTGCATGTGTGTTCTTTTCATGAACCACATTAGGATCCACCGGTGTCATTGTATATGTGTTCTTCTCACAAACCACATATGGATCCACAAGTGGCATTGCCTGTGTGTTCTTCTCACAAACCACATCTAGAGTCATTGCATGTGTGTTCTTTTCAAAAACCACAGAAGGATCCACCATTGTAATTCGATGTGTGTTCTTTTCATGAACCACACCTAGTGTCATTTCATGCGTGTTCTTTTCATGAACCACATATGGACCCACCAGAGTTCATTGCATGTCTGTTATTCTGACAAACAAAATTGATCCACCAGGGTCATTACATGTGTGTTCTTTTCACAAACCACATGTGAATCCACCAGAGTCATTGCATGTGTGTTCTTTTCACAAACCACATAAGGATCCACCAGTGTCATTGGATGTGTGTTCTTTTCATGAACCACAACCAGTGTCATTGCATGTGTGTTCTTCTCACAAACCACACATGGATCCTCCAGAGTTCATCGCATGTCTGTTCTTTTCACAAACCATATATGGATCCACCAGTGTTATTGCATGTGTGTTCTTTTCATTTAACCATAGCTAGAGTCATTGCATGTGTGTTCTTTTCACAAACCACATGGATCCACCGGAGTCATTGCATGTTTGTTCTTTGCATTAACCACATCTAGAGTCATTGCATGTGTGTTCTTTTCACAAACCACATATGGATCCATCAGAGTCATTGCATGTCTGTTCTTTTCATTAACCACAACTAGTGTCGCTGCATGTTTGTTCTTTTCACAAACCACATAAGGATCCACTAGTGTCATTGGATGTGTGTTCTTTTCACAAACCACATTGATCCACCAGTGTCATTGCATGTGTGTTCTTTTCACAAACAACATGTCGATCCGCCAGAGTCAGTGCATGTGTGTTCTTTTCACAAACCACATAAGGATCCACCAGTCTCATTGGATGTGTGTTCTTTTCATGAACCACAACCAGTGTCATTGCATGTGTGTTCTTCTCACAAACCACAGATGGATCCACCAGAGTTCATTGCATGTCTGTTCTTTCCACAAACCACATATGGATCCACCAGTTTCATTGCATGTGTGTTCTTTTCATTAACCGTAGATAGAGTCATTGCATGTGTGTTCTTTTCACAAACCACATGGATCCACCAGAGTCATTGCAAGTGTGTTCTTTTCATGAGCCACATATGGACCCACCAGTGTCATACGATGTGTGTTCTTCTCACAAACCACATTGATCCACCAGTGTCATTGCATGTGTGATCTTTTTACAAACCACATGTGGATCCACTAGAGTCATTTCATGTGTGTTCTTTTCACAAACCACATAAGGATCAACTAGTGTCATTGGATGTATGTTCTTTTCATGAACCACAACTAGTGTCATTGCATGTGTGTTCTTCTCACAAACCACACATGGATCCACCAGAGTTCATCGCATGTGTGTTCTTTTCACAAACAACATATGGATCCACCAGTGTACTTGCATGTATGTTCTTTTCATTAACCATAGCTAGAGTCATTGCATGTGTGTTATTTTCACAGACCACATGGATCCACCAGTAATTGCATGTGTGTTCTTTTCATTAACCACAACTACAGTCATTGCATGTGTGTTCTTTTCATAAACCACATATGGATCCATCAGAGTCATTGCATGTCTGTTCTTATCACTAACCACAACTAGTGTCATTGCATGTCTATTCATTCCACAGACCACATATGGATCCACCAGTGTCATTGCATGTGTGTTCTTCTCACAAACTACACATGGATCCACCAGTGTCATCAGATGTGTGTTCTTCTCACAAACCATATATGGATCCACCAGTGTGATTGCATGTGTGTTCTTTTCACAAACCACAGCTAGAGTCATTGCATGTGTGTTCTTCTCACAAACCACATATGAATCCACCAGTGTCATTGCATGTGTGTTTTGCATGTGTGTTCTTCTCACAGACCACATATGTATCCACCTGTGCCATTGGATATGTGTTATTCTCACAAACCACATATGGATCCACCAGTGTGATTGCATGTGTGTTCTTTTCAGAAACTATAGCTAGAGTCATTGCAAGTGTGTTCTTCTCACAAACCACATATGGATCCACGAGAGTTCATTGGATGTTTGTTCTTTTCATGAACCACACCTAGTGTCATTGCATGTGTGTTCTTCTCACAAACTACATATGGATCCACTAGTGTCATTGGATGTGTGTTTTTCTCACAAACCACATATGGATCCACGAGAGTTCATTGGATGTGTGTTCTTTGCATGAGCCACACACAGTTCCATTGCATGTGAGTTCTTATCACAAACCACATATGTATCCACGAGCGTCATTGGATGTGTGTTTTGATCATGAACCACATCTAGTGCCATTGCATGTGTGTTCTTCTCAAAACCCACGTATGGATCCACCAGTGTTATTGGATGTGTGTTCTTCTCACAAACCACAAATGTATCCACCAGTGTTATTGCATGTGTGTTCTTCTCACAAACCACATCTAGAGTCATTGCAGGTGTGTTCTTTTCACAAACCACATAAGGATCCACTAGTGTCATTGGATGTGTGTTCTTTTCATGAACCACACCCACTGTCATTGCATGTGTGTTCTTTTCATGAACCACATATGGATCCACCAGTGTCATTGGATGTGTGTTCTTCTCACAAACCACATATGGATCCACCAGAGTTCATTGGATGTGTGTTCTTTTCATGAACTACACCGAGTGCCATTGCATGTGTGTTGTTCTCACAAAGCACATAAGGATCCACCAGTGTCATTAGATGTGTTTTCTTTTCATGAACCACACCAAGTGTCATTGGATGTGTGTTCTTTTCATGAACCACATAAGGATCCACCAGTGTCATTGTATATGTGTTCTTCTCACAAAACGCATATGGATCCACAAGTGTCATTGCATGTGTGTTCTTCTCACAAACCACATCTAGAGTCATTGCATGTGTGTTCTTTTCAAAAACCACAGAAGGATCCACCATTGTAATTCGATGTGTGTTCTTTTCATGAACCACACCTAGTGTCATTGCATGCGTGTTCTTTTCATGAACCACATATGGACCCACCAGAGTTCATTGCATATCTGTTATTCTGCCAAACAAAATTGATCCACCAGGGTCATTGCATGTGTGTTCTTTTCACAAACCACATGTGGATCCACCAGAGTCATTGCATGTGTGTTCTTTTCACAAACCACATAAGGATCCACCAGTGTCATTGGATGTGTGTTCTTTTCATGAACCACAACCAGTGTCATTGCATGTGTGTTCTTCTCACAAACCACACGTGGATCCTCCAGAGTTCATCGCATGTCTGTTCTTTTCACAAACCATATATGGATCCACCAGTGTTATTGCATGTGTGTTCTTTTCATTTAACCATAGCTAGAGTCGTTGCATGTGTGTTCTTTTCACAAACCACATGGATCCACCGGAGTCATTGCATGTTTGTTCTTTGCATTAACCACATCTAGAGTCATTGCATGTGTGTTCTTTTCACAAACCACATATGGATCCATCAGAGTCATTGCATGTCTGTTCTTTTCATTCACCACAACTAGTGTCGCTACATGTGTGTTCTTTTCACAAACCACATTGATCCACCAGTGTCATTGCATGTGTGTTCTTTTCACAAACCACATTGATCCACCAGTGTCATTGCATGTGTGTTCTTTTCACAAACCACATAAGGATCCACCAGTCTCATTGGATGTGTGTTCTTTTCATGAACCACAACCAGTGTCATTGCATGTGTGTTCTTCTCACAAACCACACATGGATCCACCACAGTTCATTGCATGTCTGTTCTTTCCACAAACCACATATGGATCCACCAGTTTCATAGCTTGTGTGTTCTTTTCATTAACCGTAGCTAGAGTCATTGCATGTGTGTTCTTTTCACAAACCACATGGATCCACCAGAGTCATTGCAAGTGTGTTCTTTTCATGAACCACATATGGACCCACCAGTGTCATACGATGTGTGTTCTTCTCACAAACCACATTGATCCACCAGTGTCATTGCATGTGTGATCTTTTTACAAACCACATGTGGATCCACTAGAGTCATTTCATGTGTGTTCTTTTCACAAACCACATAAGGATCAACTAGTGTCATTCGATGTGTGTTCTTTTCATGAACCACGACTAATGTCATTGCATGTGTGTTCTTCTCACAAACCACACATGGATCCACCAGAGTTCATCGCATGTGTGTTCTTTTCACAAACAACATATGGATCCACCAGCGTCCTTGCATGTATGTTCTTTTCATTAACCATAGCTAGAGTCATTGCATGTGTGTTATTTTCACAGACCACATGGATCCACCAGTCATTGCATGTGTGTTCTTTCCTTTAACCACAACTAGAGTCATTGCATGTGTGTTCTTTTCATAAACCACATATGGATCCATCAGAGTCATTGCATGTCTGTTCTTATCACTAACCACAGCTAGTGTCATTGCATGTCTATTCATTCCACAGACCACATATGGATCCACCATTGTCATTGCATGTGTGTTCTTCTCACAAACTACACATGGATCCACCAGTGTCATCAGATGTGTGTTCTTCTCACAAACCATATACGGATCCACCAGTGTGATTGCATGTGTGTTCTTTTCACAAACCACAGCTAGAGTCATTGCATGTGTGTTCTTCTCACAAACCACATATGAATCCACCAGTGTCATTGCATGTGTGTTTTGCATGTGTGTTCTTCTCACAGACCACATATGTATCCACCTGTGCCATTGGATATGTGTTATTCTCACAAACCACATATGGATCCACCAGTGTGATTGCATGTGTGTTCTTTTCAGAAACTATAGCTAGAGTCATTGCAAGTGTGTTCTTCTCACAAACCACATACGGATCCATGAGAGTTCATTGGATGTTTGTTCTTTTCATGAACCACACCTAGTGTCATTGCATGTGTGTTCTTCTCACAAACTACATATGGATCCACTAGTGTCATTGCATGTGTGTTCTTCTCACAAACCACACATGGATCCACCAGAGTTCATCGCATGTCTGTTCTTTTCACAAACCACATATGGATCCACCATTGTCATTGCATGTGTGTTATTTTCATTAACCATAGCTAGAGTCATTGCATGTGTGTTCTTTTCACATACCACATGAATCCACCAGAGTCATTGCATGTGTGGTCTTTTCATTAACCACAACTAGAGTCATTGCATGTGTGTTCTTTTCACAAACCACATATGGATCCATCAGAGTCATTGCATGTCTATTCTTTTCATTAACCATAGCTAGTGTCATTGCATGTTTGTTCTTTCTACGGACCACATATGGATCCACAAGTGTCATTGCATGTGTTGTTTTGCATGTGTGTTCTTCTCACAAACCACACATGGATCCACCAGTGTCATTGAATGTGTGTTATTCTCACAAACCACATATGAATCCTCTAGTGTGATTGCATGTGTGTTCTTTTCACAAACCACAGCTAGAGTCGTTGCATGTGTGTTCTCCTCACAAACCACATATGGATCCACCAAAGATCATTGCATGTGTGTTCTTTTCATGAACCACACCCAGTGTGATTGCATGTGGGTTCTTTTCACAAACCACATATGGATCCACCAGTGTCGTTGGATGTCTGTTCTTCTCACAAACCACATATGGATCCACCAGTGTCATTGGATGTGTTTTCTTTTCATGAACCATTTCCTGTGTCATTGCATGTGTGTTCTTATCACAAACCACATATGGATCCACAATTGTCATTGGATGTGTGTTCTTCTCACATACCACATATGGATCCACCAATGTCATTGCATGTGTGTTGTTCTCATGAACCACATCTATAGTCATTGCATGTGTGTTCTTTTCACAAAACACATAAGGATCCACCAGTGTCATTCGATGTGTGTTCTTTTCAAGAATGCCATATGGATCCACCAGTGTCATTGGACGTGTGTTCTTCTCATAAACCACATATGGATCTACCAGTGTCATTGCATGTGTGTTCTTCTCACAAACCACATCTAGAGTCATTGGATGTGTGTTCTTCTTACAAACCACATATGGATCCACCGGTGTCATTGGATGTGTTTTCTTTGTCATGAACCACACCCAGGGTCATTGCATGTGTGTTCTTTTCTTTAACCACATATGGATCCACCAGAGTTCATTGCACGTCTGTTATTCTCACAAAATATAGTGGTATTCTCCTTTGATGCTTTATTTCGGTTGACTTGGCGCATGCTCACACCATGTTATGACTATCTCAAGTCACCATAGCTTTTATGATCCTTTAGTTTTCAACTTGTAGAATCACTTTATGCTTTGATCAATGATGTTTTGTCGCTCTGCATGATTATGGCCATTATTTCTCTCTTAGTTTGTTGCTCCCAGTCTTTTGCTAGCCTCCACAACCAAGTATGAGTTCCACTCATGCATCCAACTCCCTAAACCAGGTTATTCCAAAGAGTCCACCATACCTACCTACTAGCTTATGCTATTCCAAGTATATTCATGCTTTTGTTTACCTTCCAAATTAAACTTGTTATGAGAAAACTAGTGATTAAAGCTCTCACGAACTTGATGGCACACTTTACTTTTTGCATCTAATAAACTTGAACCATTGGGCCCTTCTTTGTTGCGTATATGCTTGCGCTTTATAAGTTGAAATTAGTAGAACCATGTTTCATGGGGAACGCTTTCAACATTGCACTTGTACTTTGTACCCCGTTGATATCATGTTCTTTTGCTTACGGATCCCGACAGTGTGAAATAAAAGTGGAACTTGTAAGATCATGGAGTTTGTATGTGTGTTAGAGAAACGCCTGGGCCGCTAGCCTAAGCCATGCCTAATCATGGTGGAAACTTGCAGCATCACCATAATGAGCACACTATGAAGCATCCTCAATAAAAACCTATGCAAATAGCAAATAAAAAGATCGCTGAGATGCTCATTGTCTACTTGCCTTGTCATTTTGATTATGGGAAAGCTCTCGTATCATGTGCAAGGGGTACCCCGTTGGCGGTTCTTAATGATACACATGTACTTACAATGACAAGAGCTTACTCGTGGCTGAAGTTGAGTAGCATGAGGATTGGTCTTCGTAAGTAAGGGGCATGAGATTTCGATTTATAACTTGTCAAGCACATCCTATTAGTTGTGTCACTTTAACCTTAATCACCTTAAAGATGCTTATGAGAGGGGTAATGAGAGCTGAAAGCTATAAGTACCATAATTTTTGGAAGCTCTTTATGAGACTTGTATCCCTACTTCCTTTTACAAAGGCCTTTCTTCCACCATTACACTGAGTTTCCACCTTCTATCTTTATGCACCTACTTTGAGAGCACAGTGGCCATTTTTAGTTCTATGTGCATTGTCCCAAGACTAGTTGATTGATGTATAACTTGTTATTGCTTGTTTTAAACTATTGTATCTAGTCACTCTTATGAACATTGAAGGTGTCCTATGCATTTATGTTTGCTACTCTATGAGGGACAAGCTGAATACTATTATGCTATGATTTCTTTATGTGAAACAAACAAACGTCTTGCAAAGCATTGTTATTCATGAATCTTTTGTTTGTGCCTTTTCATGTTGCATCATAGTTTCTTTGCTTATTGCTAGAACTTTGTCTTTCATGTTATGATTGAAGTACTATGATCCCAGCTTTGAATGTTTTACAAATACTTTGATCAAGTTTATGATGGTGCATGTCACCTCAAAAATTATTCTTTCTTTTTATCACTTACCTACTCGAGGACAAGCAGGAGTTAAGCTTGGGGGTGTTGATACATTGCAAATGTATCTATAAATTTTGATGTTCCATGCTTGGTTTTATCTACTTTCTTGTGTTTTGTCCACACTTTGGAGTACTTTTCATATGATTTCTTGGACTAACCTATTAACAAGAGCCACAGTGCCAGCTGCCTGTTTTCTGCTGTTTTTGGTACCAGGAAAGTCAGAAAATGAATATTCTCGGAATTGGACGGGACAAAAGCCAAAGTGCCTATTTTTTCAGAAGTCATCAGATGCCAGAATACGAGACGGAGAGGGGCCAGGGGCCAGCCACACAATAGGGTGGCGCGAGTCCCCCTTTGCCGCGCCACCAGGTGTTGTGGGCCCCTCCGGCCTCCACCGACCTTGCCCTTTCGCCTATATATTCCTCCGGATGCGAAAACCATAAATAATCAAGCCTCCAGCCACAAAAAGTTCCGCAGCACGGCCGCCACCGAAGGGGAGATTCGGGGGACAGAAAGTCTCTGTTCCGACACCCTGCCGGGACGGGGAAGTGCCCCCGGAGCCATCTCCATCGATCTCCACCGCCATCTCCATCACCATTGCTGATTCCCATGATGATGAGGGAGTAGTTCTTTCTCGAGGATAAGGGTTCTACCGGTGGCTATGTGTTCATCTCTCTTTCTATGTATGATCCTATTGTGATCATGAGCTTTGTAATCAAGTAGATCTACCTTGCTACTCAAGTGCTTTAATAGATCTCTACTCTCCCCATGTATGTGAAAGTGACAGCGTGCACACCATGGTGGCACTTAGGCTAGAGATTACAAATACTTGTGATAAGTTATATTTGGAGTTGCATGTCTTTATGAAATTACGGTGTTTGTTGGAACCATCTAGTGCTCAAGGTGACAGTGTGGGGTTATCTAGATGGGAAAGGCTTACTTTTAGGTGTGCTGTTATAGCCCTACCATGGATTAGAGTTTCCAACCGGAGAGTAGTTAAGAGTAGTATCATAAAAATAAGATATTTATATGAGAGTGTTCACTAGTGAAAGTATGATCCCTGGGCCTTGTTTCTAAGCACTGAAACACCATTTGCAATTAGATCTGTTACATGTTTGCTTGCTTCCATCTTTATTTCAGTTTTCCTTTAGTCTTTTCCATGCCATCAAGCTATTTTCTATCACCGTTACCACTTATAATTATCCATACCACTTGTATTTCACTATCTCTTCGCCGAACTAGTGCACCTATACACATGACAAGTGTATTGGGTGTGTTGGGGACACAAGAGACTTCTTGTATCTTGATTGAAGGGTTGCTTGACAGGGAATACCTTTGACCACTTCCTCTCTAAGTTCGATAAACCTTGGGTG
This sequence comes from Avena eriantha, assembly GCA_910589775.1. Lineage (NCBI taxonomy): Eukaryota > Viridiplantae > Streptophyta > Magnoliopsida > Poales > Poaceae > Avena > Avena eriantha. Next base: position 320,534,594 of record OU342744.1, read on the forward strand.
ATCCACTTAAGGGAAAACTTGCTGCTGTTCTACAAACCTCTGTACTTGGAGGCCCAACAACTATCTACAAGAATAGAAGTGCGTAGACATCAGAGGACATCCCTACAGTTACACCTACCGAATGGATAATGAAGATGTTCCAATTGCAAAGAAGGAGTAATCCAATGAGATAAGGATTGGACCAATCACAAGAGCTCGTGCTAAGCTACTAGAACAACAGGTGAACTTGTTTCTTAATGAACCTGGTGTTTTAATCAATGATAATTTTATACTACTAAGTCTTTGAACTATTGCATGATCAGGTACTTAGGAGAAGGCATAGCAAGGAGCGAGGAACAAATGGAACAAGGCGTGTCGATCAATGAAGAATGCACGAGGGAGGAGAGGGAGGAAGTGCAAGGAGCTGTTCAAGACAAAATTAACAAGAGACAGGAGTTCTATGCCACGGCAGAAAAAAGCCCCAGTTCTCTGCCACGGCAGGAAAACATAGTCCAACTTTGCCACGACAGGCTACCGCGACAGAGGAAGCAACTACAACTCTGCCAGGGCAGAGTCAGTTTGACCGAACACAAGTTGGGTCGGTTTGTATCCATAGATGGGTGGGACCAACTCGGATCCACCCTTAGGCCGCCGCCTCCTAGACCCTTAAATAGATGGGGGCGCTCTAGGTTTAGTCTTTAGACCACGTTAAAATATTTTGGAGTTGTTTCTTTCATAGAACCTCTGGAATACGCTGTGTTTGAATTCTACATCTATAATTGAGTGTGAGCTGTTGTTACATTGGGAATTCGTAGATTGCATACTACCATTCGTGGTCACGGTTGCGGGCGCAAGAGTGTGGTGTTGTGAATATCCTACAAGGTTCGAGATCTGTTGCACTGGCATCAAGGATCGAGCGGGAGAGATCATAGCTACGCACTAGTTATCTATCATCCACCATATCATCGACAAGAGCTTGCTGAGAAGATCGGGCCACCCCATATCACCTAGTGCTCCATTGCATTCCAATGTTTCATTCCAGCATATTATAGGACTTCCTGACCATGGTTTGACACATGGATAGCCATTGCATGTGTTCTTTTCCAAACCACAATGATCCACATGGCCACACACACTCAAGTGGGTGTGGTGATGGAACTTATGTCACACTAGTGTTCCATTGCATTCCAAATGTTGCATTCCATCATGTTCAAGGGATTTCTGACCATGGTTTAACACATGGAGTATCATTACATGTGTTGTTTTCCAAACCACAATGATCCACATGGTCACACACACTCAAGTAGGTGTGGTGATGCTACCTCTTTAAAACTGGTGCTCCATTGCATTCCATTGCTGCATTCGAGCATGTTCTAGGGCTTTTTGACCATGGTTTTACACATGGAGTGTCATTGCATGTGTTATTTTTGAAACCACAACGATCCACATGGCCACACACACTCAAATGGGTGTATTGATGCAACCTATTTCAAACTGTTGCTCCATTGAATTCCAATATTGCATTCCAGCATGTTTTAGTGCTTTCTAACCATGGTTTGACACATGGAGTGTCATTGTATGTGTTCTTTTCCAAACCACAATGATCCACATGGCCACACACACTCAAGTGGGTCTGGTGATGCAACCTCTATTACACTAGTGCTCCATTGCATTCCAATGTTATATTATAGCATGTTCTAGGGCTTTTTGACCATGGTTTGACACATGGAGTGTCACGACATGTGTTCTTTTCCAAACCACAATGATCCACATGGACAGACACATTCAAGTTGGTGTGGTGATGCAACCTCTTTCAAACTGGTAAAGCATTGCATTCCAATGTTGCATTCTAGCATGTTCTAGGGCTTTGTGACCATGGTTTGACACATGGAGCATCATTGCATGTATTCTTTTCCAAACTACTATGCTCCACATGGCCACACAATGTTGCATTCCAACATGTTCTAGGGATTTCTGACCATGGTTTGACAAATGGAGTGTCATTACATGTGTTCTTTTCCAAACCACACTTATCCACATGGCCACACACACTCAAGTGGGTGTGGTGATGCAAGCTCTGTCACACTAGTGCTCCATTGCATTCCAATGTTGCATTACAACATGTACTAGGACTTTGTGACCATGGTTTCACACATGAAGTTTCATTATGTGTGTTATTTTCCAAACCTTAATGATCCACATGGCCACACACACTCAAGTGAGTGTGGTGATGCAACCTGTGTCACACTGGTGCTCCATTGCATTCCAAAGTTGCATTATAGCATGTTCTAGGGCTTTTTGTAACAATGGTTTGACACATTGAGTGTCATTGCATGTGTTCTTTTCCATACCACAATGATCCACATGGCCAGACACACTCAAGTGGGTGTCATGATGCAAAATCTTTCACACTGGTGCTCCATTGCATTCCAATGTTGCATTCCAGCATGTTCTGGGGCTTTTCACCATGGTTTGACACATGGAGTATGATTACATGTTTTCCTTTCCAAACCACAATGATCCACATGGCCACACACAATCAAGTGGGTGTGGTGATGCAAGCTCTATCACACTGGTGCTCAATTGCATTCCAATGTTGCATTGCAACATGTACTAGGGCTTTGTGACCATGGTTTGACACATGGAGTGTCATTGCATGTGTTCCTTTCCAAACCACAATGATCCACATGGCCACTGTGGCATCCCGCTAAAACCACTACTAGAAAATCGCTGTGTTTTTGTGCATTGCATCGTCATGACCGCATGCTCATGTCGTCATGCCACCTTGCATTCGAGCATCGTCATCATCATGCATGGTTTTGTCTAAAACTATTTTCCAAAAGCCTAGTTTTGTTTTCTAAGATATCCCCGTCTTTATTCAAAACAAAACCCCAGTCTTTTTGGATCTTTTATTTATCTAAAAACTATTTATAAAATTCTTTCTAAAAATAAATAAATAAAAATAAATATTTTCTAGGGGAGGCTGCAAGCCACCAGGCCCGAAGCCCAGCAGCTAGCAGCCTACAACCCTGATCGAACCACGTCCAAAAACCCTAGCTACCCAACTCCCATATCCCACCCCGCCGCCACAAACTCCCCCCACGCCACCTGCTGTTTCCCGCCCAAGCCGCCCACCAACCCCCCCCCCCCGCTCCCATGTGCCGCCGCCAAGCCCCACCTGGGCGTTTTTCCCCACCCGCGCTCGCCTCCCCACCAACCGCCGCACGCGGTCCGCGCGACCCCGCTCCCCCTTGTCGTTTTCACCCTGGCCCACCCCGTGGACGCATCCCGCACGCCACCTTCCACCCCACACGGTCCCTTCCTCCCCTCTCACTCGCTGCATCGCTCGCCTCCTCCCTATCGGCAACCGCCGCCGCCGCGCGGCCGTTCCCGCGCCTCCATCGCCCGGCCGCCCCGCGTCCCCAACCTTCCACCACGGCACGCCCGAGCTCGCCACCGCCGGGTCGTCCCCGTCGTCTGGTTCCCCTGCCGCCGTCGTCGTGCCCTCTCCTGTGGTCCCTCGCCCTGGAGCTCCACCGCCTCCGTCTCCCTGTGTTGCTCCTCCCCCTCGAGCCAACACCGCTGTCGCCAACAACTCTGGCGCCGCGACCCGTGTTCGTCCCTACGCCCGCTGGCCGCGCCGCCCTCAACTCTTCTCGAGCTCCGGCGACCCCCGCGTCTCCCTGAAACCTCGTCGGCCCGAGCGGCTCTGCCCCGCCTCGTCTCACAGCAAGCCGCGACTCCGTCTTCACCGTCGGTCACGGCCAGCACCGCCGCCTCGTGCCCCCATCGCGAGCCCCTGCTCTGGCCCGGCCCCACGTCTCCGGCGCGCCCATCTCAAGCCCGCCGTCACCGGCAGCAAGACCCTGCCGGGCAGCTCTGCCTCGAAACCCGGTCGCCTCTGTGCACCCCCTCTCGCAGAGCCACCGCTGCGGTCGTCGCCGAGCCGCCCTGCCGCTGTGGTTGGCCCTCGCCGTGCCCACCACGTCTGCCCCGACTCGGTCCCGCAGAGGCTGCGTGGACGCCGCCCGTGGTTCTCTGATCCCAGCGCGTCACGTTGTTGTTTTCTGTTAGTGTTTACCAAAGTGAAGAATGCTTCTGAAGATGTATTGCTGCAGAGATGTGGTGAAGTCGAGCATGTGGTACTGTGTCTCCTGCGAGATTTTAGCGCGTAGTGAAGGATTCCTTAGGGAAGCGACAAGGAGTGTCACTGTAGTTGTGGTCATGCTTGTGCTGTGGAGGTGTTGCCGCGGTGGACATGCCTGGGTACTACGGTAGCTCAGAGTCCATCGCCAAGATCTTCAGAAAGGAACCAACGCCAAGTTTGGGCGCGACAAGATCGTCTTGTCGACAAGACCAATCCGTTGCCACATCCCAAGATCTTCTTACCACCTTCCAAGACCGTCGACACGGATCCGATGGCCGAGAACTCGAGCGCGCCGACACGGACCCGAAGACCGAACCCGAAGACCACAGATGCGACAAGTACTTCTTCCTGAACCTGAAGCCCGAGAACCCGGACACCAAGGTCATCGACACGGATACGCCAAGTACTGCCTCGAGGACGCCAAGTTTTGCACCCTGAACGCCAAGACCGACTCGATGGCGCGGACCCGACAAGATCTTCGCAACGACAAGATCGACACCGACTAGGGCGAATCCGATGCGCCCCCGACGCTGAACCAAGTCCTTCTTCCCAGAACGCCAAGATCTACTCCGTTGTCCGAGAACGTTCCCGCCGAGATCGATCCCCGTTGAACCCTGGACCCTGTCGAACCCCGAACCCCGGAACCCAAGATCTTCCGGACCCCGATGTGTGAACCCTTTTCCCGAGCCCCTATTTTATAAATGCTATATATAAAACCTGTTGCATAATAATTGTTCATCTCGCATGCATATCATAAGCATGCCGGATCTTCTACCGTAGTATTAAATATTGCATCCGGTGTTTCTGCTAGTGTTTGCTTCTTCGCGTATTAGGCCGATGAGTTGATGCGAGTATCGACAAGTTCTTCGGATATGAACCTTCGGCAGTGTTTCCCAGGCGAGCATCTCTCCCCCTTCTACCTATTTTGCATTTATAGTCTTTATTTCCTCCCGTTGATCTATTGCTATCCGTGCCACGATGCTTTAGTTTTCGTACACCAGTTATACCCCATGCAGCCTCTATATAGCCTTGGACACCTCCTATTACCTGTGTTTGGTAGATAGCTGGCCTTGCGAGTCGCAGTCGCTTGCTCAGGTGTCATCTTGTGTTGTCGAGTACCACAATTGTTGGAATGTTGGCAGAGGTTTATTGGTGGAGATGCTTATTGGTGGAGATGGTCATGACTTTAAATACAACTATTAAAATGCTAGATATAACTAATGCAGAGGCATCAGTGGGCAATAGATGTTATTTGGTTCTTCCACGCTCACTTGTGTCCCGTAGGACCCCGAGTACTTGATACCTATTCCTTGATTTTTCGCACTATCCACATCCGGGAGGCCTTATGGACCCCCCTGAGCCAGAGCTTGATTTATTTCTATTTCTTGGGGCCACAAGTAGTTTGGGGCTTTATTACTATTATGTACCTATGCCATGCTTTACTGCTTTATTTAAGATTATGCGTGGAGCACCTGTACTGTTTTGGAACGTGGAATGTTTTCGCGGTATCGGCAAGCCTAGTCACACTTTCGGGTTCCTAGTCGTTTATAGCCATTGACACAAACCCTGGGTCTGTTCCGGAGCCGGCCAACTTCGTTGCGGGTACCTTAGTGGGGTGGCCCCCTGAAATATTTCTGAATCCTGTGATCGCTTTGTCGTGAATGCCTCGTTGGGTTTTGAGTTGGTTTTTTCGAGGTTGATCAAGTGTGTGTTGCTATTTGTGCACCCCTGCAGGGTAAAACTTTCTGAAAGCCGTGTCCGCGGTTATGGACGACTTGGAGCACAATATCTCGATCATAGACAAGCATAACTAAAGTAGTGCTATAAATTTGACTTAATATGTGACTAGTAATCAGCTCAATTATAACGGAATGGATATTAAAAATGCCAACAACTGGTGGATCTTGGTCGTATCGTGTGCTGATATACCTACCTAGTAAGTATTGCAACAACAATGGAATGTGATAAAAGTGCCAACAACTGCTGGGTTGTGGGATTCCTCAGGACAATTATATCTGACTAGTAAATGTCCCAACTACAACAGAATGGTAATTAAACTGCCCACTACTTATGCTATCAGGATGACTCATGCTATCTATATCTGATTAGTAATTGCTGCAACTATAATGGAATGAGTCAAATTGCCAACTGTGTGAGTTCCTTGGTCCGACTTCCTCGTTTGGTCTCGAGGGGGAAATACCAGGATGGGTTTGTTTGGTGTTAGCTTCAGGTTGGAACCGAATAGGTCTTTCTTATCCCTCTCTGATAACCGCCAGTTGTATCGAGTCTCTATAGGTTGTTTAGTGCCGCTGCGCTGCCGCTTCAGCCCACCATACCTATGTAGGCGAGAGCCGTCAAATTCTAGCCTCGCCATGTACTGGCCTCAGTACTGACGCTCCTCTTTTCCCTTTGCCCTTTGTCGGCACCCCTCTTGTTTTAGCTGGTTTTAGATCAACGTCGTTAGCAGGGTTACCCTTCCGGCTTGGCCTAGGCAGGGTTATGGACGCCATTGGTTATTCTTCAGGGCTCTTAGCCCCATTTGCATCTTGTCCATAGTCGGACGCTCTATCGTTTTCAAGGTGATTTGGATCTTTGTATATTACATCTGTATTCTTGACTCATGGAGTCGTTGTTGTATATATATGATCTGTGGGTCCCATGAAGGACTGATGTGTAATGGTATTACTTCGTTTTCCACCCACACGAAAGTGCCTGGTGGGCGTCCTTGAATCGTTTCTATGTGGGTTTGGCGGGAAGCGCTAAAACTTACATAGGGCCGATTTGAGGGTGTTACAGAGTGGTATCAGAGCTCAGCAGTTGCGATACCCCACAAGTCCAGCCTGTAGGATAACCTAGCTAACGGCCGAAGTAGAGTGTCAAAACTATTTGTGCAAAGTCGGTTGGATAGATCTGATTAGGTCTGATTTTACTCCTTACCCCTCTGCTATTCTCCTCTTACCTCTGCGTGTTTTGAATCTCCTCTCTTACCTTCTTCTTGTATAGGATTTCTCGTGGTTGGGTTCCGTCGTACCTTCAGGGTTTCGCTTCCTCCTTTGGTAATGGTGCTTCTACATCCGGTCTTCGTGCTATCTGAGTGATCCTTTATCTGTGGTACCATTCTTTGTTCCTTGTTTGTGCTTTCCGATGTTTTTCCGACGCAACGACATCATCTACGCCAGATCCGATGCAGAGTCTGCATCACTCCTTTGTTTCCGAACCTCGTTTGTCGAGATCTTCAGTCCAATTCCGAGAGTTGGTTGCATAATTATTCGATTCATGTGGAGAGTAATGGTTCGGGTGCGCGATGGACTGATCACCATCCGACTACTCTTATCATTCACTCTTGTACATTGAATCGGTGGATCCAGCAATTTTACTCCGTCCATGGAAGCTAGAGGTGGCTTTATTTGTTGATACCTCTACCTTCGCCCTTTGTTCCCGGAGTGTTCTCTCGACGATCACGGACAACGACCCTCATTAGTGGTGTCGCGAGCATCTACATGAAGCAAGAAGATTCAGATCGCGGACTTTCTTCCCGGTACCATGAGGCGGATCTCGAGGGTGAGATCCATTGTTAGTGGTGTCAAATTGTGGCATCCCGCTAAAACCACTACTAGAAAATCGCTGTGTTTTTGTGCATTGCATCGTCATGACCACATGCTCATGTCGTCATGCCGCCTTGCATTTGAGCATCGTCATCATCATGCATGGTTTTGTCTAAAACTATTTTCCAAAAGCCTAGTTTTGTTTTCTAAGATATCCCCGTCTTTATTCAAAACAAAACCCCGGTCTTTTCGGATCTTTTATTTATGTAAAAACTATTTATAAAATCCTTTCTAAAAATAAATAAATAAAAATAAATATTTTCTAGGGGAGGCCGCAACCGCCAGGCCCGAAGCCCAGCAGCTAGCAGCCTACAACCCTGATCGAACCACGTCCAAAAACCCTAGCTACCCAACTCCCACATCCCACCCCGCCGCCACAAACTCCCCCCACGCCACCTGCCGTTTCCCGCCCTAGCCGCCCACCAACCCCCCCCCCCCCCCCCCCCCCCGCTCCCATCTGCCGCCGCCAAGCCCCACATGGGCGTTTTTCCCCACCCGCGCTCGCCTCCCCACCAACCGCCGCACGCGGTCCGCGCGACCCCGCTCCCTCCTTGTCGTTTTCGCCCTGGCCCACCCCGTGGACGCGTCCCGCACGCCACCTTCCACCCCACACGGTCCCTTCCTCCCCCCTCACTCGCCGCATCGCTCGCCTCCTCCCTATCGGCAACCGCCGCTGCCGCGCGGCTGTTCCCGCGCCTCCGTCGCCCATCCGCCCCGCGTCCCCAACCTTCCGCCACGGCACGCCCGAGCTTGCCAGCGCCGGGTCGTCCCCGTCATCTGGTTCCCCCGCCGCCGCCGTCGTGCCCTCTCCTGTGGTCCCCCGCCCCTGGAGCTCCACCCCCTTCGTCTCCCTGTGTCGCTCCTCCCCCTCGAGCCAGCACCGCCGTCGCCAACATCTCTGGCGCCGCGACCCGTGTTTGTCCCTACGCCCGCTGGCCGCGCCGCCCTCAACTCTTCTCGAGCTCCAGCGACCCCCGCGTCTCCCTGAAACCTCGCCGGCCCGAGCGGCTCAGCCCCGCCTCGTCTCACCCCAAGCCGCGACTTCGTCTTCACCGTCGGTCATGGCCAGCGCCGCCGCCCCGTGCCCCCATCGTGAGCCCCTGCTCTAGCCCGGCCCCACATCTCCGGCACGCCCATCTCAAGCTCACCATCACTGCCAGCAAGACCCCGCCGGGCCGCTGTGCCTCGAAACCTGGTCGCCTCTGTGTGCCCCCTCTCGCAGAGCAACCGCTGTGGTCGTCGCCGAGCCGCCCTACCGCCGTGGTTGGCCCTCGCTGTCCCCACCCCGTCTGCCCCGACTCGGTCCCGCAGAGGCCGCGTGGACGCCGCCCATGGTCCTCTGATCCCAGCGCGTCGCGCTGTGTTTTTCTGTTAGTGTTTACCAAAGTGAAGAATGCTTCTGAAGATGTACTGCTGTAGAGATGTGGTGAAGTCGAGCATGTGGTACTGTGTCTCCAACGATATTTGAGCGCGTAGTGAAGGATTCCTGGGGGAAGCGACAAGGAGTGTCACTGTAGTTGTGGTCATGCTTGTGCTGTGGAGGTGTTGCCGCGGTGGACATGCCTGGGTACTATGGCAGCTCAGAGTCCATCGCCAAGATCTTCAGAAAGGAACCAACGCCAAGTTTGGCGGCGACAAGATCGTCTTGTCGACAAGACCAATCAGTTGCCACATCCCAAGATCTTCTTACCACCTTCCAAGACCGTCGACACGGATCCGATGGCCGAGACCTCGAGCGCGCCGACACGGACCCGAAGACCGAACCGGAAGACCACAGATGCGACAAGTACTTCTTCCCGAACCCGAAGCCCGAGAACCCGGACGCCAAGGTCGTCGACACGGATACGCCAAGTACTGGCTCAAGGACGCCAAGTTCTTCACCCCGAACGCCAAGACCGACTCGATGGCGCGGACACGACAAGATCTTCGCAACGACAAGATCGACACTGACTTGGGCGAATCCGATGCGCCCCCGACGCTGAACCAAGTCCTTCTTCCCGCAACGCCAAGATCTACTCCGTTGTCCGAGAATGTTCCCGCCGAGATCGATCCCCGTCGAACCCTGGACCCTGTCAAACCCCGAACCCTAGAACCCAAGATCTTCCGGACCCCAATGTGTGAACCCTTTTCCCGAGCCCCTATTTTATAAATGCTATATATAAAACCTATTGCATAATAATTGTTCATCTCGCATGCATATCATAAGCATGCCGGATCTTCTGTCGTAGTATTAAATATTACATCCGGTGTTTCTGCTAGTGTTTGCTTCTTCGCGGATTAGGCCGATGAGTTGATGCGAGTATCGACAAGTTCTCCAGATATGAACCTTCGGTAGTGTTTCCCAGGCGAGCATCTCTCCCCCTTCTACCTATTTTGCATTTATAGTCTTTATTTCCTCCTGTTAATCTATTGCCATCTGTGTCGCGATGATTTAGTTTTCGTACACCAGTTATACCCCGTGCAGCCTCTATATAGCCTTGGACACCTCCTATTACCTGTGTTTGGCAGATAGCTGGCCTTGCGAGTTACAGTCGCTTGCTGAGGTGTGATCTTGTGTTGTCGAGTACCACAGTTGTTGGAATGTTGGCAGAGGTTTATTGGTGGAGATGCTTATTGGTGGAGATGGTCATGACTTTAAATACAACTATTAAAATGCTAGATATAACTAATGCAGAGGCATCGGTGGGCAACAGATGTTATTTGGTTCTTCCACGCTCACTTGTGTCCCGTAGGACCCCGAGTACTTGATACCTATTCCTTGATTTTTCGCACTATCCACATCCGGGAGGCCTTATGGACCCCCTGAGCCAGAGCTTGATTCATTTCTATTTCTTGGGGCCACAAGTAGTTTTGGGATTTATTACTATTCTGTACCTATGCCATGCTTTACTTCTTTATTTAAGATTGTGCGTGGAGCACCTGTACTGTTTTGGAACGTGGAATGTTTCCGCAGTATCGGCAAGCCCAGTCACACTTTTGGGTTCCCAGTCGTTTAAAGCCATTGACACAAACCCTAGGTCCGTTCCGGAGCCGGCCAACTTCGTTGCGGGTAGCTTAGTGCGGTGGTCCCCTGAAATATTTCTGAATCCTGTGATCGCTTTGTCGTGAATGCCTCGTTGGGTTTTGAGTTGGTTTTTCCGAGGTTGATCGAGTGTGTGTTGCTATTTGTGCACCCCTGCAGGGTAAAACTTTCTGAAAGCCGTGTCCGCGGTTATGGACGACTTGGAGCACAGTATCTCGATCATAGACGAGCATAACTAAAGTAGTGCTATAAATTTGACTTAATATGTGACTAGTAATCAACTCAATTATAACGGAATGGATATTAAAAATGCCAACAACTGGTGGATCTTGGTTGTATCGTGTGTTGATATACCTACCTAGTAAGTATTGCAACTCCAATGGAATGTGATAAAAGTGCCAACAACTGCTGGGTTTTGGGATTCCTCAGGACAATTATATCTGACTAGTAAATGTCCCAACTACAACAGAATGGTAATTAAACTGCCCACTACTTATGCTATCAGGATGACTCATGCTATCTATATCTGATTAGTAATTGCTGCAACTATAATGGAATGAGTCAAATTGCCAACTGTGTGAGTTCCTTGGTCCGACTTCCTCGTTTGGTCTCGAGGGGGAAATACCAGGATGGGTTTGTTTGGTGTTAGCTTCAGGTTGGAACCGAATAGGTCTTTCTTATCCCTCTCTGATAACCGCCAGTTGTATCGAGTCTCTATAGGTTGTTTAGTGCCGCTGCGCTGCCGCTTCAGCCCACCATACCTATGTAGGCGAGAGCCGTCAAATTCTAGCCTCGCCATGTACTGGCCTCAGTACTGACGCTCCTCTTTTCCCTTTGCCCTTTGTCGGCACCCCTCTTGTTTTAGCTGGTTTTAGATCAACGTCGTTAGCAGGGTTACCCTTCCGGCTTGGCCTAGGCAGGGTTATGGACGCCATTGGTTATTCTTCAGGGATCTTAGCCCCATTTGCATCTTGTCCGTAGTCGGACGCTCTATCGTTTTCAAGGTGATTTGGATCTTTGTATATTACATCTGTATTCTTGACTCATGGAGTCGTTGTTGTATATATATGATATGTGGGTTCCATGAAGGACTGATGTGTAATGGTATTACTTTGTTTTCCACCCACACGAAAGTGCCTGGTGGGCGTCCTTGAATCGTTTCTATGCGGGTTTGGCGGGAAGCGCTAAAACTTGCATAGGGCCGATTTGAGGGTGTTACAGCCACACACATTCGAGTGGGTGTGCTACTGCAACCTTTGTCACACCTGGTTCTCCATTGTATTCCAATGTTGCATTCCAGCATGTTCTAGGGCTTCCTGGCCATGGTTTGACACATGGAGTGTCATTGCATGTGTTACCACAATGATCCACATAGCCACAAACACTCAAGTGGGTTTGGAGATGCAACCTATGTCACGTTGGTGCTCCATTACATTCCAATGTTGCATTCTACCATGTTCAAGGGATTTCTGACCATGGTTTGTCACATGGAGTGTCATTACATGTGTTATTTTCCAAACCAGAATATTCTACATGCCCACACACTCAAGTAGGTGTGGTGATGCAATCTCTTTAAAACTGGTGCTCCATTGCATTCCAATGTTGCATTTGACCATGTTCTAGCGCTTTCTGACAATGGTTTGACACATGGAGCGCCATTGCATGTGTTATTCTCCAAACCACAATGATCCACATGGCCATATACACTCAAGTGGGTGTGCTAATGCAAGGTTTTTCAAACTGGTGCTCCATTGCATTACAATGTTGCATTCTACTATGTTATAGGGCTTTTTGACCATGGTTTTACACATGGAGTGTCATTGCATGTGTTCTTTTCCAAACCACAATGATCCACATGGCCACACACAATGAATGGGGTGTGGTGATGTAACCTCTTTCAAACTGGTACTCCTTTGCATTTCAATGTTACATTCCAGCATGTTCTAGGGCTTTCTGACCATGGTGTGACACATGGAGTGTCATTGGATGTGTTCTTTTCAAAACCACGATGATCCAGATGGGCACACACACTAAAGTGATTGTGGTGATGCAACCTCTTTAAACTGGTGCTCCGTAGCATTCCAATGTGTCATTCTAGCATGTTCTAGAGCTTTCTAACAATGATTTGACACATGGAGTGTAATTGCATGTGTTTTTCGAAACAACAATGATCCACATGGCCACACGCACTCGCGTGGGTGTGGTGATGCAACCTTTGTCACACCTGGTGCTCCATTGCATTCCAATGTTGCATTCCAGCATATTATAGGACTTCCTGGCCATGGTTTGACACATGGAGTGCCATTGCATGTGTTCTTTTCCAAACCACTATGTTCCACATGGCCATGCGCACTCAAGTGGGTGTGGTGATGGAACCTATGTCACACAGGTGTTCCATTGCATTCCAATGTTTCATTCCAGTATGTTCAAGGGCTTTCTGACCATGGTTTGACACATGGAGTGTCATTGCATGTGTTCCTTTCCAAACCACAATGATCCACATGGACACACACGCTCAAGTGGGTGTGGTGATGCAACCTCTTTCAAACTGGCGGACCATTGTATTCCAATGTTGCATTCCAGCATGTTCTAGGGCTTTCTGACCATGGTTTGACACATGGAGTATCATTGCATGTGTTCTTTTCCAAACTACTATGATCCACATGGCCAAACAATGGATAATATCATTTTTTGGCCCGAAAGTTGGGGCGCCCATGCAACGCGGTACCCAAGTTGCCTGTAATCAGCCGTAATGACTATAGTTGGCGTGTCAAATACTCAGGGGGTCTTTTTCGGCATGAATTCAACTTTACGTTTCAATACAAAATATCAGGCTAACGGCCGTCAAGTTGGCCCCCCCTGTTAGTTCTCGCCGTTATGTCGCTATCATCTCTTAGGCCTGGTGGCTATCACGTAGGCTTGCAGCGCTGGCATAGTGGATAGGACAACACGACCGGCCCAGTGTATTGACGTGACAAAACAGTGCCCATATATCGTCATTATAATTAGTTTTTGTTTCCTTAGAAGCTAGAACAGCCACCGCCACGCCTCTCTCCTTTGGACTTCCGTCCCCATCATTAAACACTACCTTAAAAGCGCATTGACTGTTCCACCGTTCCCCTGCCGCGCAGAAACCACTCTTCTTCTTCTTGTTATTTGTCTTCTTCCCGTCTTCTCCTTTACGCCATGGAAGGTCATCGCACTCTAGAGACAAGCTTCACTACCCATGACAATAAGAAGATAGATGTCGTCTACACCAACGAGGAGGAGACAGTGGTGCGAGTCCTGACGATGTACGAGTGTTGGCTTGAGAAAGACAAGGACAAGTTTGTGGGATTAGACCTCGAGTACACCCTGGAGGACCCATATGAAGGGAGTGAATACACCATCGTTTAACTGGCCATGAGGAAATACGTCCTCATCTACCACTTCTCCCGGTTTGTAGATCTGCTCTCTGTAGTTAACCACTTTTAGGGTTTTTTTCTCTTGTTCTTTATCCATTTGCTCATCTTGTGGATTTTATTTAGGACCAAATAAATTATGACAAGCCAATGTTGAGAGTCCTACTCTTGCATTTACTAAACTTTTTAAAATTATATTCAGATGATGATCTTGCATTGGAAAAATATTTGTAGTTACAAAGTTTGGTGACGACAAACTACATACTTTTAGGACTGACAGGAATTGTCCAGCGTTGCGCCACTTCCTTGTAGAAAAGGGAATTCTTTTCTGCACTGTCAACAATACAACTGATTTTTTGAAATTTTATCAAGAGGGAATTACAATTCCTGCGCACAACTGGATCGATATTCAGAGTCTTGTCAAGATCCTAGGGGGATCAAGGAAGGATGGAATGGCATCACTTGCAAATAGAATCCTCGATGAGTCATATGACAGAATGAAGGAAGATTTCCCTACAGATACGAAGGGGAACGGGTAGGCTACACTAGCGTAAAATCAAAGATTTTCTACCGCGTCAACCAGGAATATTGTGGTCACAGATCACGGGATTACCACTAGATGCGCAGTTGCGGAACTCGATGAAGCACTTCGGGGCAGTGTAGATGTTCTACGTCCCTCCTTGTCCTCGTCCCACGAGCAGCTCCCCTTTGCATGGCTCGTCCAAGTGCTACATCTGCAGCAACTCTGAGGATCCACACGTCCGGAGTGGAAGCCGTCACACGCCAGACTGCTAGGTCTGCTCGTGTAACACAGGCGGAAGAAGAGTGGCGGCTGGGTGGAATGCTCAACCCTATCCAGCTCGCCTCACTCTCTCTTATATAGGCATCCCTGGTGGGCTTCTACTTTAGCAGCCCATTAGCAGCCTAAGCCTGGTCTAATTCGGATCCAATCCTCATTATGCTTCTAGCCCCTAAAGTGTGTGACCCTATAGGTTCATACACGTATAGACATGACACGAGTACACTTTCTCCGTCAATAGTTGGTAGCGGTCTCTAGCAAGACGTGCCAACTCCTAAACGAAAGATCACTCGGACGAACCATCACAAGGTAGAGTACATGTCTTTCCCTTTGCCTCACGATATTTGGTCTAGCTCCAAGCTGACCTCTCTTTATCGATACTGTGATTCGGAATCCCTTTAATAGGTTAACTCTTAACCATATGTAGCACGGCCATGCATTTCTGGATCCGATCACTCGAGGGGCCTAGAGATATCTCTCTCAAGTAGAGAGGGGCAAATCCCATCTTGACTGACCGATGCCTTGCAGCATGTATCAGGACAAACCCGAAAGCTACCTTTATAACTACCTAGTTACGGAGTAGCGTTTGATAGCCCCAAAGTAGGTCGATCCACATCTCAAGTACATGCGACAATCTCAAGTCTAAGGACAAATCGTACACAATGTGTAGAGAGAGCTGCAAGTATTATTGCTAGTCTCAAGTTGGGTCAGTCCAACCCCATGTCCATAATATGTGTCCACATCATTGGTTTGACATCTCCATGTCTATGACTTGCGAAACATAGTCATCAACCAATCGATGTGCTAGTCTAATATTCACGTGTGTCCTCAGATGAACTCCGACTAGGGACAACTATTTGATAACCATACAAGTAAAGAGTTTCACAAGCAATTCACATAATTGCCGATCAATACAAGTTGCCTGATATATGGATATTCAAGGAACATTATAAAAACTCATGGATACAAATGAAATACAATCATCTCTATGATTTCCTCTAGGGCATATTTCCTTCAGGATAGGCACGATTTTTTGGAGGAGTCGCCATTGTCTGATATAAAACTGAAGTATGCAGCCATAGATGCTTACGTGACCTACCAGATGTACAAGAAGATTCATTTCTTTCTATGTTACCTCATGTTTTTCCCTATTTGCGAGAGAGAAGACGAGCTTAGGGGAGCCCTTTGTAGAAAATGCAGAATAGCTGAGTTTGAAGCTAAATATGCAAAGAAAATGGCTGCATCTGAAGAAGCTGACAAGGAGGCTACAGAAGCAGCTAATAGAGAGCTTGTAGCTGAAGCAGAAACAACTGACAGAGAGGTTGCAGCTGAAGCAGCAAAACAGAGAGGTTGCATCTTCTAGCAGCAACAATCATGCCTGTGATGCACCGCTAATTGTGCCACAGGATGCTGAAGATAGGGGAGCCAAGTCAGATCCCAGGTGGGACGAACTTGCATTTCGTGAGCTGTGGAGCGCCAATAATGTAAGATCCACCTAGAATGATCACAATTGGTCGCTTAGGAATGATGGCAAGCGCCTCAAGTGGTCTGATGAGAAGTGAATTAAATTTTACTCCTTTGTGTTGTGTTTCTATTTTTTGGAACTCAGTTATCTTATCAAGATGGCTAGCGCCTCAAGCAAGGGTAGTAAAATAAAATTTACTTCTTTGTGTTATGTTTCTATATGTGTCTTGTAGCTTGTCAAGATAGTAGCTCGTTAACTGGTAGTTTGAAAGAGTACCTTTTTCCTCTCTTGCTAAACAAATATGTTTCATTTTTCCCAAATTGGTAGCAAATCTAGAGAAGATTCTCTCTTCGATAATTCATTCCCTTTTGGACCGCTTTTTGCCTCCGATCTAGTAGCAAATCTAGAGCAGCAAATCACACCAGGCAGAATACATTCATTCAGAAAGCAAAACAAATGCAGATATAGCTGTGCGTAGCTAAATAGGATATAGCGATAGAAAGTTGTCAACACCCGTATTTTTAATCCCAGATGCCTGTTATGTCATACATTGCAATCCCAGGATTACCATTTTTGCGAGACATCACAGATTGCATATCACAGTACATTGATACGTCAATTTTGCATCACTATTCTATGTCATAATTCACTATTATTCATTGATATATTTCGTATTGAGAGGTGATACTTATGTTATTTCATCTATTTTTGCATGGTTTATTACTTTTGGAGCATGGACCACTGAAGTCAGGATTCTGATGGAAATGGTGATGTTTGGAGGAAAAATTCGCGAAGATCAGAAAACCCGGGAAAATATACGGAAAATCCTATTTTTCTAGAAGACGAAGGAAGCCAGAAGGGGGGCTGGAGATGGGCCACAGGGGGCCCACACCACCCCCTCAGGTGGTGTGGCCGCCCTGGTCCACCCCTAGCACTCCCCTCTGGCGTATATATTCCTCCTGAAACCCTAAGACATGAGGAGCGATCACATAAAGATTCCACCGCCTCTGCGAGGCGAAAAACACCGAGAGAGAAAGATCTCTCTGGCAAACAGAATTCTGCCAGGGGAATTCCTTCCCGGAGAGGGGAGATCATCGCCATCAACACCCCCATCAATATGGACTTCATCGGGATCATCATCATCACCACCATCAGCACCATCATCACCATATCCATATTGTTGTAACAATTGGGTTGAATCTTTCATGGTTCATAGGGGAAACTTTCCCGGTGTTGATTACTCTTTGTAATTGATGCTATTGAGTGAACCATTGAATTATTGTTTATGTTCAGATTGTTATACATCATTAGTCCATCTCTGATCATTATCCATATGATGTCTTGTGAGTAGTTCGTTTTGTTCTTGAGGACATGGGAGAAGTCATGTTGTTAGTAGTGGAGTTGTGTTGAGAAAGATTCAATAGTGTGATATTTAAGTTGTGGTGTACTTCTTCTAGTGGTGTCATGTGAACGTCGACTACATGACACTTCAGCTATATGGGCCTAGGGGAATGCATTGTGTATTTGGCTACTAATTGTAGGGGTTGCCGGAGTGACAGAAACCTGAACCCCCGTTAGGAAACCATTGCACAAGGGATGTAAGGGTCTTAGAGTTTAAAGCTATGGTTAGGTTTCTACCTTAATTACTTTCTTGTACTTACGGACATTTGCAAGGGGTATAATGACAAGTATGTATTAGTCCTAGGAAGGTCGGTACATTAGAACAGGTTCACCCACACAACACTTAGCAAGCTAAGGAAGATTAATCAACTATATGAAGCAAAAGCACTTGACAGTCTTCCCATGTGTCCTCGAGAATGTTTGGTCACCTTAAGTAATACAACCGGCTTGTCCTTTGCTGCATAAAGGATTGGGCCACTTGCTGCATTTATTCCTACTATCTTTTATTTACTCGTACTTTGTTTACTTGGTTTATAAAAAACCCCTAAAAATCCATTTGCTAAGTATTTGCAGAGAATACCTGATCCATACCACTAGCCATCACCTTCTGCTCCTCGTTGGGTTCGACACTCTTACTTATCGAAAATACTGCGATACACCCCCTATACTTGTGGGCCATCAAGACTATTTTCAGGCACCGTTGCTAGGGAGTGAAGCGCTATTGGAGAGTGGAACTGGTAAATAAAAATTCTACAGTGAGTATTGTTTACTTCTACTAGTTGCTTTATTTTCGTTATGGATAATTCGCTGAGTTTCTTATTTGGTAATGCTACTACCACTTCTAAGGTTGTAGATAAGGCACTACCTGCTGAGAATGATGTTTTTAAAATACCTACAAGAATTATTGATCGTGTTATGAATAACTACTATGTTGGGGATGGAATTGTCCATCCCGGTGATCATTTACTCTTTATACACGAATTATGCGGGTTGTTCAAGTGTGCAGGTATTACTACAGAATAAGTTAAGAAGAAGTTATTGTCATTATCGTTGGAAGGAAGAGTTGAGGAATGGTATAAGCTACTGAAGAATGGTCAAGCTCTAGAATGGGAGGAAATAGTGCCTCTCTTTTATTCAAAATTTTATCCTTCTAATCAGATTCATAAAGATCGGAATCAAATATACAACTTTTGGCCTCTTGATGGAGAGAGTACAGCTCAAGCTTGGGGGAGATTGAAGTTACTAATGCTCAAATGTCCCATTCATGAGCTCCCCAACAATATTATTATCAATAACTTTTATGCAAGGCTCCCTCTTCATGATAAAGATTTATTTGATGCTTCTTGTGCTGGATCATTCACCTCGCATGGAAGAAGAAGCTAAATGGGATCTTCTGGACCGTATTCAAGACAATGCTGAAGCTTGGGAGAATGACGAAGGTAGAAAGTCATGTATAAATTATGATTATGAATGCATTGAATCTTTTATGGGAACTGATGACTTTCAAAATATTAAAAATGCTTATGGTCTAGACTCTCAAGCTATTGCTTCCTATTTTAAGGCTTTTGCTTCCTATATTGAAGTGCCTAAAAATAGGTGGAATAATTATCTTGAACCTTATAAAGATGTTGCTAAGAGTGTTCCTGCAAGAAATACAGAAGTTTATAATGCTAATCATTGTTGGAGATATGCCCAAGAGGCAATAATGAAAGTGGTTATTATTATATCTTTGTGTTTATGATGAATGTTTACATCCCATGCTATAATTGTATTATTAGGAAACACTAATACTTGTGTGTTTTGTAAACATATAAGAGTCCCTAGTAAGCCTCTTGTTGAACTAGCTTGTTGATTAATGGATGATCATGGTTTCCTGATCATGGATATTGGATGTCATTAATAACAAGGTTATATCATTAGGAGAATGATGTAATGGACACACACCCATAGTAAGCATAGCATAAGATCAAGTCATTAAGTTCGTTTGCTATAAGCTTTAAAATACATAGTAACCTAATCCTTCGACCATGAGGTTGTGTTAATCCCCATCACCGGATGGGTACTTTGATGGCATCAAACACCACTTCGTAACTGGGTGGTCATAAAGGTGTCATTGGGTATTCTGAAAGTATGTGTTGAAGCGCATGGACCAAGATTGGGATTTGTCCATCCATATGATGGATAGATATGCTCTGGGCCCTCTCAGTGGAATGTCATATGGTTAGCATGCAAGCATGTGACTGGGTTACAAGGTATGACATATCACGGAACGAGTAAAGAGTACTTGTCAGTAACGAGGTAGAACTAGGTATGGAGATACCGACGATCAAACCTCAGATAAGTAGAGTATCGCGTGACAAAAGGAATTGGTTTCGTATGTTAATGGTTCTATCGATCACAAAGTCATCATTGAGTATGTGGGAACCGTTATGGATCTCCAGATCCCGTTGATGGTTATTGATCGGAGAGGTGTCTCCATCATGTCTGCATATTCACGAACTGTAGGGTGACACACTTAAGGTTCGATGCTATTTAGGTAGATATGGAATATGCGTTTGAGACCGAATGTTGTTCGGAGTCCCGGATTGGATCTGAGACATCACGAGGAGATCCGGAATTGTCCGGAGACTAAGATTCATATAATGGAGATCATTTTATAAGTTAGGAAATGTTCCGGAGTATGTATATGGGGATTCTAGAAGGTTTCGGAATGTTCCGGAAGGTTCTAGAAGATTTTTTGGAGTTACTTGAAAACCAAGAAAGGATAAAAGGATAAAGGGAAATTTAAAAGGGAAACTTGGGGGGGAAGGACTCTTCCCCCAAGCTCCCTTGTGCACCGGCCCTAGGGGGTGGGCCTAGGGGTGGGAACCCTAGGCCGCACCCCTCCCTCTATATATAGAGGGGTGGAGGCGCCACCCCCCTTGCTCCTCCACTCTTGCCCCTAGCCGCCTCTCTCCTCCTCCTTCCTTCTACTCAAGCTTAGGCGAAGCCCTGCAGAATTCTCTACTCCACCACCACCACCACGCCGTCGTGCTGCTGGGATTCCATGGAGAAGATCTACTACCTCCGCTGCTCGCTGGAATGGGGAGAGGAAGGTCTGCTTCGACTCCGCACGTGTGACCGACTGCGGTAGCGCTGCCAGAACGCGGTGCTGGAAGGATCGTCCACTCGATCTTGAGATCGGCAAGTGATCGACTACATCAACCACGAGATCCAATCTCGTAACGCTTTCGGATCTACAAGGGTTAGTACAGATCTATCTCGTTGCACATGTCTAATAGATTAGATCTTGGCTTTTATCTAGATTAGATCTGGGTTTTGTTCGTTCATGCGGTAGAATTTTTTTGTTTTCCATGCTACGAACTCATCAATCATGTCTTACCTAAACCTTACATTGAGAAAATGCCTTTCCCAGTTAAGATAAAGGAACATTCTATGATGGCGAGTATGGTTAATGAAAGTATAAACAAATCTATTGAACCCGATAAACGAATGGTTGATGAACCTATAATAGCAAATGTGAAAGACTTTGTTACTAGATATAAAGAAGAGGGACACACTATCCTTTGTAAGGATACCTCTAATATTGTTTCACAAAGTAGTGTTATGAGAGCTAGTATTCCTGTGTCTTCTGTTAGAATAAGCGATCATTGCTATGATGGCCCTTGTGATAGTTATATTGTTAAGTTTATGCATGATACTGAAAGTTATTATGAGAGAGGAAAAAGTGTTCTTATGTATCTCAATAATATCAAGTTTCCTCGTTTTATGCTGAAAGTTTTTATGTTGCACTTCTTTTGCCTTCTTATGCAAGTAGCCTCTGGTTTCAACAACTTGTTTGTTTACAAAATTCCCTTGCATAGGACGTGGGTTAGACTTAAATGTGTCTATTTTTTCTTCTTAATGCTCTCTTTCACTTCAATTCATATATTCCTATGTGAGCATTTTCAGAATTATCATGCCCATCTTAATGGCTATAAAGAAAGAGCTTTTTGGGAGACAACCCAATGTATTCTTGCTTTCAGTTTGCTTTTGTTTGTTTGAGTCCTGGAAGTTATTACTTCGGTAATAACCTCTCCTTATCCTTTTTGTTTGGTTTTTGTGTCAAGATCAACCTCTAATGAGAGAGAAGTAATATTTGGGGAAGTTGCTGTCCCGAAACAGATTTTTCTGCTTCACCATAAAAATTCGTGAGAGATCTCTGTATGCCGGATTGAGCTATAATTGTTTGTGCGTCTGCCCTAGGTTGTTATTTAACTTTCGTTAGTTTTGCACTTTTGATTTGAGCAACAGAACGTTTTTTTAAAAATTGATCTTTACCTGCTGGTCTGTTTTGACAAATTTTGCCACTCTTGCATTTGCTTCTTTATTCGATTTTTTGAATTCTTTTTGGGTTTTTGAAAGGAGTTTCTACAGTAGCTTATGTTTTATGGTTTTCAGTTGAAGTTGTACTCAAAAGGGTTTATCACTTCATATATACTAATGTTGCTAATGAGAAATGTGTGGAGTTTTGTGTGAAAGAAATTTCCAGGTAGTGGAGATAATGGTGTAATAAGGAAGAGAAAGGTTTTACGACTCAAGTAATAAGTGTATGAAGATGAAGATATTGATGTTATTCAAGTGGTGACTCCGGAAGAATCTACTAGATACCAAATTCAGAGACCTGTAGAGTCCGTTTTCAAATAGGTAACAGTTCTGGTAAGAAAAGTTCTGCGAAAATACAATCCAACTATATTTTTGCAGTTTTTAGACAATAAGGGAAGTTATCAAGCGAAAAAGGGATGGAAACAGAGCCAGGGTGGCTCACACCACCCTGTGGCGTGAGGCCTCCCCTGGCCGCGCCACCAGGTGGTGAGTCCACCCTAGACTCCGCCTCCGAATCGTTTTCTCCTAGTACCTTCCTTTTGTCATGAAACTTCGTAATATATAATCCCCCGGATCTCCCGAGGTTCGTATATCATGTTTTCGTCGCATTTTAGTTTCGATTTGTTTCTGATAGGTAGAGTCCTAGATTTGGAGCTACAATGTCTTCCTCTGGACCAGCCATGGAAGATTCTTTAGAGGATATCATCAACCCATACATGAGAGAGTTGAAGATTCATCCCAAGGAGTTGTTGCTTGACGATGGGGAACTCTGGATAAAAGAGGTTCGAGGCCCTAAAGGTGAAGGAAGTCTGATCACAGGATGGAAGCACTAGAGCAAGAAGTCTTTAGGTACAAGAAGATGGCGGAGCGTGAAGTGGATATCATCCATAAGATTTGTTCCGAACTCATCGCCGAGCACCAAAAGGAGACTGTTGAACTCAAGGATGAAGTTCTCTCACTCTGCCAAACAACCAACAAACTGCAAGCACAGTTCTGTGACGTTCAAAATCAAAACTGTGAGTATGAAGTTAGGTTTAAACACATAAGTGCTACTGCAAGTTTCAGGATGCTGGAAACAATGATGTCCTTTGTTGATGGGAAGCCCTTACCATGGAAGTCGGACGAAGATGAGATATTACCATCACCACCGAAGGAGTAATTCGTCATCAGGTTTGGCATCCCCTTGGTTTGTTCCAAGCTTGGGGGAGTGCCACGGTATCACATCACTATCTTCTATCTTTTTACCTTATTAGTAGAGTCATATCATGAATAGAGAAGTTATTGTGTAGGATGGTTTGCATTATGGAAGTGTCCCCTCTCTCGTTAGATATGTATCCCTTGGTGTGAGTTGCCGTTATGGAATATTATTGAGAAGTTCTATCATATACTCTTTTGCATAGCTTATATTAGTTTTCAATTCGTGGTTATATGATTGATCTTGTTGTTAGTATTGGTAGCACTTTGGGATCATTGAGTTAATTTAGTTGGTTTTGTCAAACCTGGCTTGGTCAGTAGCACACTATTTTTGAGAGTTGAAAGAAAAGATAAAAGTACTCTAAAGAAATATAAGTTCATCATCTTTCTTTATTGATTTTCTCATAAGTCTAGTATTCTCTAGTTAAGATCTTTTGTGTTTCCAAGGAAGATTGCATGTTTGTTTTTATCACTTGTATGTTTGTTTCTTTCCTTCAACTCTTATACTTGCTACCCAGCCTTGCCATCCAAAAACCTGTACCGAGAGGGAATTCTTCTCGTGCATCCATTCCTCAAAACCAAAACCTTTGCCATTTGTGTCCACCATACCTACCTATTAGAATTATTGCTATTCCAAGTAAATTCTTGTTTTATCTACCTCCCAAATTAAACTTGTTATGTGAAAATTAGTGATTAAAGCTCTCACGAACTTGATGGCACACTTTACTTTCTTGCATTTAATTACATGAACCATTGGGTCCTTCTTTGTTGCGTATACGCTTGCGCTTTATGAGTTGAAGTTAGCAGAACCATGTATCATGGGGAACGCTTTCAGCATTGCACTGGTACTTTGTACCTAGTTGATATCATGTTCTTTTGCTCATGGATCTCGGCGGTGTGAAATAAAAGTGGACCTTGTAAGATCATGGAGTTTATATATGTGTTAGAGAAACGCCTGGGTCGCTAGCCTAAGCCATGCCTAATCATGGTGGAAACTTGCAGCATAACTATAGTGGGCATTCTATGAAGCATCCTCAATAAAAACCTATGCAAATAGCAAATAAAAAGATCGTTGAGATGCTCACTGTCTATGCCTTGTCATTTTGATTATGGGATAACTCATGTGTCATGTGCAAGGGGTACCCGTTGGCGGTTCTCAATGATACACATGTATTTATAATGACAAGAGCTTACTCGTGACTGAAGTTCAGTAGCATGAGGTTCGGTACTCATAAGTAAGGTGCATGAGATTTCAACTTATAACTTGTCAAGCATATCCTCTTAATTGTGTCACTTTAACCTTAATCACCAAAAGATGCCTATGATAGGGGCAACAAGAGCTGAAAGCTAGTAACTATCATAATTTTTGGGAGCTCTTTATGAGACTTGCAATCCCTGCTTCCCTCTGCGAAGGGCCTTTCTTTTTTACTTTGTAGTTGAGTCAGTAAACCTATTCCCTTCTATCTCAGCAAGTATTTTGAGTTGTTGTGTTTCATTCATTCATATGATGATTTATTCAATCATGTTTCTTATGTTCCTTGTTTTGCACATTGCTCTTATCTTGATGTTTACTACTCTGAAAGCTATCATTGAAAACCAGTTATTTGTGAACTCTAGCAAATTATCAACTATTCTTTGACCAAGAGCTAAGTTTGCCATTACCAATTATGATTTAATTTATGTATCTTTATTGTGTTTGCTTTACTCATTGCATGTTAAGTTATATAATAGTGAGTTGTCTTCTATTATGATCTATGTATTGATGAATGTGATGCTTCTTGTCTGTATTCTTTTATCGACTCTTCACTCCATAAACATGAGGCCATGTTTACTGAGCTCAGTTTCGCTTGGGGACAAGCGAAGTCTAATCTTGGGGGAGTTGATATGTCCATTTTGCATCACTATTCTATGTCATAATTCACTGTTATTCATTGATATATTTCGTATTGAGAGGTGATACTTATGTTATTTCATCTTTTTTTGCATGGTTGATGACTTTTGGAGCATGGACCGCTGCAGTCAGGATTCTGATGGAAAAGGTGCTGTTTGGAGGCAAAATTTGTGAAGATCAGAAAATCCGGGAAAATATACAAAAAATCCTATTTTTCTAGAAGACGAAGGAAGCCAGAAGGGGGCTAGAGATGGGCCATAGGGGGCCCACACCACCCCCTGGCGCGGGCCACCCTGGGCCGCGCCACCAGGTGGTGTGGCCACGCTGGTCCACCCCTGGCACTCCCCTCTAGCGTATATATTCCTCCCGAAATCCTAAGACTCGGGGAGTGACCATAGAAAGATTCTGGCGCCTCTGCGGGCGGAAAACACCGAGAAGTAAAGATCTCTCCAGCAGACAGAATTCTGCCAGGGGAATTCTATCCCGGAGAGGGGAGATCATCACCATCAACACCACCATCAAGCTGGACTTCATCAGGATCATCATCATCATCACTATCATCATCACCATCAGCACCATCATCACCATCTCCATATTGATGTAACAATTGGGTTGAATCTTGCATAGTTCATAGGGGAAACTTTCCCAGTGTTGATTACTCTTTGTAGTTGATGCTATTGAGTGAACCATTTAATTATTGTTTATGTTCAGATTGTTATACATCATTATTCCATCTCTGATCATGATACATATGATGTCTTGTGAGTAGTTCGTTTTGTTCTTGAGGACATGGGAGAAGTCATGTTGTTAGTAGTGGAGTTGTGTTGAGAAAGATTCAATAGTTTGATATTTAAGTTGTGGTGTACTTCTTCTAGTGGTGCCATGTGAACGTCGACTACATGACACTTCACCTATATGGGCCTAGAGGAATGCATTGTGTAGTTGGCTACTAATCGTAGGGGTTGCAGGAGTTATAGAAACCTGAACCCCCTTTAGGAAACCATTACACAAGGGATGTAAGGGTCTTAGAGTTTAAAGCTGTGGTTAGGTTTCTACCTTAATTACTTTCTTATACTTACGGATGTTTGCAAGGGGTATAATCACAAGTATGTATTAGTCCTAGGAAGGTCGGTACATTAGCATAGGTTCACCCACACAACACTTAGCAAGCTAAGGAAGAATAATCAACTATATGAAGCGAAAGCACTTGACAGTCTTCCCATGTGTCCTCGAGAACGTTTGGTCATCTTATGTAATACAACTGGCTTGTCCTTTGCTGCATAAAGGATTGGGCCACTTGCTGCATTTATACCTACTGTCTTTTATTTACTCGTAGTTTGTTTACTTGCGTTATAAAAAACCCCTAAAAATCCGTTTGCTAAGTATTTGAAGAGAATTCCTGATCTATACCACTAGCCAGCACCTTCTGCTCCTCATTGGGTTCAACACTCTTACTTATCGAAAATACTGTGATACACTCCCTATACTTGTCGGTCATCATACATCATCCATTACAAACCATAATAAGGTCCTACACAAATAAAGGATCTCATGATCCAGTCTTAATACAACAAGCAGCGGAATAATTATTACGCATAGCGGTGGGGTCCATCTTCAAGGGCACAGGCAATGCTGACAAAGGCAGATAGTTCTAGTTATCATAGCCCTCCTGCTGTCCTTCATCTTGGTAGTCTCCTTCATAGTCTGGCCATAGGAATAGCTAGGGACAAAAGCCATGAGTACTCTTTAAGTACTCCCAAATTATCACTAACAAGTAAAGTAGTGCTAGGAGGAAAAATGCTAACTCTAGGTTTATTTGTGAAGTTAAGTTTGAAACCTAAGCTGAGTTCAGAAACAAAGAAAGATAAAATAACGTTCTAGAATCACTTAAGTGGGAACTTAATTGTCATAGTCACAACTCTGTTGTGGTCAAGTCATGTCAAAATTCATTTCATAAGTTGCTTTGAAAACATCGAACAATGGAACAGTATGGCCACTCCAACTGTCCATAACCGTGGACGCGGCTATTCGAATAGTTTGATACTCTAGAGAGGTGGTACACTTTTACCACAAGATTCGATACATCTGTCAGGGATAACCCTAAATCATCATACTTAGTATGCAGATAATCAAACAAAACCTATCAATTACACACCCTAGTATAAGCACCTCTATTATGAGTATGGCCTCCCAACCATGACCATCTGTCATCTTGGGAACTCCATAGGTGGACAACATTGAGAGGTAGCCTCAGCTCAAACCTCTCCCGCGAGGGAACTAATACTAATGCATATAAACTTCCGGCTAGGCCTTACCCAATTCAGGTATTGTGGTTGTACGGTAAAATTGGAATGGTATCGCATCCGAACCCAATCATCAGTTTTGTAAAAGGGTTAAGGCTCATGCCTCAACATTTTCATCCTCATAAACCATTGGTGTTTCTCAACACATGTCAAAACATCTCAATAGAATGACTCATCATTCCAAGGTTTTCATAATTCTTTTTCACCAAGTATTCCCATCTAAAGTGACTCAAGTTCTAGTTTAGCTCAAAAATACTAGGTTAAGAGTGTTCACTAAAGTGGGATGCTAATCTCAATCTCATGCCATAGAATGACATCTAAGTATAACTAGATAGGTCAAGTTTTATACTTTTTATGCTACCTTTCCAAAAGTAAAGGACTTTGGTAAAGTAAGGAAAGTAAAGCTTGGAAATAAAACTTGGGGTAGGTAATATTCAAAGTGGTATAACCAAAGCATGCCTAATGCTTCTTCCTTGGGTTATCTATATTGCAAGTGTTAGCTTGCATTGTTAATGATGGCTTGCAAGTAAAACTTGCAAGGGTTAACTTGTATAGTGCTAGCTTGCCTTGTGTAGTGAAGTGGTTGAAGTTTTCTTCATATTCCTCCGGGTAGAACTCCTCCTCCTCGTAAGCTTGGTCGGTACTATCTTCTATAAATACATACGGGGTACACAATCACCAAACACATCTTAACTAGTATACTTAGCACACTAAGGCACATATTTGATGATCTATTATCATCACAAGCATCACAAGATTTAATTAACTAGCTTCATTCTTTTTATTTGAGAAAAGTAATTTCTACTTACTGAAATTAACTAAGATTTAATATTCTCCAATTAAAATATGGGATCATGTGGACACATGTCATCACCACACATTCTAACGTATGGGAATGTGATTTAAATGTTGGATCACATTTTAATAGGTTTAGGTTTAATATTTAATGATTTAAAGTGACTAGAAATTCCTATATAGCATTATTTTGGTACTAGTCCAAAGTCACTGCATGCAAACCTTAATATTAGTACATATTCAGATAGGTATGGTTAAATTTGATTTTTGAGAGTTGGAATCAACTCAAAAGCTATTATGGTTGATTTTAGAAAAATGTTTGAATGTGCAAATGCTTCTGTCTTGTTATTTTTACTAGGAGAGATCTCTGACTCTAAATGTATTAAATCCAACGGGCTTGGATAGATATTTTCAGAAGCTTTCCAACAAAATTGGAATCACTCAATTTGGATTTGTAATTCTTCCTTAATTGATTTTCGAACTAAGGGACAAAATTGTGTTTAAACTAAAATAGGAAAGTCCTTATTTGAATTCGTGGGCTAGCGCGGGAAAAGAAATGGGCCAGCCCAGTGACGCTCCGTGGCGCGGATGACAACTGACAGGCGGGTCCATATGTCAGAGGCACAACTCAACGCGAAGCGGTACAGGGCGATGTGGACCGTGCGATTAGAACCTAGATCGATGGTGGTGGTTCATCATCGGCGACGAACTGGTCACCGGCAGGACGGAACCCTAGCGGCTCGGTGAGGGTGCAATAGGGGCATACCAGGGCTCCAGCTAGCGTGGCGATGGGGGCGATCAAACGTGCGGTCAACGGCGGACTCAGGCATGGTCGCGTCGGCTGCTGGGGTGGACGAAATTGACGGGGCGCTTCCTCCTCTGCCGCGGCGGCTCCGGTGGAAATTTCGGCAAACTAAGGCTCGAGTGGCTCCGATGAGAGAGGAGAAATGCTCAGGGGAGAGAGGGGAGTGTTGGAGTGTGGAGAATTGGTGCTGGGGAGGGCTCCTTATATAGGTCGACAAGGGGACCGTGCGGCACGACGGTGAGCTCGTCGGTGACGTTGATACAGGCTGCTAGAGGCATGGTCTGGGTAGGCAGACGGTAGGTTGCATCCTGGCGGTCAGCTACGACGCAATGGCACCGCTAGGGGCCGTGGTATATGGTCGGGAGCATCGTAGGCTCTAGGAGACAGAGGCGGTGCTCGACGCGGCTCCCGACGACTGTGGGTCGCGCGGCGGTTCACGGCCGTGTCTGGCAGGGTGCTGGGGTCGAGGCGTGCGTGGTCTGCGGTCGAGGCGGTATGTGGCGTGCTGGTGGCTATCGCGCTTCAGCGAGCTCGCAGAGGGAAAGGGCGGCGCTGCTGGGGAGTGGTCCAGGGGCTGTGGGTGATCGAGGGGTGGATAGTGGGCGGCAGTAGGGTTAGGCGGAGCTAGTGGTGGTGCTGGAATGACGCGGCGCTGTCTGTGGAGCTTTGCCCACGTTCGGCCGGCGGTGACCAAAATGTGGCGGCGCTCCACTGCTGCTGTGGCTAAGGGGTAGGCCCGTGAGGGTCTGGTTGGACTCAGGGGGACAAGGATGATTAATGCAACTAGGCTAATTGGCTCGACAAGATTTGCTCAAAACTAGTAATAGTTAGGCTAATTTGATTCTGCTAACAAGGTGTTCGACAAAATGGCCGCATGAACAAAATATTTGAATTTTGGGCTGAATTTTGGTGGATTTGGTGATCACATGCTTGAGCATCTCTGGTTGCTTGGGCTTTGAAAATGGAGTTAATTTGAGTGGTTTTTGAATAAGTGTGATCTTGACATATGAACTACATTCAATTTTCAATTGTCATTTAAAATTAGAGTTTGAAAGTTTTTGGGATGAAATAAAGTGGGCCTTGGTACATCACTACTTGTACTATCAAGGGGTGCAAAGATCCACATTTGTTTCTGTTAAGATTTGAGTTCTAGGAATAGCCAAAGTAGGCATGGTGATTAAAATGGCACAAATGATCATTTGCTTATTTAATTTTTTTGATTTGTTTTTCTTTGGGATTTGTTTGGGAATGATTTAGATGATGTTTAATTCACCTCAGAATCATTTTACAGTCAATGGATCACTCAATCATGGCAATTCAATACAACTCCTAAATTATATGCACACACATATGAATGCTTAATGATTTTTAAATGGAAAAGTTTTTGTTAACTCTAAATTTGATGATTTGGATCTTGATCACTTGGATTAGAGTTTTGGGATGTTACAAACCTTCCCCCCTTAAACAAAATATCGTCCCGAGTTTTACGAAAGAAAACTAGGAACTAAAGAGATCTAGGAACTCAGTCCTAATGTAATCTTCTCGCTCCCATGTGGCTTCTTGTTCAGTATGGTTGCTCCATTGAATCTTGAGGCATTGGATACTTCTAGTCCAGGTGGTTCTGTAAGCTTCCTCCAAGATACGAATGGGCACTTCACGATATGTCAGGTCCTTGTTGATATCAACAGCTCGGTGATCGATGTTCTTGAAAACTTTGGTCTTCTCTGGCACTTCTAGGCATTTGTGAAGTAACGAGATATGGAACACATTGTGGATGGCTGACATCTCCTCTGGTAGTTCTAGTTGATACAATACTTCCACGTCGGTTCAGAATCTTGAAGGGTCTGATATATCTAGGGGCTAACTTTCCTTTCAGACTAAAGCGTTGCATTGCCTTCAATGGTGAAACCTTGAGATATACAAAACCTCCGACATTGAAAGTCAGGTCTCTCCTTCTCTTGTCAGCATAACTCTTCTATCTAGATTGGGCGGTCTTGAGGTGCTCATGGACTTTGTGAACCTTCTCTTCGGCTTCTCGGAGAATGTCGGGTCCAAAAATCTGACTCTCTCTTACTTGCGACCAATTCAAAGGGGTGCGACACTTTCTTCCGTATAGGAACTCAAATGGTGCCATTTGCTTGATAACTGTTGTTATATGAGAATTCTGCGAAAGGCATGCAGTCTTCCCATTTTGATCCGTATTCCAACACACAAACTCTCAACATATCTTCTAGGATTTGGTTGACTCTCTCAGTCTGTCCATCAGTTTGCGGGTGATAAAAGGTGCTGAAATTCAACTTGGTTCCTGATCCTTCCTGGACTTTCTGCCAAAATCTCGAGGTAAATTGGGTTCCTCGATCTGATACTATGGTCTTGGGGGTTCCATGCAGACTAACAATTCTAGCAATGTACAACTCTGCTAGCTTCAAACTCTGGTAGCTTGTTTTGACAGGTATAAAGTGAGCTACCTTGGACAGTCTATCCACGATGACCCAGATTGAGTCATTTCCCCTACTAGAAGTAGGCAATCCGGTGATAAAGTCCATTCCGACAGAATCCCATTTCCATTCCAGAATCTGCAATGGTTGCAACAGTCATGCGGGTCTCTGATGCTCTGCTTTGACTCTTTCACAGATGTCACACTTGGCGATATAGCGCCCGATTTCTCTCTTCATCTTGTGCCACCAAAATTGCTCTTTCAAATCTTATACATCTTCGTTCCTCCGGGGTGGATAGAATAAAGAGTATCATGAGCTTCATGCATGATAACTTGCTTCAGCTCCGAATCTGTAGGCACATAGATACGTCCTTTGTACCACAGAACTCCTTCGTCTTCAGTGAATCCAGGTACCTTTCCTGTACGAATACGATGTTTGATTCCGTCGATACTTTCATTTCCCTTCTGGGCTTCCTTGATTTGGCTGATTAATGTGGGTTGAAGTTCAATGCTAGCTAAAAATCCTTTGCTAACTATCTCAGTTCTAAACTGCTCCAACTCCTCATACAAACTTGGTTGCTTCTCCTTGATCATGGTGTTTAGCCTACAAGGTAATCTGCTAAGAGCATCCACTACCACATTGGCTTTGCCGGGGTGATAGTGAATGTCAAGGTCATAATCCTTGATTAACTCTATCCATCTCCTTTCCCTCATATTCAGCTCCTTCTGAGTGAAAATATACTTCAAGATCTTGTGATCTGAGTAAATCTCACAACGATTACCCATAAGATAATGATGCCATGTCTTCAACGCTAGAACTATAGCTGCTAGCTCAAGATCATGGGTCGGATAGTTCTGCTCGTGCTGATTCAGTTACCGAGACAGATATGCGATAACTTGACCCTCTTCCATCAATACACATCCGATACCAATCTTGGATGCATCACAATATACATCAAACGGCTTCTTGATATCTGGCATGATCAATATTGGGGCTGAAATCAATCTCTTATTCAGTTCTTGGAAACTGGCTTCACATTTGTCAGTCCATTCAAACTTCTTGTCCTTCTTCAACAATTGGGTCATGGGTCTGGTGATGCTCGAGAATCCTTCTACGAACTTACGGTAATATCTCGCTAATCCGAGAAATGCACGGACTTGGGTTTGAGTGGTTGGGGCTTCCCATTCTTCAACATCTTTGATCTTCGTGGGATCAACAGAGACTCCTCTGGCAGACACAATATGTCCTAGGAATCCTACTTCTTTCAGCCAAAACTCACATTTGTTGAACTTGGCATATAACCGATGTGCTCTTAGGGTTTCAAGGATGATTCTCAGATGTTGCTCATGCTCTTCTTCTTTACTGGGAGTAGATAATAATATCGTCGATAAACACAACGACAAACTTATCCAGGAAATTCGTAAAGATCTTATTCATGAGATTCATGAAATAAGCAGGGGCATTGGTTAATCCAAAAGACATGACTATATACTCGTACAACCCGTAGCGAGTAGTAAAGGCGGTCTTCAGAATATCCCTTGCACGAATCTTAAGTTGGTGATAACCAGTCCTAAGATCAATCTTTGAGAATACATGGGCACTGATGACCCACAAGTATAGGGGGTGTATCGTAGTATTTTCGAGGGAAGTGAAACCCAAATTATTGATTCGACACAAGGGGAGCCAAAGAATATTTATAAGCCTTAACAACTGAGTTGTTAATTCGGCTGCACCTGGAAACAGTCTTGCTCACAACAGTTTGTCAATAGCAACAGTTTTGTAGTAGAAATAGCAAAGTAGCAGCAGCAGTAAAGTAAAGACAGTAGTAACAATAGGATTCGAGTGCGGTAGGCATAGGGATGGATGGACGGGCGTTGCATGGACAAGACAATTCACATAGCAATCAGAACATAGGGCAATTGCAGATAAATAAGATAAAGCATCCAAGTACTATATAATCCTAGGAATGTGTTCCATATATAGTCATACGTGCTCGCAATGAGAACTTGCACAACATCTTTTGTCCTGCCAGCCCGTTTGCAGCGGGGCCTCAAGGGAACTACTAGCAATTAAGGTGCTCCTTTTAATAGAGCACCGGAGCAAAGCATTAACACTCCATGAACACATGTGATCCTCACATCAAAGCCATTCCCTCCGGTTATCCCAATTTCTGTCACTTCGGGGCCATTGGTTCCGGACAACAACGTGTGTATAAAACTTGCAGATAAGACCATAAAAAATACTATCATAATGAATCAATAACATGTTTAGATCTGAAATCATGGCACTCGGGCCCTAGTGACAAGCATTAAGCACAACAAGTCGCAATAGAGTCATAAAGCACTAATAAAAGATACTAGGCACCATGCCCTAACAATCTGATGCCATGACATGAATGATCTCAGCCAATCCCTACGATCCCCATAGCCTACAGCGGGGCATTACTCACTCATAGATGGGGGAAACATGGATGGTCAATGGAGAAGCGATGGTGTTGATGATGGCGATGATCTCCTCCAATTCCCTGTCCCGGCAGGGTGCTAGAAAGGAGTTTCTGGTGCTGTTTCGTGGAATCTCGTGGTGGCGGCGGAGCGGAACTCCTTCTAGAAAAACGTCGAACCCCCCTGAGTTTTTGGGTCAGAAGGCAACTTATAGGCGAAGATGGAAGCCGAGGGGGTGCCTGGGCTGGCCATACCACCCCCTGGCGCGGCCAAGTGGTGTGGTGGCCCCCTGGCTCCTCTCCGTCTAGGCACCAGTCAACTGATCAAACATATCTTCTATCTTTGGAAGAGGGTACTTGTTTTTGATGGTGACGTCATTCAGCTTTATGTAATCTGTGCACAAACGGTTGACTCCATCTTTCTTGTCGACGAATAACACTAGTGATCTCCATGGCGATGCGCTTGGTTGAATCAAGCCTGTTGCTAACATAGCATCAAACTGCTTCTTCAATTCTACTAACTCTGAGGGGTTCATGCTATAGGGTCTCTGGGCTATGGGTCCGGTTCCAGGGATTAGTTCGATAATGAACTCTATATCCCTATCCGGGGGCATACCTGGCAATTCATCTGGGAATACGTCAGGGTATTCACAGACTACTCTGACTTGGTCTATGGTGGGTAGGGCTAGACTCTTGTTGCACTTGAATTGACGAGGTAAGGTTTCAGATATATGCTCTAGTGTTACTCCAAAGCTACTGGTCATGGTGATGGATTTCTTAGCACAGTCTATCAATCATTTATGCCTTGACATCCAATCATACATAGTACTACTTCCAATCCTTTGGTTCCAAGTACTATTAGATTAGCATAAAAATCTATCCCATGTATTCTGATAGGCACAACTTTGCAAATTTTTCTAGCTTTTGTAGTTGAACCGGGGATTTGGACTATCATGACATGCTTCAAGTTGGTTGGGTGGATCTTACTAGTGCATGCAAATTCTTCGGTGACAAATGAATGCGATGCTCCAGAATCAAACTACACCCTTGCTAAAACTGAGTTGACGGAAAACATACCCAACACTACATCTGGCGCTTCTTGGGCTTCTTCGGCGTTCATGTGGAAGAGACGGCCGTTGCGCTTGTGAGGGTTCCATGGGGCAAATCTTCTCCCTGGTGGAACACGACGCTGTTGTTGAGCTAGGGCATTCACATTGGCAGTGGCGGCAATCTTCTTGGGGCACTCATTTGAATAGTGACCCTTCACTCCACACTCGAAACAAGTGATCGGAGACTTGTCTTTTGCTGCGACAGGCACAACATTGCTTCTAGTTTTGGGTGCAGTGTTGTTGTTGTTGCTCTTGGGAGGTGCACAGTTGAAATTGCTGGTGTTGCCGGGGTTGTTGTTGTTTCCTCCGGACTTCACATTGCCTGCGCTACGGTTTGGGTACCATGGGCAAGACATTGGGGGTCAGTTGTTCCTTGGTGCATAACCTGCCGACGGGTTGGGACGGTACTTCTGGTGACTACTAGATCCAGCTTGGTGCATCATACGACGCTTGTAGTTGTCGTTTGCCTGGTTAATCTTCCCTTCCATATGAATGGCAGAGTCGACTAACTCTTCGAGATCCTTGAAGCGGATGTTGACGAGAACAGTCTGCATCTCATCATGCAGTTCGTTTAGGAATCTCTCCTTCTTTGTGGCCTCCGTGTTGATCTCATCAGGTGCGTACCTAGCTAAGGACAAGAATCTGTCATGATACTCCACCACGGTCATTCTACCTTGATTCAATTCTCTAAATTCATCCCTCATTCTCGTGACTAGTCCCTGTGGCACGTGGGTGCGACTGAACTTGATTCTGAAGGCTTCCCATGTCATCACTTGACCATGGTTCATCAGGCGGATGCTGTTCCACCAGGCTCTTGCATCTCCTGCCAAATAGTGGGTGGCAAAGAGAACTTTCTTGTTATCATCAACTCTGGCTACTTCCAAATTGTTCTCAATCGTCTTCAACTAGTCATCAGCATCTAATGGGTTCTCCGAAGTGCTAAAGATTGGGGGATTGGTATTCTGGAAGTTTTTCAGCTTGGATCCTTGATGATCCTGATTTCCATGCCCTTGGTTGTTTTGGGCCATCTGGGCTATCTGCTGCAGTGTTGCTAAGTTGGCCTGGTGCTCTGCCCTGCTTGTTTCACGGTCTGCCACTAACATCTGCATAATCTGCAGCATTGGGTCTTGTGACGAGCTGCTCCCTCCGGGGTTTCCACGAGTCATCTGAAGATTGAGATAGATAAAGGGGTAATAGGAAAAGTTCTAAGGTTCATGGTTTTGGTTTCAAAGCTAAAACTTTGAGTTTGACTCGGGTTTTGCAACTAACTTCATTCCATTCATTCAAACAAGACACGATACAAATACATACACACCACAACAAGGAAAACAGATGGTTTTAAGAACCATTCTGCAAGCTATGATACATTGGGACCAATACATCTCATGCTACGATAGTGCTCTAGTGCATCTACTCATCATCGATGAAGTTGGAGTCCTCATCGTCAGTGTAGAAGTCCACAACATCCTCCTCCAGAAAGTCATCATCATTGCTGAGGTAAGAATCCATATCTCCCTAGATGTCTTCACCCTCCTCTTCTTCCTCCTTTGCTGCAAGTTGAGCTTCTTGCTCCTTGACGGTCTTCTCGAGGTCGGCCACCTTCTTGCGAAGACGGGCGATGGTGCGGTCCTTCTTTTCATGCTGGCGGCGAAGAGACTGACGGTCCTTGACAAGCAGTGAGAAAGTCTGGGCCTTCTGGGCGGCAAGGGCACGGTTGTGGTTGGCAAACTCCCTAGCATTGTCCAATTCCTTTTGGCGATCGTACAGTAGGAAGTCAAGGTTCTCCACTTGACGCTTCAACTCCGGGTGACTTGGCATCTCCATTGGCATTCCCATGAAGTCATGCCTTGCATAGTGAACAAAGCGGGTTCCTTGGATTTGGTTGACACTGAGGGCACATAGACGTGTGAGAGCTTCATGCATTGCCCTAGCTAATCCATCTAGCCAGTTCTTCTCTCTTACGGAGAACTGAATCCTCCTGGACGTTGGTGCTTCGATACTTCCTCAAATATTAGCGGTGACGAGCCATTACAAATCTCCTCCTGGGGGTCCAGGAAGTTGAGCGCCAAGAAACTCCGGATGTGGGTGTCCCAAGAGTTCTGACAGTGAATCATGATCCCTTTCGAAGATCAGCTGACCTCCGTTTCCCAACTGGTAGAACATGCTGAACTGAGACTCCATCTACAAGAATTAAGGATGAGGAAGTTAGTGAGGTGATCAAGTGTGTCAAATTTTATGTACTAATGTAAGAATTTGAGGAACATGAATTTTTTAGAAAGAATGAATTCCCAAGGGTAAGGGAGGAAATAGTTTTTCATAAATACTCACATTGGTTTTGAAATTAAGTTTTTGTTTGGACGTCCATTCTAACTAGGGTCTCCTATGGTCAGGATGGCTCTGATACCTACTTGTTAACACCTGGATTTGTAATCCTAGATGCTTGTTATGTCATACATCGCAATCCCAGGATTACCATTTTTGTGAGACATAACAAATTGGATATCACAGTACATCATCCATTACAAACCATAATAAGGTCTTACACAAATAAAGGATCTCATGATCCAGTCTTAATACAACAAGCAACGGAATAATTATGAAGCGTAGCGGTGGGGTCCATCTTCAGGGGCACAGGCAATGCTGACGAAGGCAGATAGTCCTAGTTATCGTAGCCGTCCTACTGTCCTTCATCTTGGTAGTCTCCTTCATAGTCTGGCCATAGGAATAGCTAGGGACAAAAGCCATGAGTACTCTTTAAGTACTCGCAATCTATCACTAATAGGTAAAGTAGTTCTAGGAGGAAAAATGCTAACTCTAGGTTTATTTGTGAAGTTTAGTTTGAAACCTAAGCTGAGTTCAGAAACAAAGGAAGATAAAAGAACGTTCTAGAATCACTTAAGTGGGAACTTAATTATCATAGTCACAACTCTGTTGTGGTCAAGTCATGTCACAATTTATTTCATAAGTTGCTTTGAAAACATCTGACAACGGAACAGTATGGCCACTCCAACTGTCCATAACCGCGGACGCAACTATTCGAATAGTTTGACACTCTGCAGAGGTGGTACACTTTGACCACAAGATTCGATACATCTGTCAGGGATAACCCTGAATCATCATACTTAGTATGCAGATAATCAAACATAACCTTTGAATTACACACCCTAGTATAAGCACCTCTCCTATGAGTATGGCCTCCCAACCATGACCATCTGTCATCTTGGGCACTGCATAGGTGGATAAGATTGAGAGGTAGCCTCAGCTCAAACCTCTCTTGCGAGGGAACTAATACTAATGCATATAAACTTCCGGCTAGGCCTTACCCAATTCAGGTATTGTGGTTGTACGGTAAAATTGGAATGGTATCGCATGCGAACCCAATCATCAGTTTCGTAAAAGGGTTAAGGCTCATGCCTCAACATTTTCATCCTCATAAACCATTGGTGTTTCTCAACACATGTCAAAACATCTCAATAGAATGACTCATCATTCCAAGGTTTTCATAATTCTTTTTCACCAAGTATTCCCATCTAAAGTGACTCAAGTTCTAGTTTAGCTCAAAAATACTAGGTTAAGAGTGTTCACTAAAGTGGGATGCTAATCTCAATCTCATGCCATAGAATGACATCTAAGTATAACTAGATAGGTCAAGTTTTATACTTTTTATGCTACCTTTCCAAAAGTAAAGGACTTTGGTAAAGTAAGGAAAGTAAAGCTTGGAAATAAAACTTGGGGTAGGTAATATTCAAAGTGGTATAACCAAAGCATGCCTAATGCTTCTTCCTTGGGTTATCTATATTGCAAGTGTTAGCTTGCATTGTTAATGATGGCTTGCAAGTAAAACTTGCAAGGGTTAACTTGTATAGTGCTAGCTTGCCTTGTGTAGTGCAGTGGTTGAAGTTTTCTTCATATTCCTCCGGGTAGAACTCCTCCTCCTCGTAAGCTTGGTCGGTACTATCTTCTATAAATACATACGGGGTACACAATCACCAAACACATCTTAACTAGTCTACTTAGCACACTAAGGCACATATTTGATGATCTATTATCATCACAAGCATCACAAGATTTAATTAACTAGCTTCATTCTTTTTATTTGAGAAAAGTAATTTCTACTTACTGAAATTAACTAAGATTTAATATTCTCCAATTAAAATATGGGATCATGTGGACACATGTCATCACCACATATTCTAACGTATGGGAATGTGATTTATATGTTGGATCACATTTTAATAGGTTTAAGTTTAATATTTAATGATTTAAAGTGACTAGAAATGCCTATATAGCATTATTTTGGTACTAGTCCAAAGTCACTGCATGCAAACCCTAATATTAGTACATATTCAGATAGGTATGGTTAAATTTGATTTCTGAGAGTTGGAATCAACTCAAAAGCTATTATGGTTGATTTTAGAAAAATGTTTGAATGTGCAAATGCTTCTGTCTTGTTTTTTTACTAGGAGAGATCTCTGACTCTAAATGAATTAAATCCAACGGGCTTGGATAGATATTTTCAGAAGCTTTCCAACAAATTTGGAATCACTCAATTTGGATTTGTAATTCTTCCTAAATTGATTTTTGAACTAAGGGACAGAATTGAGTTTAAACTAAAATAGGAAAGGCCTTATTTGAATTCGTGGGCTAGCGCGGGAAAAGAAATGGGCCAGCCCAGTGACGCTCCATGGCGCGGATGACAACTGATAGGCGGGTCCACATGTCAGTGGCAAACTCAACGCGAAGCGATACTGGGCGATGTGGACCGTGCGATTAGAACCTAGATCGACGGTGGTGGTTCATCGTCGATGACGAACTGGTCGCCGGCGGGACGGAACCGTAGCAGCTCGGTGAGGGTGCAATTGGGGCATACCAGGGCTCCATCTAGCGTGGCGATGGGGGTGATTGAATGTGCGGTCGACGGCGGACTCAGGCGTGGTCGTTGTGGCTCCGAGGGTGGACAAAATCGACGGGGCGCTTCCTCCTCTGCTGCGGCGAATCCGGTGGAAATTCCGGCGAACTAAGTCTCGAGTGGGTCCGGTGAGAGAGGGGAAATGCTCAAGGGAGAGAGGGTAGTGTTGGAGTATGGACAATTGGTGCTGGGGAGGGCTC
The DNA here is from genome assembly GCA_910589775.1 of Avena eriantha. Classification (NCBI taxonomy): domain Eukaryota; kingdom Viridiplantae; phylum Streptophyta; class Magnoliopsida; order Poales; family Poaceae; genus Avena; species Avena eriantha. The sequence continues at coordinate 320,574,862 of OU342744.1, forward strand.
CTTATATAGGTCGATGAGGGGACCGTGCGGCACAACGGTGAGCTCGTCGGTGACATTGATACAGGCTGCTAGAGGCATGGGCTGGGTAGGCGGACGATGGGCTACCTCCTGGCGGTCAGCTACGGTGCAATAGCGTGGCTAGGGGCGGTGGTATATGGTCGAGAGCGTCGCGCGCTCTGGGAGACAGAGGCGGTGCTCGACGCGGCTCCCGGCGACTGTGGGTCGCTCGGCGGTGCACGGCCGTGTCTGGTGGGGTTCTAGGGTCGAGGCGGAGCAGCGTGCATGGTCTGCGGTCGATGCGCGGTCTATGGCGTGCTGGCGGCTATCGCGCTCTGGCAAGCTCGCAGAGGGAAAGGGCGGCGCTGCTGGGGAGTGGTCCAGGGGCTGTGGGTGATCGAGGGGTGGACAGTGGGCGGCGATAGGGTTAGGCAGAGCTAGTGGTGGTGCTGGAACGGCACGGCACTATCTATGGAGCTTTGCCCACGTTTGGCTGGCGGTGCCAAAATGTGGCGGCACTCCACTACTGTTGTGGCTAAGGGTTAGGCCAGTGAGGGTCTGGTTGGACTCAGGGGGACAAGGATGATCAATGCAACTCAATTGGCTTGACAAGATTTGCTCAAAAACAGTAATAGTTAGGCTAATTTGATTCTGCTAACAAGGTGTTCGACACAATGGCCGCATGAACACAATATTTGAATTTTGGGCTGAATTTTGGTGGAGTTGGTGATCACATGCTTAAGCATCTCTGGTTGCTTGGGATTTGAAAATGGAGTTCATTTGAGTTGTTTTTGAATAAGTGTGATCTTGACATATGAACTACATTCAATTTTCAATTGTCATTTAAAATTAGAGTTTGAAAGTTTTTGGGATGAAACAAAGTGGGCCTTGGTACATCACTACTTGTACTGGCAAGGGGTGCAAAGATCCACATTTGTTTCTGTTAAGATTTGAGTTCTAGGAATATCCAAAGTAGGCATGGTGATTAAAATGGCACAAATGACCATTTGCTTATTTAATTCTTTTTGATTTGTTTTTCTTTGGGTTTTGTTTTGGAATGATCTAGATGATGTTTAACTCACCTTAGAATCATTTTACAATCAATGGATCACTCAATCATGGCAATTCAAAACAACTCCTAAATTATATGCACACACATATGAATGCTTAATGATTTTTAAATGGAAAAGTTTTTGTGAACTCTAAATTTGATGATTTAGATCTTGATCACTTGGATTAGAGTTTTGGGATGTTACAAAAGTAGGTTCCTTAACGAGGTTTGATGCATTCAACCGCTTCCTTGCATGCAGAAATAGGATGCAAGAAAAATATAGAAAATCAAAAGAAGCTGGTTAGCAGCAGCAGACACGTTCAACCCCTCCTTGCATGCGTCTGCACCTCCGCCTCCTCCCTCTGGCGCTTCCTCCACTTATGGCTGCCCAGTCCCTTGATCTTGGGGGCCTTGGGCTTGATTGTAGGCATGCGACCCTCTTCGATAGCCACCCGCTAGAGGTTTTAGTGATGTAGGCATTGACGTTCATGGTCTGGCCGCCATTGGGGGTGCTGGAGCTCAGGCCCTCTGCATGGATCAGAAGGCAGTTGAAGTCGGTGCCGGCGAGACTCGTCCTGCGGAAGGAGATCCCCTTGCAGAAGGGGCAACTATAGACGCGACCTGCGAACAAGGCATCGTACTGGCTGGCCTCCAGCCTCCTCAGCACCTGACGAGTCTTGTTGTGCCTGGACTCGTCATCGCTGCAAACGTCGCTGCCGTAAACCTATTGGAAGAAAATAAAATGGCGGAGTAGATGATGTAAGAAGATCTAGCATCCAACGATGGGAACGGGAGAAGAACCATGGGAAGGGGAGCAAACCCTAGTTACCTCCGACCATGGGTCGTCGATGCCGGTGTCATAGGAGTTCACCAGAGCGATGTACTCATCTGCACTGTAGGGGTCCCTGAAGAGCTGGATCTGCTCGTGATCGGCGGGAGCCTCCTCGTCGGCGGCTACGTCGGTAGTAGGGACGGGGGGCTTGACGGGAACGGCGGCTGTCATCGATGCCTCGATGGGGGCCTGGAGGGGACGGCGGCTACTTTCAACGCGTCGAGAGGGACCGGCGAGGAGACGGGGGCCTTCTCGCCGGCGACCTCAGAGGCGACGATGGCCACCATATCCTCTCTCCATCGCCGACGTGGACGGGGTTTTCCCGAGAGTTTGTAGATGCTAGTGGGACAGTGGAGAGGGTTGGGTGAGGAGAGTGAGCAAGAGTGAGAGTGGGCGTGCGGAGAGGGGCTCTATAGTTAAGGTGAATGGAAGCAAGGCGCGTTTCGTCGCACCACCGTGCAACGCGCCGCGCAGGCTACTGCATTGTGCACCGCGTCACGCGCACGGTACGTCACGTTTTTTTCCAGGGCCATGCATGGCAGTCATGTATTGAGCCGCATGAAAAGGGCGCATACACAATTTCTATGTACGAAGTTTGACACGGCCTAAAATTGGCGATAATTAAAAGTGGAAATGTAGAGGGGAAGGTAGGTGGCTGTACGACGAGATTTGTGGGGTTGTGCTAGACCGGGTAGAGGGATGTGTTGATGACTGTGAGTGACTCGATGAAGGTGGAGACGTTAGGTCTCGTCAATCTCAGCTCTTCGGCCTCCGGCTAGCGCGTGGAAGTTTCTAATGGTGGGGCCTAGTTGGAAGTGAGATTGAGAGCCGCTGCGTAAAAATGGGATATGTCTTATTAAAATCAAGTGGCAATAAATTGCAGCTACCCGTCGATGACTGTGCGCTCGATGACGCATGTGTTGTGGCATAGTAGTAGCAGTAGTAGGTTTTTCAAACTTGATTAAACATGACATGACCAGTCGACGACTTTTTCCATGGACGGCTTCGTGTTCCTTCTTGTAAAAGTCTTGCTGAGGGAGATGTCTGTGCTGTCTCACGCTGTACTGTGAAGGGCACGACCTGTGCAACGATCCTCGTTGGATCACACAGAATCAATGGTTGGTGCGCAGGATCCGCGTGACAACTGTGACAACCAATCAGGGCATAGTAGACAGAGTGAGCACAGGTTTGGGCTTCTACGAAGGGAAGAGAGAGGGAGGGGCAAAACTGAGTAGTATCAAAAAAACCAAGTGATTTTGTTGTACAATGAAATACATCGTGGCATACATCAAATTATTCCAAGATAGATCCACTAGAGTTCATTGGATGAGTGTTCTTCTCAGAAACCACATGGATCCACTAGAGTTCATTACATATGTGTTATTGTCATAAACCGCATGGATCCACCAATGTCATTGCATGTGTGTTCTTTTCATAAACCACATGTTGATCCACCAGTGTCATTGCATGCGTGTTGTTTTCATGAACCACATATGGATCCACCAGTGTCATTGGATGTGTGTACTTTTCACAAACCAGATATGGATCCACCAGAGTCATTGAAATGTGTGTTCTTTTCACAAACCACAAATGGATCCACCAGTGTCATTGGATGTGTGTTATTTTCAAAAACCACATATGGATCCCCCTGCGTCATTGCATGTGTGTTCTTCTCAGAAACCACATCTAGAGTCACTTCATGTGTGTTCTTTTCACAAACCACATAAGGATCCACTAGTTTCATTGGATGTGTGTTCTTTTCGTTGCATGTGTCTGTTCTTTTCAGAAACCACATATGGATCCAACAGTGTCATTGCATGTGTGTTCTTTTCATTAACCATAGCTAGATTCATTGCATGTGTGTTCTTTTCACAAACCACATGGATCCACTAGAGTCATTGCATGTGTGTTCTTTTCATTAACGACAACTAGAGTCATTGCATGTGTGTTCTTTTCACAAACCACATATGGATCCATCAGAGTCATTAGATGTCTGTTCTTTTCATTAACCATAGGTAGTGTCATTGCATGTCTGTTCTTTCCACAGACCACATATGGATCCACCAGTGTCATTGCATGTGTGTTCTTCTCACAAACCACATATGGATCCACCAGTGTCATTGCATGTGTGTTCTTGTCACAAACCACAGCTAGAGTCATTGCATGTGTGTTCTTCTCACAAACCACATATGTATCCACTAGAGTTCATTGGATGTGTGTTCTTTTCATGAACCACACACAGTGTCATTGCATGTGTGTTCTTCTCACAAACCACATATGGATCCACCAGTGTCATTGGATGTGTTTTCTTCACACAAAACATATATGGATCCACCAGTGTCATTGCATGTGTGCTCTTCTCACAAACCACTTCTAGAGTCATTGCATGTGTGTTCTTTTCACAAACCACATACGGATCCATCAGTGTCATTAGATGTGTGTTCTTTTCATGAACCACACCCAGTGTCATTGTCGTGGAAATGGCCACGGCAGTCGCTGCCACTGGCAGCGATTGAGTGTTTCGTGAGGAAGAGTTGGCGGCCATCTGCGGTGCGAGATGGGGGCGGATGCACATGGGTTTACCTAGGTTCGGCCCCCGGGAGGGTAAAGACCTACTCCTACTAGATTATATTATGAGAGAGCGAGTTACATGGGTGACGAGATCGGCGGCTAGGCAACGAGTCACTTGAGGGGGTGCATGATGGAACGTAAGTCTCCAGGATACCCTAGGGAGGTTTATATATGAAACACCTCGCTAGGGTTTACAAGCTATCACCGAACAAGATAAGGATCCGGAGACTTTGACCTCGTCCGACTAGGCTTCTACTACGCTTCTGGGCTTCTAGCCGCCAGTCGCGGGGCCTTTCCTTCCTTCGTAGTCTAGTCGTCGTCTTCCATACGCACTCGCAGGCCTTCCGGCCCAATCGGAACGTCCTGCTAGGCATACCCCCTTCGGCATATCCCCATCAGTAGTCCCCGAGGCCATCGTTGATGCAGGCTCAGGCGGCCTTTTGGCGTTCGAAGTAGGCGAACCTAATGTGGGCGTCCAGTCGAGTCGGCGATGGACTCCGTTAGAACCAAGGAGAATTTCCCCATGTTTCCACTCGTTGCTTCAATGAATGTCACTACCGCCCAGTCGTCGTCTCGGCGAATGGAAAGACTGGCGGGGGGCGAGTGAACTGAAGGAGTTGGACTGTCAAACCTGGTCAAACTATTCGTTGGAATTTCCAACGGTAACTACGGCACAATTACCATGAGTAACGGCCACCCCAATTTTGGCGGGTGGTGTTTCCCATATAAGGGGAGTGATGGCTCAGCTCCGCAGTCCTTCGCATTCTTCATTCTTCCTCTTTCGTTCTTCCTACCTCCAATCTTCCTGTCTGCGTCCTTCCGACTTGTTCTTCCTACATCGTGCGATTCCACATCCTACCCGATGGCGCCTCCCAAGGGCTCATGGGGGAAATCCAAGTGCACCACGGCCCAACTTAGATCTTTTGAGGACGCCGGAGTGCTTCGCAAGGGGAATTGGCGAGTTCCCCCCTCCTCCGAGACCGAACCGAAGCCGCGACCCGGCGAGTTCATCTGCTTTCCCAGTAATCTTGAGAGGGGTATGGGATTCCCCACCTCACTCTTTTTTTGCCGCTTCTGTGCGTATTACGCGATCAAGCCATCGGATCTTGGTCCGCATAGCATCGAGCAGCTAGCAATCTTTGTCGCTTTCTGCGAATGTTACCTCAGCTACAGACCGTACTTCCCGTTGTGGCTGGAGCTCTTCCACGGCCGCATCGGGCGCGAAGCGTCCAGTGGCTTGATGCTGGCCGCAGGCAGAGTCACCTTTCAACTGAAGCCGAAGGACAACTTCGTCAAGCTCCTCCTGCCGAAGAAGGCCGCCAGCGAGTGGAAGAAGAGCTGGTTCTACGTCAAGGAAGCCACTCCCTCCGGCGAGGTGGCTCTTCCTGAGTTCCTCGCCGAGAGGAGCGAGCCCCGTCGGTTGGCGCCGAAGAAGCATCCCGAATATCAGCGGATGGCCATCGCGGAAATGATGGATCAGATCCAGAAGCTGAAGGACCAGGGGTTGATTCCGATCAATCTCTACAACTACTGGCTCTGGCGGCGCCTGGTTCCGCTGGCAGCTCGACCGCACTGGATGTATGAATACAACGGAAAGCATGACCCATCTCGAACCAGCAAGGAGTCATGGGAGGCCGAGGACTACAAGGCCGCCTTGAAGAAGATCACCGACGCAGAGTTCACCAGCATGGCGGTCGGGGTCGCCCCATATACTCCTGTGAAGAATGAAGCCCCCACAGTCAGTTCTCATTCCAATTGCAGCGTCCGTGTCTTGATTTCAGGCCCTTCGCTTGGTGTTTTTGACTCGTGGTGGTTCTTAGCCTTTTTAGGTGTTGGAGGGCTGGCTCCCTCCGCTCGATGAAGGGGTTCCCCAGGAACTGGAGAAAGACTCCGAGGGGGACCCTTCTGACAGCGACGGGGAGGAGGAAGAAGCCCCTCCCCCAGTGCCCGTGGCTCGCAAGACCTGGATGCAGAGACAACGTGAAGTCGAAGCGAGCCGTAGCCTGGACGAGTAAGATGAAGGCGATGAGGTCGCACAAGAGCAAACATCTCGACGCATTGCTACGCCGTCGAAGCCCGCACGCCGGCCTAAGTTACCAGTGAAAAGGCCTGCATCGCCGGCCAAGTCAGCGGTGGTGTTCGAGTCGGATGACGATTCCGATAATGAAGGTTCTCCTGAAGTCTCACACAAGGCTCCAAGGGATGAAGTCCCGACGAAGGGGTTGTAAGGCGAGGACACGTAGGTGGTGGTAGAGGTTCCCCTGGCGGCGATTGCGCCGACGGCCTCGGGGGTTCCAAGCCAAGAAACGGCTGAGGCGATGGCGTCCAAGTCACCACAACCGTCAAGGGCGGCCGCGTCGGAGCCGGAGATCCCGGCGACTGCAGCTTCATTGTCAAGGAAGCCCTCGGTTTCGTGGGCTTCAGACATCTTCGAGAGGGGGCTCAGCCACAAGCTGGGTCCCGAGTGGGACAAGCCCGCCTACATTAGCACCGGGCTTCACGTCCTTCCAGTCGCTAAGTAAGTAGCGCTCCCTCGTCCCAATTTGCTTTGCTCCTTTTATATCATTGTTGTATTGACTGAGGGGGCTCGTGCAGGTCGGGGGCAAGAAGATTGGCCGTCCTTCTGTGGCTAAGATTCCACCGGCCACCGACATGGGAGAGGGCGACCTACCCAAGAAGAGAAAGGCCTCCAAAGATGTGGCGACCGCCGAGGTCACGAAGAAGCAGAAGGGAGGCGCCGACGACGCTGCGGCCAAGGGAAGCGTCGCGGAGTCAGCTGCTGTGCTAGTCGCCGAAGAGGTGGTGGCGAACCTATCGGAGCCAGCCTTTGCTGCGTCCGTGCCAGAAGCGCCGGTCCCGACAACCCGCGCCCCCGCCAGAGTGTCGGCGATGTTCCCGCGTTTATGGCGAAAGGGTTTCTAGGTGTGGCGGACACGCAGTCTCCGCAAAGTCGAGAAATCATGGATGCGGACATTGGGTCCCGCCGCGGGCGCACTTCCTTCACGATCCCGCCGACTGACGCTAGGGAACTTCACAAGATGCTCGGCGCTGCTATTCAGGTATGTCCAGTCCCTGAGTTCCTGGTCGCTGAACGTCAACGTTTGGGAACTGAACCTCTTGCTCCTTTCCAGTCCCCGAATTCCTAGTCGCTGAATTTCAGCGGCTAGGAATTGATTTTCTTTTTCCTCCTTCTCCAGTCCCCGAGTTTCTGGGCGCTGAATTTCAGCGACTGGGAACTGGGTTTTGTTTTGTCAAATGCTTAGGTGAGATCTTTATTTGCAGGGATTACAAAGGGAGTCGACCAATCGGCAGGCCGCAAGAGAGCGTTTGGAGCGTGACTTGCGCGTAGCGCAGGAGGTGAACCGGCGGCTTCAGGAAACTATTGGTGAGTGTCTATTTGTCTTTGTTCTCCTCTTTCGGGTGTGAGCTAGTTGTGTATAGCACTCTGATTTCTTCTCTTGCAGTTGGTTTCTCGGCTGAGATCTCCAAGGCCCGTGAGGGGTATGTTCCGGTCGCCGAGCTGGACCCGGCGAATGGACGAATAGCCTCTCTAGTCAAAGATTTGGAGGAGGCGAAAGCGGCCGCGATTTCTTCGGAGGAGCGAGCAAAGACTGCAGTTGCTGCGGCTGAGGAAGAATGCAAAGCCACGGACTCCATCATCGTGGGGCTGCAGAACGAGCAAACTGCCTTGGAGAAGCACGTCAAGGAGAACTGCCGCAAACTCCTTGGTGAGTCTCTGTCTGCGCTTGACCCTTTTGTCGAGTCCCTGCTTTGGGTGTTTCGTAGTTTCACTGACACCTGACTTTGCAGCTGTGGTAGGCCAAAGCGACCCGGTGGTGCAAACTTACAGCGCCTCACAGTGCGTGACTGCCGTGGTGAATGCGGCCACAGCCTTAGCGTTGTGCGTCCAAGCGGCTCTTCAGGGCATGTCTCCCACCAAAGTTATCCCTGGAGGGCTTACGGAGGTGTGGCGCTATCTGGAAGAGGTGCCCGCCATTGTGGAGTGGATGACACGCTCAGCATTTAGGCGCGGGGCCGCCACGATGTTGATCTTGGGTCTCGCCCATTTCCCCGACGACTTCGACCTTGATGATGTGACGAGTGGCTATCCGTCAGCGACCGGCACAGTGGAGATGTCAGAGGTGCTGAAGCTGACCGCGAAGGCCACCCCTTACGCCGATCGTGTCTTGGCGATGGGGGATCTGCTGCTGTATCAGGAGATGGTGTTGGCGCCTAGCGACCCCGAGCCGGAGCACCGCGACATGAAGTCGGAGCAGCCCTTCCGGTCGTCGTTGTCGAAGTCGCTGACAACGTACCCGACGAACCCGTGGCAGCCTTTTGTGCGCGTCAAGGGGGTGGCGCTGCTTCTTCATCATGGCCTGTGGAGTAAGCAATGTAATTTTCCAAGTTATAATGTATGCCAAGTGGCGAATGCTGTAAGATATTTTTGCAATATATGCCACGAGGAGTCAATCGACTCGTGTTGTGATTAGGAATGTGTGTTGTGTTTTGTTTATGCATTGTTTTGATTGAGCGAGTCCCCGAGCGCGTCCGCCCTTTAATGGGGTATAACTCGATTGTATACTTTTGTGTATTTGTTTTGTTTGTGCATTGTTTTCATCCCTCGCGTCTTCTGAGTGGCCAGTCCGCGAGCGCGAGTAGGACTGACTTATAAGTGAGTCCCCGAGCGTGGGGCCCGACCGTCTGGTCATGCTCCTATTGCAGGTTGTGAGTGCGTTGTTTGTAACGCGTCTCCTCCCCTGGCCCGGAGAGCCAGTCGCTTGGCGAGCCCTAGGCAGCTCTCTTACTTGGTGTGTTCCCGAGCCGCGTGGGGTTCCCGTTTTGCGGAGTCCCCGTGTGTGGTACTTAACCGTTCAAGTCGCTTTGCATGAGGGTGGGAGGGACAGATCGCTGTGAGAAGCATGTACCAGATGTCTTGGCCCGGCAGGCCAGTCGAGCTGGGCGACTCCAATGGCGGCTCCGGGTTGATGTTTTTCGTGGACGACCCAAGGCCCGAATATTTCTGGTGCCCTTGTGCCGCACTACTTAGCCGTGTCGGTCGCTCGACTAGAGGTTGACTTCCATAAGTAGCGTATTGCTAATATGTACAAGTGCGAGTGGCACAAGAATATGGCAAGTGGACACAATTTGTGCGATCCGAATGAATTTCACTATATATTCCGATGGAGTACAGTGTGAGGTTCTAAGTATAGAACTTTCTGAGGTGGTTTACATTCCATGGCCTCCCAACCTCTAATTGGCCATCACCGCGTATGTCGATGAGGTAGTAGGCATCGTTGCCAAGGACTCGGCCTATGGCGAATGGCCCCTCCCATGGGGGGGAGAGCTTGTGCATGCCCTTGTTGTGTTGGGCCAGTCGCAGGACCAGGTCGCCTTCCTGGAAGGTGCGAGTTCTCACTCGGCGGCTGTGATAGGGGCGAAGTCCTTGCTGGTATATGGTGGTGCGGGAGCGAGCCAGGTCGCGTGCCTCGTCGAGTTGATCGATGCTGTCTTGGCGGGCGACCTCGTTGGCTGGCTCGACGTAGTTGGTGACTCGAGGTTAGTCATGCTCCAGTTCGGTTGGCATTACGGCCTCGACGCCATACACCATGAAGAAGGGTGTGAACCCGGTTGATCGGTTGATCGAGGTGCGAATCCCCCATATCACAGAGGGGAGCTCGTCGACCCAGCATCCTGGGGTGCGCTCGAGGGGCGCCTGCAGTCGCGGCTTTAGCCCGTGGACGACGCTCTGGTTGGTGCGCTTTTCTTGGCCATTCGATTCCGGGTGAGCGACTAATGCGAGGTCGAGTCGGATGCCATCTTCTTCACAGAATTCCGCCATAGCCCCCTTGGCAAAGTTGTTGCCGTCGTCTGTTATAATGCTGTGCAGGTAGCCATACCGGTAGATGAGTTCACGTAGGAACTTGGTGGCCGTTTTGGCATCGCACTTTTTTATCGGCTTGGCCTCGACCCATTTGGTGAACTTGTCGACTACGACTAGGAGGTGAGTGAAACCAGACTGGGCCTTCTTGAACAGGCCTACCATGTCCATGCCCCATATGGCAAATGGCCACGTGATGGGGATTGTCTTGAGTGCCGAGCCTGGGAGGTGCGTCTGGTTGGCGTACTTTTGGCACCCGACGCATCGTTGGACGATGTTGGTGGCGTCGGCGTGTGCGGTGAGCCAGTAGAAACCGTGCCGCATGGCCTTGGCGACTAGCGACTTGGCGCCGACGTGATGGCCGCAGGCGCCGGCGTGAATGTCCTGGAGGATCTTGCGGCCTTCTTCTGGCTGTACACAGCGCTGGAACACGCCGGTCACGCTGCGCTTGTGGAGCTCGCCGTTGATGATGACGAAGGATTTGCAGCGGCGCACGATCATTCGTGCCTCTGTCTCATTGCTCGGTAGGATTTTGTGTTCCAGAAAGGCGACATATGGTGCTGTCCAGTCGCTAGGTTCCACAACCATGGCGACTAAGGCCGGTTCTGGTTGCAGTAGGATCCCAACGTCGATCTCCTTTGGTGGGCTGACCGATGGTTTGTGGATGATGTCGAGGAAGACGCCTACTGGAGGCGCTTGTCAGGTCGATCCGATGCGGGAGAGGGCGTCCGCCTCCTCCTTTTTGCGCCTGTCGATCCACTTTACGGAGTAGCCGTCGAAGTGTCCTCCCAACTGGTCGACACCTTGGCGGTACGCGATCATCGTTGGGGAGACGGCGTCGCACGTCCCGGCGACTTGGCCGGCGACTAGGTCGGAGTCGCCGTATGTAGCATCCCAATTGTCTAACAATTGTAATGCTACTTGTCCTAGTAAGATATTGGCTACTTCATACATATTATTGTTGCATCATAATTATATCATGCTCATGACATCATGCCACCTTGCATTTGAGCATCATATAAAACCCTCCTTCTTTTGGTTTTTCTCTCATATGCATTATTAATTGTATTTGCCTCTTGATATTGTATTTGGTTATTGATATATTGTCTAAATGCCCAAGTTGAGTTGGGGGCATATCTTTTATTTCCATTCCACCACCTTTCTCTTCCACCACCTTATAATCCCACCATTCCATTAACCATGGGCTTGCTTTCCTTTTCTTTTGACATTTTATTCTAGCTCATGTGGGTTGGGGTGGATCAAATCTTTAAATTCTTTTGCTTGGATTTTTCTCCACTTCTTGGAAATGCATGAGAAAAATGCCATAATATTATTATTGTTTTCACAAAATAAATCATGGCATTATTATTTTTGAATGGGCCATGCAAATTCCTTCACCACCTTTTACTCCATTGGTTTTTCTTTTGATTTAATGGATCCTGTCTTGGGGAACCATCTCCTACCATTCCACCATCCTCATAGTTTCATCCATATCATTTTCTCTTATTTTTATTTCTCCATGCATGAACCATATGAGGCCTATTCCATAATTCTTTTCTTTTTCTTTTCTTGGGATTCCCTTTCACCTTCATCTCTTGATAATTCAAGCACTCATCATGTTCCACTTAGGTTAACCTTTTGCACAAGTTTTAACAATCTAAAAACCTAATAAAACCTAACCTAGCTACTCTCTTTATTTCTCCCCTTAACCCTAATTCTACTAAACCCTAACTTTGATCTCTCCTCTCTATCTCTATCTCTCTCTCCCATGGGCACCACTGACCCCCCCTCTCTCTCCCTGGCCCACCTCAGCTAACCCTAACCCTCTATCTAACCTAAGCAAGCCCTAACCCGAGCCCCATGTCTACCCTAGCCGAGCTACCCCTTCCCTCTTTTTCTTTCTCTCCCGGCCGAGCTAGCCCCACCCTGCAGCCACCACGCCATCCCTGGTCCACCTGCAGCCTCCCCTCTGCGCTGCCCAGCCCCAGGACAGCCCCAGCCCGCCATGTGAGGAGGAGGAGGAAAAAGTGGCATCCGAGGCCACTTTATCTACCCCTGCCTTCCTCTCTCTCCCTCTCACTTTTTCCCTCGCCCTCACGGCTCTCCTGCATCGCCAGATCCACCCCGAGCCTCCCCTCTTCTTCCCCTTCTTCCTCCCCGACGCCCAGCTCCTGCCGCCGGTCGCCGCCAGCACCCTCTGCTCCTCTTCGTTCTAGCTGGCGTGCTCGTCGTGGAAGAGGCCAGGAAGATCGTGGACGCTCCACTGCATCACCCTATCCACGCCATCGTGAAGAAGGGAGCCCCAGCACCGCCAGATCCTCGCCGTCCCGACGAAACCCTAGCCGCTAGAACGCTAGTGATCTCGCCGCTCCGCCGCTCCTCGCTCCGATCTGAGCTCGCCGTCGAGCCCGCGGTGAGTCCCTCGACCTCCCTAACAACCTCCGCTTCACCAACACCGTCTAGCGTCGCCGATCGTTTCGTCGAACGGCCGTAGTGCGCCAGACCTCGCCGTCATCTGCAGCCTCCCCACGCCGCGCAGCACCCTAACTAGGCCGCGCGTACCTCCCTATAAACTCCCCTTGACCCGCCGCACTGGTTAGCCCCCTCTGCGCTCATGCCCGCGACCTGGGTTTGAACCCCCGCTCCGCGCCGTGCGCACACTTGCCGTCAGACCGTGGAGACGAAGAACAGTATGGGCCTGTGGAAATTTACATTAAGCCCCCCCATTTTTTTTCGCTCGCAACCCGCGCTCCTAGCGACCCCACTAGTCAGCCGCCCTAGTATTCTTGCAGGAAGGTCCCCCTGCTTTCTCAGGCTTAACCCGCGCTCCAGCCCCAGCCCCACCTGTCGGCCTCTAGGGGCATCCCCACTGTCGCGTGGGCCCGAAGTCGCTGGTCCCGTCTGTCAGTCTCAGCGAGCTAGCCCAGCCCACGGTGGAAAACTGTTTTCACGCGCGTGGCCCCAGTCAGCGCAAGGCCCACCCGTCAGTGGCTGTGGCTGAAGCTGTCTGAGTAAGAAAAGTTTCCGGCTGTCTGTTTTTATTTAAACCTTTTTCAAATTGACTTAAATTCAAATTCAAATCAGATTTAAATAATTTTTAAAATACAAATCCAAATAATACAAGTAATATATGTTTTGGAATCAGAAAAATGTGAGGAATTCAAATATGCCATTCAAAATAATGTTTGAACACTTTAAAATTTCGAGATGATTAAAATTACAATAAAGTGCCCTTTTCCTTAATTAATTAATAACTTTTGTGTCATAATTCCAAATTAGACAAATAATATGTCTAAATCGATCAGAGCGACGAGCCCATTCTATTTATGCAGACCTTGTTCTGAATTGAAGCATGCATCATGTTGTTATTAAAAATCTGAACTGTTTATGACAATAAAACTTGGTTAAATAAATAATAAATGCTTTATTTCTTGTATTCACACCTTACCTTTCCATGCTACTTTAATGCCATGTAAATTGTGCATCATTCATCATGGCATGCTTGTTTGCTTGTTGCATTTCAATTCATATGCTTGCACACTTTATTTATGTTGGCCGATGTTTGTTTGGTTCTCCTTCGAATAGACGCCCAGCAGGAGAATTACCAGGAATCACAGGAGTATTACCCAGATCCATCTCTCGCTTCAACTGCGCTGCCAGGCAAGCACTACCACATGCTTGCATACATACAGTACCTATTTCCTCTTTCTTATTCTTGCATCATTGATTCGCGATTGCATTAAATTGAATCCCAAGTACTGCATAGCCTTTACTTTTAAACCACACCGAAGCTTATTCCTCCATCCCATGAGCCATTACTACAGGAGTTGTTTGAGCCATGCGAGTCGTAGAAAAGCATGAGTAGGGTATGTGAGTGTCTGATGAATAACGAGGTACCTAAACAACATAACCTGAGTAGTAATGGGATAACTAATGAAAGAGGCACCGGTGAGCAATATCTGCTATTTGGTTTTTCATGCTCACTTGTGTCCCGTAGGACCCCAAGTACTTGATTCCTGTTCCTCGACTATTCGCACTATCCACATCCGGGAGGCCTTATGGACCCCCCTGAGCCAGAGCTTGATTCATTCTTATTTCTTGGGGCCACAATTAGTTTGGGGCTTTATTACTATCCTGTACTTATGCCATGTTACTGCTTTATTTAAGATTGTGCGAGGAGCACCTGTACTGTTTTGGATCGTGACACGTTTTCGCTGTATCGACAAGCCCAGTCACATTTTTGGGTTCCCAGTCGTTTACCGCCGTCCACACAAACCTTGGGTCCGTCTCGGAGCCGGCCAAATTCATTGCGGGTAGCTTAATGGGGTGGCCCCCTGAAATATTTCTGAATCCTGTGAATGCTCTGTCGTGAATGCCTCATTGGGTTTTGATTTGGTTTTTCCGAGGTTGATCGAGTGTGTGTTGCTATTCGTGCACCCCTGCAAGGTAAATCTTTCTGAAAGCCGTGTCCGCGGGTATGGAAGACTTGGAGCACAGTTTCTCGATCATAGACAAGTATAATTAAAGTACCGCTTTTAAATTGACTAAGTACCTGACTAGTAAATAGTGCAATACTCATGGAATGGTTAATAAAACTGCCAACGGATGATGAGGGATGTTCGTCCGCTTCCTCGTTGGTAAGCGAGGAGGAGGATGGATCTGTTAATTATACTCTTATAACTGTTGTTCTTAATTCACGGACTTCCGTCTATCATTGGTTAGGCGGAAGGTTAGCGAGTATCTGTAGAATTGTTAGGTATTATCTTTTGCTGCAATTGCGTCACCCCAGGTTGTGTCCCCTTTAGCGGCATAAAGACTTGCTGAGTACCCCTAGGGTCTCACACGATAAATTGTTTGATTCAGATGCACAGGTGTACCCGCAAGATGGATACTGGGTGGAAGAGAGAGAGGATGTTGGCAACGATTATTCGGTGTAGAGATTCCGGGAATGGGGATCCGTGAGATCTGTGGGCGGGATGTGTTTATTTATGGGGCATCTTATGCCAATTTGCTTCTTATCCGTACTCGGATCTTGTTTTCCCCTTCCGCCTGATACTCTGATGTGTGATGTATGAGGAGCTATCCTAAATTATTATATCTATCTAGGACATTTGGATCTTGTCGTATGGCGTTGCAATATTTCTATTTCTTTTAGATGGAATGGCTCTGAGGACTGTTGTATGTGGCTTTCATACATACTAATTTGTGTCTGTAGTTGATCCCTTCGCCTGCCGATTACGCAGCTCGTTCTCGTCCCGTTGTCTGAAAGTGGTTAGGACGGCCGAAAGGTCTACCGTGAGTGGCCCTGGGCCCCGCCGTACTATTTTAACCACTTTCGTTTATCCAGGCATTAAATAAGAGCGTAATTCACCGAGGTAGTTACAATTGGTATCAGAGCCATCCCGCCCTTCAGGGTCTCAGCCAAAATGGTTGTTGTCAGTCTAGCAAATATTTTGGTAGTTATGTATACTAGGGAAAAACAAAACGTGAGAGTAGGACTGCTTCCATTTTTCTTCTTACCCACCCACCCACCCTTTTCTTGTAAGGAAGTGTAACGTTTTCAATTCTCTTCTAAAATTCAAACTAGGATTCACGTGTTCTTGGTTCCGTAGTACCATAGGTTGTGTTTGTGTGTGTGTGTGTGAATTCCTTGTCTATCTGTTGCATCCATATGTTATCACTATCTGCCTTTTGGTTATCAACTGTTGGTACATTCCATACCGACAGGCCTTTGTAAACCGACGCGATCTATTCTGATTCATTGTATACCGATGCGATCTATCTTATTCTTTGTTATCCGACGTTATCTTGTTTGGGGTGTTCGTTTCCGTAGTTACCAATCTTTAGGTTCATCTTAAGAAGAAGGTGTTAAGATATGTGTTTTACTGATTCATGTGCGGAGTAATGATTTGAGTGCGGGATGGAGTCGCGACCATACCACTACTTTTGTCATTTGCTTTTGTATATTGAACTAGTAGAGTCACTAATCTTGATTCGTTAAGTGGTTTTGCGCATATAGTGGTATTTTAATGCCGAAATTTGTGGAAATTTTTTCTTTGTTAGTTGTGTACCACACTCCTTGTTCAGTCGTCTGTGTTATGCTTAATATCTTCTAATTGCCTTGAACTTTGTTGATATTTTAATATCATCTCAGTGAATTGCATTCCTTAATCTTGATTAATTTCATTTTGGTACTATTTTGGATTATTATCATTCTCCATTATAGTACTGACTTGTGTTTTATATCAATCACATGATGGCACCACCACGCCGTTCTGAGGAGGATATACCACCTGAACTGGGGGCTGCTTTGGCAAGTATTGCAAATGCTTTGGGCACTATGCAGCAAAACCAGCAGTGCTTCGAGGAAAGCGTGAGGAGGAATGAGTTTGCTCCGCTACCTCCACCTCCCAAGCGAGGAGACATCAAGAGTTTTCTCAAGTTCAACCCACGCCAATTTGAGGTGTCTGATCAGCCACTTGATGCGGATGATTGGCTGCGTGAAGTGTCAAGGTTGCTGATGACTGCGGATGTTCCCGAGCAAGAATGGGTCAAGTGTGCTACTCACCTTCTGAAGGGAGATGCAGCTCTCTGGTGGGAAAATTACCTCAAGGCAGATCTTTCTGGTTTTCAGCCTACTTGGGAGCGGTTCGCTGCTGCTTTCAAAGAGCAATATCTGTCAGAAATTGTCATGGAAAGGATGAAGGAAGTGTTTCTCAACCTCAAGCAGGGCACTGACAATGTCAACACCTACATTAGAAACTTCATGAACCTTTCTCGTTACGGTGGCGATGAGATCTCTGATGACAAGAAGAAGAAAAAGAGGTTTCGGCAAGGCCTCAATGCTTCCATCAAATATGCAATCACTCATACAAGGCCGGCATCTTTTCTGGAACTTCAACACACAGCTCTGGAGGAAGAAGCAAGTAGGCAAGTGTTTGAGGAGTCAAAGAAACACAGCCGTGATACAGCAAGCTCTTCTGCTATGACAGCTCCTTCTAAGCGTCGCGTCTGGGTTCCTTACACACCACCGTCGCTCCCTGCTCCACCAAGACCGTCAAGCTACGCACCAAGGCCACCAAACTCCTTCACTGTGGCTCCTAGGGGCTACACCCACAACTACCCTGGAGCGCCTGGCGGAGTCCCTGGCTACGTTGCTCCACGTCCACCTGGTGCTTGCTATACTTGTGGAAACACTGGGCATCAGCACTGGAATTGTCCAATGAACAACAAAGCTCTTCCACCACCACCTCCAAGACCTGCGGCAAGTGCTCCTATGATTCGTGCACCTCCACCTCGGGCTCTCAACATCAACACTAAGCCGGGGTCTACAGTTGCTCGTGCCAACTGTGTCAACGCCGCTCAAGCTGAGCATGCACCTGGAGTTGTCATGGGTATGCTTTCTGTTAACTCAGTTCCTGCACGAGTTTTGTTTGATTCTGGTGCTTCGCATTCTTTTGTTTCTCACAAGTTTGCTCATGAGCAAGATCTGGCTATGGTTCCTTTATTACACCGTCTTGTGGTACAATCTGCTGGGTCAAACATGAGGGCTGCTCATATCAGCCGTGGCAATCAAATTGATATTGGTGGCTCTTCGTTTCCGGCTTCCTGAATTTTTTTGGGCAATTGTGATATTGATGTTATCCTGGGCATGGATTGGTTGACAACAAATGCAGCTGTGATTGATTGTGCTGAACGTTCGGTTTCTCTGAAAATTCCTGAAGGCCATATAGTCTATTCTCCAAGTCTGACTCCTGCAATTCAGCTTTATTCTTTGGCGGCTCTGAATGATGATGCTATGGAAGGTATTCAGAGTGTTCCTGTAGTTTGTGAGTTTCCAGATGTCTTTCCTGAAGAGTTGCCAGGTATGCCTCCGGATCGTGAGGTTGAGTTTGTCATTGGACTTGAACCTGGCACCGCTCCTATCTCCAAGCGGCCTTATAAAATGGGTCCTGCTGAGTTGGCTGAACTTAAGCGTCAGTTGGATGAACAAGAGAAGTTGGGTTTCATTCAGCACAGTACTTCTTCTTGGGGTAGTCCAACCATCTTTGTGAAGAAGCGAGACAAGACTGATAGACTTTGTGTTGACTATCGGGCACTCAACGCTAAAACAATCAAGAATAAATATCCCCTTCCACGGATTAATGATCTCTTCGATCAGCTAGCTGGAGCTGTGGTATTCTCTAAGCTTGATTTGAGAAGTGGTTATCATCAAATCAAGATTCGCAAGGAAGATGTTCCTAAAACAGCTTTCACCACCCGCTATGGCCTGTATGAGTACACGGTCATGTCTTTCGGTCTCACCAATGCACCTGCCACCTTCTCGAGGCTTATGAACTCAGTTTTCATGGAGTATCTTGATAAGTTCGTTGTGGTCTATTTGGATGACATTCTAGTCTATTCTAAGTCAAGAGAAGAACATGAAGAACACCTTCGGTGTGTCCTAAACAAACTTCGTGAGAACCGCCTGTATGCAAAGTTCTCCAAGTGTGAGTTTTGGCTGCCTCAAGTCACATACCTTGGTCACGTCTTCTCTGCCAAGGGCATTGCCGTCAACCCAGAAACTATTAAGACAATTATGGAGTGGCTTCCACCCATAAATGTCAAAGAAGTCCGGAGTTTCCTTGGTTTGGCCAGTTACTGTCGTCGCTTCGTCCAAAATTTCTCCAAGATTGTGAAGCCTCTTACCGATCTCCTCAAGAAAGGCAAGAAATACCTTTGGACTCCTGCATGTCAAGCAAGCTTTGAAACACTCAGAGAGAAGCTCACTTCCACACCAGTCTTAGTTCCTCTAGATACATCAAAGCCTTTCCAGATTTTCTATGATGCTTCATTGCAAGGATTGGGTCCGGTCCTTATGCAAGAAAAGCAAGTTGTTGCTTATGCCTCTCGACAGTTGAAGACGCATGAGATCAACTATCCTACACATGACCTCGAACTCGCAGCAGTTGTCTTTGCTTTGAAAGTATGGAGGCATTACTTGCTGGGCAACCGTTGTGAGATCTTTTCTGATCACAAGAGTCTGAAGTATATATTCACACAGCCTGATCTCAACCTTCGTCAGAGGAGGCGGATTGAAACAATCAATGATTTCTATTTGACCATCAACTATACCCCGGGCAAAGCTAATATCATGGCAGATGCTCTCAGCCGAAAAGCTTATGTCAACAACCTCATGGTGGAAGAACAACAACCTCTCTTGTGCGAGGAATTCCGCAGGCTAAACCTTGAAATTGTAGATCAAGGGTATCTTCTGAACCTTCTAGCAACACCTCTCTTGGAAGAAAAGGTCCGTTCCATTCAGCTTGGGGATCCTTACACTAAAAAGATCATCTCCAACATTCAGCTTCCGAAGTATGAGTCTTTCCACGTTGACGACCAAGGCACTCTTTTCTTTGAACACCGGATGTTTGTTCCGAACTACCCGGGTTTAAGAGAGCAAGTTCTCAAGGAGGCGCATGATTCTGTTCTTTCTATCCACCCTGGTAGCACTAAGATGTACATGGACTTGAAAACACAATATTGGTGGCCTGGTTTGAAACGATATTGTGCCAAGTATGTCTCGGAGTGTGATGTTTGTCGCAGAGTTACAGCTGTCCATCAGAAACCTTCCGGTCTTCTATAGCCATTGAAGCCCCCGGAATGGAAATGGGAGAAAGTAGAGATGGACTTCATCACTAGTTTTCCAAGGTCGCAGAAGGGCAACAATGCAATCTTTGTTGTCATTGACAGGCTTTCCAAAGTAGCTCACTTCTTTCCAGTCAAGGAAACAATTTCTGCAATTCAGTTGGCTGAACTCTATATCAACAGAATTGTCTCTTGTATGGAGTTCCTCTTGAGATCAGTTCCGGCCATGGAAGTATTTTCACTTCCAAGTTCTGGGGAAGTTTCCAAAATGCTTTGGGAACAAAACTAAACTTCAGCACAGCTTACCACCCTCAGTCGCAAGGACAAGTTGAAAGGATCAATCAGATTCTGGAAGATATGCTCCGTGCTTGCGTTATCTCTTTCGGCATGAAGTGGGAAGAATGTCTTCCTTATGCTGAATTCTCTTACAACAACAGTTTCCAGAAAAGTCGAAAGATGGCACCATTTGAGGCTCTCTATGGTCGCAAATGCAGAACTCCGATTGGGTGGTCGGGCGCAGGTGAAAGAGTATTGTTTGGCCCCGACATTGTAACTCAAGCGAAGGAGAAAATTCACATCATTCTTGAAAATCTGAAGATTGCTCAAAGTCGCTAGAAGAGCAATTATGACAGAAAGCACACGGATATGGAGTATGTCCCTGGTGATCTCGTTTACCTTCGTGTCACTCCCATGAGAGGCACGCACCGCTTTGGTATCAAAGGAAAGCTGGCTCCTAGATACATCGGTCCTTTCAAAATTCGTGGAAGAAGAGGAGAAGTTGCTTATGCTCTTGAACTCCTTGAACAACTCAAAGTCCATGATGTTTTCCACATCTCTCAACTCAAGAAGTGCTTCAAGGATCCCGGCAGGACCGTGGACCATGAACTCATCAATCTCCAAGAAGATCGGTCGTATCAAGAACACCCCACAAAAATTCTTGAAGTCGCAGAAAGAAGGACTCACAACAAGTCCATCAAGTTCTGCAAGGTGCAGTGGTCGCACCATTCCGTTGATGAAGCCACCTGGGAGCGTGAAGATGAGCTCCGTGCCAAGTATCCTACCCTCTTTGAGTCTTCTTCTTCCTAGAATCTCGGGGCAAGATTCCTGTTTAGTGGGGGAGAGTTGTAGAATCCCAATTGTCTAACAATTGTAATGCTACTTGTCCTAGTAAGATATTGGCTACTTCATACATATTATTGTTGCATCATAATTATATCATGCTCATGACATCATGCCACCTTGCATTTGAGCATCATATAAAACCCTCCTTCTTTTGGTTTTTCTCTCATATGCATTATTAATTGTATTTGCCTCTTGATATTGTATTTGGTTATTGATATATTGTCTAAATGCCCAAGTTGAGTTGGGGGCATATCTTTTATTTCCATTCCACCACCTTTCTCTTCCACCACCTTATAATCCCACCATTCCATTAACCATGGGCTTGCTTTCCTTTTCTTTTGACATTTTATTCTAGCTCATGTGGGTTGGCGTGGATCAAAACCTTTAAATTCTTTTGCTTGGCTTTTTCTCCACTTCTTGGAAATGCATGATAAAAATGCCATAATATTATTATTGTTTTCACAAAATAAATCATGGCATTATTATTTTTGAATGGGCCATGCAAATTCCTTCACCACCTTTTACTCCATTGGTTTTTCTTTTGATTTAATGGATCCTATCTTGGGGAACCATCTCCTACCATTCCACCATCCTCATAGTTTCATCCATATCATTTTCTCTTATTTTTATTTCTCCATGCATGAACCATATGAGGCCTATTCCATAATTCTTTTCTTTTTCTTTTCTTGGGATTCCCTTTCACCTTCATCTCTTGATAATTCAAGCACTCATCATGTTCCACTTGGGTTAACCTTTTGCACAAGTTTTAACAATCTAAAAACCTAATAAAACCTAACCTAGCTACTCTCTTTATTTCTCCCCTTAACCCTAATTCTACTAAACCCTAACTTTGATCTCTCCTCTCTATCTCTATCTCTCTCTCCCATGGGCACCACCGACCCCCCTCTCTCTCCCTGGCCCACCTCAGCTAACCCTAACCCTCTATCTAACCTAAGAAAGCCCTAACCCGAGCCCCATGTCTACCCTAGCCGAGCTACCCCTTCCCTCTTTTTCTTTCTCTCCCGGCCGAGCTAGCCCCACCCTGCAGCCACCACGCCATCCCTGGTCCACCTGCAGCCTCCCCTCTGCGCTGCCCAGCCCCAGGACAGCCCTAGCCCGCCATGTGAGGAGGAGGAGGAGGAAAAAGTGGCATCCGAGGCCACTTTATCTACCCCTGCCACGCCTGCCTTCCTCTCTCTCCCTCTCACTTTTTCCCTCGCCCTCACGGCTCTCCTGCATCGCCAGATCCACCTCGAGCCTCCCCTCTTCTTCCCCTTCTTCCTCCCCGACGCCCAGCTCCTGCCGCCGGTCGCCGCCAGCATCCTCTGCTCCTCTTCGTTCTAGCCGGCGTGCTCGTCGTGGAAGAGGCCAGGAAGATCGTGGACGCTCCACTGCATCACCCTGTCCACGCCATCGCGAAGAAGGGAGCCCCAGCACCGCCAAATCCTCGCCGTCCCGACGAAAACCTAGCCGCTCCTCGCTCCGATCCGAGCCCGCCGTCGAGCCCGCGGTGAGTCCCTCGACCTCCCTGACAACCTCCGCTTCACCGACACCGTCTAGCGCCGCCGATCATTTCGTCGAACGGCCGTAGTGCACCAGAGCTCGCCGTCGTCTGCAGCCTCCCCGCGCCGCGCAGCACCCTAACTAGGCCGTGCGTACCTCCCTATAAACTCCCCTTGACCCGCCGCACTGGTTAGCCCCCTCTGCGCGCACGCCCGCGACCTGGGTTCGAACCCCCGCTCCGCTCCGCGCGCACACTTGCCGTCAGACCGCGGAGACGAAGAATAGTACGGGCCTGTGGAAATTTACATTAAGCCCCCCCTTTTTTCGCTCGCAACCCGCGCTCCTAGCGACCCCACTAGTCAGCCGCCCTAGTATTCTTGTAGGAAGGTCCGCCTGCTTTCTCAGGCTTAACCCGCGCTCCATCCCCAGCCCCACCTGTCGGCCTCTGGGGGCATCCCCACTGTCGCGTGGGCCCGAAGCCGCTGGTCCCGTCTGTCAGTCTCAGCGAGCTAGCCCAGCTCGCGGTGGAAAAATGTTTTCGCGCGCGTGGCCCCATTCAGCGCAAGGCCCACCCGTCAGTGGCTGTGGCTGAAGCTGTCTAAGTAAGAAATGTTTCTGGGTGTCTGTTTTTATTTAAACCTTTTTCAAATTGACTTAAATTCAAATTCAAATCAGATTTAAATAATTTTTAAAATACAAATCCATATAATACAAGTAATATATGTTTTGGAAGCAGAAAAATGTGAAGAATTCAAATATGCCATTCAAAATAATGTTTGAACACTTTAAAATTTCGAGATGATTAAAATTACAATAAAATGCCCTTTTCCTTAATTAATTAATAACTTTTGTGTTATAATTCCAAATTAGACAAATAATATGTCTAAATCGATCAGAGCGATGAGCCCGTTCTATTTATGCAGTCCTTGTTCTGAATTGAAGCATGCATCATGTTGTTATTAAAAATCTGAACTGTTTTTGACAATAAAACTTTGTTAAATAAATAATAAAATGCTTTATTTCTTGTATCCACACCTCACCTTTGCCATGCTATTTTAATGCCATGTAAATTGTGCATCATTCATCATGGCATGCTTGTTTTCTTGTCGAATTTCAATTCATATGCTTGCGCACTTTATTTATGTTGGCCCATGTTTGTTTGGTTCTTCTTCGAATAGACGCCCAGCAGGAGAATTACTAGGAATCACAGGAGTATTACCCAGATCCATCTCTTGCTTCAACTGAGCTGCCAGGCAAGCACTACCACATACTTGCATACATACAGTACCTATTGCCTCTATCTTATTCTTGCATCATTGAGTCGCGATTTCATTAAATTGAATCCCAAGTACTGCATAGCCTTTACTTTTAAACCCCACCGAAGCTTGTTCCTCCATCCCATGAGCCATTACTACAGGAGTTGTTTCATGCTCACTTGTGTCCCGTAGGACCCCGAGTACTTGATTCCTATTCCTCGACTATTCGCACTATCCATATCCGGGAGGCCTTATGGACCCCCCTGAGCCAGAGCTTGATTCATTCTTATTTCTTGGGGACACAATTAGTTTGGGGATTTATTACTATCTTGTACTTATGCCATGTTATTGCTTTATTTAAGATTGTGCGAGGAGCACCTGTACTGTTTTGGATCGTGACACGTTTTCGCTGTATCGACAAGCCCAATCACATTTTCGGGTTCCCAGTCGTTTACCGCCGTCCACACAAACCTTGGGTCCGTCTCGGAGCCGGCCAACTTCGTTGCGGGTAGCTTAATGGGGTGGCCCCCTGAAATATTTCTGAATCTTGTGAATGCTTTGTCGTGAATGCCTCGTTGGGTTTTGATTTGGTTTTTCCGAGGTTGATCGAGTGTGTGTTGCTATTCGTGCACCCCTGCAGGGTAAATCTTTCCGAAAGCCGTGTCCGCGGTTATGGACGACTTGGAGCACAGTTTCTCGATCATAGACAAGTATAATTAAAGTACCGCTTTTAAATTGACTAAGTACCTGACTAGTAAATAGTGCAATACTCATGGAATGGTTAATAAAACTGCCAACGGATGATGGGGGATGTTCGTCTGCTTCCTCGTTGGTAAGCGAGGAGGAGGATGGATATGTTAATTATACTGTTATAACTGTTGTTCTTAATTCATGGACTTCCGTCTATCATTGGTTAGGCGGAAGGTTAGCGAGTATCTGTAGAATTGTTAGGTATTATCTTTTGCTGCAATTGCGTCACCCCAAGTTGTGTCCCCTTTAGCGGCATAAAGACTTGCTGTGTACCCCTAGGGTCTCACACGATAAATTGTTTGATTCAGATGCACATGTGTACCCGCAAGATGGATACTGGGTGGAAGAGACAGACGATGTTGGCAACGATCATTCGGTGTAGAGATTCCGGGAACGGGGATCCGTGAGATCTGTGGGCGGGATGTGTTTATTTATGGGGCATCTTTTGCCAATTTGCTTCTTATCCGTACTCGGATCTTGTTTTCCGCTTCCGCCTGATCCTCTGATGTGTGATGTATGAGGAGCTATCCTAAATTATTATATCTATCTTGGACATTTGGATCTTGCCATATGGCGTTGCAATATTTCTATTTATTTTAGATGGAATGGCTCTGAGGACTGTTGTATGTGGCTTGCATACATACTCATTTGTGTATGTAGTTGATCCCTTTGCCTGCCGATTATGCCGCTCATTCTTGTCCCGTTGTCTGAAAGTGGTTAGGACGGCCGAAAGGTCTACCGTGAGTAGCCCTGGGCCCCGCCGTACTATTTTAACCACTTTCGTTCATCCAGGCATTAACTAAGAGCGTAATTCACCGAGGTAGTTACACCATAGCATCATAGGCGGTTGACGTTCATCTCCTTAGCGGCTCTCATGCCGTGAAGGAGGTCCTCATATTCTGCCATGTTGTTGGTGCAAGGCTTGAAGTTGAGGTGGAGCCCGTAGTGGAGCTTGTCTCCTTTGGGGGAGGTCAGGATGACCCCAGCCCTGCGCCGTCGGCGTTCTTGGAGCCGTCAAAGTGGACCGACCAGTAGTGGAGGTATGAGAGCTTCTCTGGCTGCTGTGCTTCTTCCCAGTCTGCGAGGAAATCAGCTAGGGCTTGTGACTTGATTGCTTTGCGGGGCTCGTACTTGATGTTGTGGAAGCCGATTTCGACGGCCCACTTGGCGACTCGCCTGGTCGCCTCGCGATTGCGTATGATGTCCTGAAGGTGTGCGGAGGTGACCACCGTGATTGGGTGCTCCTGGAAGTAGTGTGGGAGTCGCCGCTGTGCTCGGAATACCGCGTACACCAGTTTTTGGTATTGCGGGTAGCGCTGTCGTGAATCCGTTAGGACTTCGCTGATGTAGTAGACGGGGCGCTGTATGGGGCGCTCCTTGCCCTCTCCTAGTCGTTCGACGACCATCACGGCGCTGACGACTCGAGTGGAGGACGCGACGTAGACGAGCATTGGCTCTTTGTTGAGTGGCACCGCGAGTAGAGGTGCCGCGAGTAGCACTTCTTTGAGTGCTTTGAGTGCATCGTCGGCCTCCGCGTCCCATTGGAACATGGGGTTCTTGTGCATCACGGGGTAGAGGGGCATTGCCTTCTCGCCTAGTCGGGGGATGAAGCGACTGAGAGCCGCGACTCGCCCTACCAACTTCTGGACGTCGCGCAGGCACTCGGGTTTCCCGAGTAGCGTGATGGTGTCGATCTTAGTGGGATTTGCTTCGATTCCTCGCTTGGAGACTACATAACCCAGGAGTTGTCCGGTAGGGACGCCGAAGGTGCATTTTCTAGGGTTTAGCTTGATGTTGTACCTTCGCAAATTTGCGAACGTTTCTGCTAGGTCGGCGAGCAGATCGTCCTGGCGGGTGGATTTCTCCACCATGTCGTCGATGTAGATGTGAATTTTGCGGCCAATTTTGCTCGCTAGACACTCTTGCATGCACCTCTGGTATGTGGTGCCTGCGTTCTTGAGGCCAAACGTCATGGCCGTGTAGTAGAATGCGCCGAATGGCGTAATGAACGCCGTCTTCTCCTCGTCCTCGACCGCCATCTTGATTTTGTTATAACCAGAGCAAGCGTCGAGGAAATACAGCGACTCCGATCCCGCGGTCAAGTCGATGATCTGATCAATGCGCGGTAGGACGAACTCCTCCTTCAGGCAGGCGCTATTGAGGTTGGTGTAGTCGATGCACATTCTCCATGTGTTGTTCTTTTTGAGAACCAGGACTAGGTTTGCCAGCCACTTGGAGTACTTGATTGGCCGGATGAAGCATGCGGCTAGCAGGTGCTGAACTTCCTCGGCGGTGCTCTTCATTGAAGGGCCGTAGTGACTGCTTTACTAGTCGCACTTTGGGGTCAGCGTTGAGTTTGTGCTCAGCGAGTTCCCTCGGGACACCTGGCATGTCAGATGGCTTCCATGCGAAGATGTCGCGGTTCTCATGGAGGAACCCGATGAGCGCGCTTTCCTATGCGAGGCTCATGTGTGCCCCAATGGTGACCGTCTGGCTGGAGTCGCCTGGGACGAGCTCGACGGTGCGGGTGTGCATTGTCGCCTCGAACGTGGAGTTCGCGGCGGTTGGTTTCTTCAAGACAGTGGGGTTGTCCTTGTTGATGTTGCCCGCGTATTTCGCGAGCTCCTCCGCGTGGTCGGTCTCTGCGCGATGACGACATCGGCGAGCTCGGCGCCCTGGTCCTCGCATTCCATGGCCATGTCGGGGTCGCCGTGGACGGTGATGATGTCGCTTGGCCCGGAGAGCTTCATCATGTTGTAGGCGTAGTGTGGGGCGCCATAAACTTTGCGAATGCCTGGTGGCCCAGGACGCAGTGGTAGGGGCTGCGGAAGTTCACCAGCTCGAAGACAATCCTCTCCGTGCGGTAGTTTGCTTGAGTGCCGAAGGTGACTGGCAGCGTTACTTTACCGATCGGGTACGCCTTCTGACCAGGGACGATGCCGTGGAAGGTCGTCAGTGTTGGCTCGATAGCTGCTTCTGGGAGCTGGAGCCTTTTGAACGTGTCGAGGTACAGGATGTTGATGGAGCTCCCACCGTCCATCAGCGTCTTGGGCAGCCAGTAATCGGCCACCTTGGGCCTGACTACCAGGGCGACTCGCCCTGGGTATTCGATCCTCGGCGCATGGTCCTGGCGACTCCAGGTGATGCTCTGCTCAGACCAGTTTAGGAAGCGAGGGATGTCCACTTGCGTCACCGCATTGACGGCCACCGCGCAGGCGAGCACCTTCTTCTCGCGCTTGGTGCTGAGTCCAGTGAAGGTATGTAGCGAGCCGACGGCGGTGCCGAAGCCGCCACCCTTCCCGTTGTCCCGAGGTGAGTTGTTGTTGGGGTCCTCCCTTGCTCGTCTCGCCTTCTCGATCTCTTTGAGAGAGTGGCAATTGGCAGTGGTGTGGGTGTCCGGTTTTCCCTCCCTGCTATGGTAGATGCAGGGCTGATTGAGCAGGGTGGCGGGGTCGAAATTCGGCCTCGTCGTGTTGTTGGCGCGGTAGTTCCCACTGTCACGGTAGTTGCCTCCGTCGCGGCGGTAGTTCTTGGAGTCGCGCTGGCCGTAGCCGGCGTTGGCGACGAAGTTGACTTGCCCGTCCTTGCGGCGCTTGCCGGTGATGCGGGTGTTGTTGTAGCGCATGTCGCGTAGGCGCCCGCTGTCGTGGATGCTAGTGCGGCGTCTTCCTCCCGACTCATCGTCGGAGTCTTGGTTGGGGTCCTCCTCCGCGTAGCGCTTGGCAATCTCGAGGAGGTCGGGGATGTTGTCGAGCGTCCGGTAGACCCTCTTGATCTTGGCGACCAGGGGTTCGTACCGGCACGCGTTCTTGAAGCAGTGTATCGCCGTGTCTGGGTGGATGCCAGAGGTGTTTGTCCACAGTTCTTGCCATCTTTGGATCTACCGGCGAGTCAACTCGCGTTGTCCCTGGATGCATCGTTCCAGGTCCTCTATGGTGGTGGCGCGGGTGTAGGAGCCCTCGAAGTGCCTGACGAAGGCGTCCCGCATTTCTTCCCAGGAGTCGATGCTGTAGGCGGGGAGCGTGTTGATCAATTGCCAAGTCGCACCCTCCATCATCAGGGGGAGGTAGCGAGCGGCGAGCAGGTCAGTGTGGCCTGCGATCCCCATTGCCATGAGATATGTGTCTAGCCAGACAGCGGGGTCATACGTCGGGTTGTACTTCTCGATCTCCTTGGGGGCCTTGAAGTTAGCAGCGTATTTTTCCCCGCAAAACATTGGACCAAAGCATTGCGGCCCGACTCGGCTGAGCGAGCCTCTTGGTTCCGGGTCGCCGCGGTTGGTGAGGGTGTGTCGTAGGTCATAGGGCTGGCGTGACCGCCACACTTGATTGTTGATGATGTTTGTTCGGGCATCGAGGGGCTGCCCGCTGGTAGCAATCGTGTTCTTCGCCGGTCGCAGCTCGTTGGTTGACAACGCGGGATTGGCGGCCCGTGGATGGTTTGCGAAGGGCTGGGGTGGTGGGCAAACTAATGTGTTAGCCACGTTGGGGTGGCCGCTTGATGCCGCCCTACTTGCTGATGAGCGGGAGTACATCCGCCCCCGCGGGTCGATTCCCGTGGCTTGTTGCTCGACGGCCCTAATGAGTAGGGGCTTGGCGTACTGGATCTGTAGCACGCCGCCTCCTTGGACGTCGAGGTTGACGATCGCGGCGTCGGCCGTGACGACATTGTCCATCGGGGTGGAGTATAGCAGCAGCCCATTGGCGTCTCGGGCTTGAGGCGAGATGATGATCCGCGGTTGGTCTGGCGGGGGTGCGCAGCCCATGGGTGGCGGGGGGGCCCCAGTCGCCGGTGCACCAGGTGGTGGTCTTGCGGGGTTGCTCCCGCCTGGCGGCGTGTTCTCGCAGTATTAGCGCTCGGCGGAGCGTGTGGGGTCGCCTTCGTCGTTGAAATTCAGGACGCGACCCTGGACGTTGGGGTGGGTCCTGATGCGGCGCTGGTGATAGAGT
The DNA here is from genome assembly GCA_910589775.1 of Avena eriantha. Lineage (NCBI taxonomy): Eukaryota > Viridiplantae > Streptophyta > Magnoliopsida > Poales > Poaceae > Avena > Avena eriantha. The sequence continues at coordinate 320,604,401 of OU342744.1, forward strand.
GACAGCTGCCGCGCCGTGTCTCGTTCGAGGCAGTATTTCTCACGCTCGGCGAGTTCGTTGTGTTGCGCCTCCGCGAGCCGCAGGCGGGCTTCCTCCACCTCCGTGGCCGTCGCGGTCGACGGGATCGGCGTGGAGAACGGATCTGGCGGGGCATCTGTGATACCCGCCATGTAGATCGTGTTGAAGCGATTGGATCTGGCGCAAAAATCCTCCGGGGATTCCGAGCCAGAATCGGGGTCGAAGATCCCAGGATGGAGGGGTCCTCGAAGTCCTCGGGGTTGGAGAATCGCGTGATGGAGTCCTCCCGTGACATGGCGGTGATGGATCCATCGACCAATGCAGGGGTCGCGGAGTCGGCGTCATCGTTTAGGGCGTCGTCGTTGGTCGCGGCGTTAGTCTCGACCACGTCGCTGGCGGCCGAGTGGTACTCGGTGACAATGCCCTTGATGGAGCGGACCTGCTCCTCCGAAAGAAGATCACGGTGTGGCGGCGATCCACTGACGATCACCGTCGCGGATGGATCGATCGCGCCGATGAAGCCGACGAAGAGGTTGATGGAGCCGACCGATATCACCGCAGCGTGAGTGACCGGGCGTGATGCTGGGATGTAGCTGCTCGGCAGGATTTGTAAGATCCCGCCGATGGCAATCATGCGACCGGTGGTAAGTGGCCGATCGATCGGCGAGTAGGGTCTCGCCGCAGAACTCAGACCAGTCCCGCTATGCCCCACGGTGGGCGCCACTATCGTGGAAATGGCCACGGCAGTCGCTGCCACTGGCAGCTATTGAGTGTTTCGAGAGGAAGAGTTGGCGGCCATCTGCGGTGCGAGATGGGGGCGGATGCACATGGGTTTACCCAGGTTCGGCCCCCCGGAGATTAAAGACCTACTCCTGCTAGATTAGATTATGAGAGAGCGAGTTACAGGGGTGGAGAGCTCGGCGGGTAGGCAGTGAGTCGCTTGAGGGGGTGTATGATGGAACGTAAGTCTCCAGGATACCCTAGGGAGGTTTATATATGAAGCACCTCGCTAGGGTTTACAAGCTATCACCGAACAAGATAAGGATCCGGAGACTTTGACCTAGTCCGACTGGGCTTCTGCTACGCTTCTAGGCTTCTAGCCGCCAGTCGCTGGGCCTTTCCTTCCTTCGTAGTCCAGTCGCTGTCTTTCAGACGCACTCACAGACCTTCTGGCCCAATCGAAACGTCCTACTGGGCATACCCGCTTCGGCATATCCCCATCAGTCATTGCATATGCGTTCTTCTCACAAACCACACATGGATCCACCAGTGTCATTGGATGTGTGTTCTTCTCAAAAATCACATATGGATCCACCACTGTCATTGCATGTGTGTTCCTTTCACAAACCACATCTAGAGTCATTGAAATGTGTGTTCTTCTCACAAACCACATATGGATCCACCAGTGTCATTGCATCTGTGTTCTTCTCATAAACCACATCCAGAGTCATTGCATGTGTGTTCTTCTCACAAACCACATATGAATCCACCAGTGTCATTGGATGTGTATTCTTCTCACAAACCACATATGGATCCACCAGTGTCATTGCATGTGTGTTCTTCTCACAAACCACATCTAGAGTCATTGCATGTGTGTTCTTTTCACAAACCACATAAAGGATCCACTAGTGTCATTGGATGTGTGTTCTTTTAATGAACCATACCAAGTGTAATTGGATGTGTGTTCGTCTCACAAACCACATATGGATCCACCAGTGTCATTGCATGTGTGTTATTTTCACAAACCACATCTAGATTCATTGAAATGTGTGTTCTTCTCACAAACCACATATGGATCCACCAGTGTCATTGCATCTATGTTCTTCTCACAAACTACATCTAGAGTCATTGCATGTGTGTTCTTCTCAAAAACCACATATGGATCTGATACGTCCAAAATATATCTACTTTCCCGAACACTTTTGCTATTGGTTCTCCTCTAGTTTGGATACAACTAACACGGACTGACGTTGTTTTTAGCAGAATTACATTGGTGTCTAGTTTTTGTGCAGAAAATCAACTATCAGGAAAAATCCTGGAAAATATGCCAAAACTCCTATTTCACCAGAAGACTCACGGATCCAGAAGAAGAGACGGAGGAGGGCCACGAGGGGCCCACACACCCTGGCCGCATAGGCCAGCCCCGACCATGCCTGGGAGGGGTGTTGCCGCTGCGGGCACCCCCTCAGCCTCCCTCTTCTCCTATAAGATTCCTCTTGACCTAAAAACCAAGGGGGTTCGACGTTTTTCTAGATAGAGTTCCACTGTGCCACCACCACCAGATACCGTGATCGGAACCAGAAACTCCGTTATGGCACTCTGCCGGGACAGGGAATTGGAGGAGATCATCGCCATCGTCATCACCATCGCTTGTCGATCAACCACCCATGATTCCCCCATCCATGAGTGAGTAATCCCCCGTTGTAGGCTATGGGGATGGTAGGGATTGGATGAGATCGTTCATGTAATGGCATCAAATTGTTAGGGCATGGTGCCTAGTATCTATTATTAGTGTTTTCTGACTTTGTTGTAACTTGTTATGCTTAATGCTTCTCACTAGGGCCCGAGTGCCATTATTTCAGATCTGAACATGCTATTGATTCATGAGGATATTATTGTTTGTGATCTTACCTGCAAGTTGTATACACATATTATTGTCCGGAACTGAAGGCCCCGATGTGACAATAATCGGCATAACCTGAGGGGATGACTTTGATATGAGGATCATGTGTGTTCACGGAGTGTTAATGCTTTGCTCCGGTGCTCTATTAAAAGAAGCACCTTAATTGCCAGCAGTTCCCTTGAGGCCCCGCTGCAAACAGGCTGGCAGGACAAAAGATGTTGTGCAAGTTCTCATTACGAGCACGTGTGACTATATATGGAACACATGCATATGGTTATTTAGTACTTGGATGCTTTACCTTATTTATCTACAAATTCCATATATGTTGATTGCTATATGAATTGTTTTGTCCATGGAACACTCGTCCATCCATCCCTATGCCTACCGCGCTTTAATCCTACTGTTTACTGTAATTGGTACTACTGTCTTTACTTTTACTACTGCTACTACTTTGCTATTGCTACAACAAAACTATTGCTACTGATAAACTGATGTGAGCAAGATTGTTTCACGGTGCAGCTGAATTGACAACTCAGGTGTTAAGGCTTATAAATATTCTTTGGCTCCCCTTGTGTTGAATCAATAAATTGGGTTTTACTTCCCTTGAAGCCTGTTGCGATCCCCTATACTTATTGGTCATCAAGACTATTTTCTGGCGCCATTGCCAGGGATCATAGCTCTATTTATCAAGTTCACTTGGAATCACTATTGTTCGCTACCATCCATTCATCATGGGTAAATCTCGTGATGGCAAGGTTCCCATATTACCATCCACTACAAGGAGAGGTACGGTTCTGAACACCTCTGTTGCTCTTTATTCACCATCTGTGATGAGTAAGCTCCTTACATCACCACATACACATGCTACACATACTGCTACTTCTGCTGAATCTAAAACTACTAATAATTATGATGTTGCTTCTACTGTGCTAGATAATAGTGGTTCATTAGGTCATTTCCTAGATGCTACAATTGCTAGAACTATAGCTGGAAATACTGAAACTCCTAATGAAGACACTACTACACCTGTCAATTCACCTGAGTCTAGCGAGAGCAATGATATTGAAGATGGATATATAGAAATGAATGATGAATTTATTAAAGAATGTCAAAATACTCATGGTAAAAGTGCTATTAAGAGTCTCCTTGAGAGGCGTACTATAAAACCCAAATTATCTCCTAATGATAAGTTTGCTACATCTCCCATAAACATTAAAGATAAAGATTATGATTTTTCTCTTGATTTATCTTGCATAACCATTGTTGAGAAAGAACCTTTTTGTGGGACTAAGAATGAAAGTGCTGTAGCACATATGACTGAGCTTTCTACCATGAGTGGCCAATTTTCTGATGATATTAAGATGCGCACCTACTTTGTTGCTAAAATTTTCCCTTTTTCACTAAAATTAAGGCTTGGTTTAATAATTTACCTCAAGGATCTATTGATAGCCATGATTGTTTGATTAGTACTTTCCTTTAGAAATATTTCCCTTCTAGTGCTAGACATGCCATTTTGCGGGAACTTTTTCATTTTAAACAGGGAGAAAAAGAGATGTTGCCTGAATCCTGGGCAAGGTTTGTGCTTTGATTCATGCACAGGCTGGACGTCCATTACCTAAGAATGTGCTTCTTGATATATATTATAATGGACTAACTGAAGAATCTAGGACATACCTAGATAGTTGTGCTGATTGTGTTTTCAGGAATAGAACTCCCAAAGAATCTAAGGAATTAATGGCTAGAATAAGCAGGAATTATGATGACTAGACTTCACCTGAGCCACCTACACCTGGGACAGCTACACCTGAGTTAACTATGCCTGAGACAACACCAACACCAAAGAAGAGAGGAGTTATTGAACTAAATGATGAAGTGATGAAGGAAGCTAAGAAATGTTTTAAGGAGAAGGATATTAAAGCTGAAGACGTGAAGAATTTACCTCCTATAGAAGAATTATGTAAGCCAATCTCCCACTCATCCACTATTGAGGTACACTCCCTCCAACTTTTTGATGAAGGTGATATTCCTTATTCTAAACCTCTTTATCAATTCTTAGAAGAATTTGATATTTTTACTGTTAAGCAAGATAATTTTAATAAAAGAGTGCAGAATATTTTGATGGAAAACTCTAGCTCTATTATTGAGTTAAAACATATTGTGGAAAGAACCTCTAATGATGTTAAAATGCTTGTTAAACATTTCCAAATGGTTCAAACTCAAATTGATCAGCTTATAAAAGTACAAAAATATTTGTTAGTGAATGCTGCTAAAGAAAACATGCTTATGAAATTAGAACTAGAAGTGGTGCTGCCCCTTAGGATCCTCTATATCCTGAGGGGCATCCAAAAAGAATTGAGCAAGATTCTCAACAAATTGAAAATAGTGTACTTCTCCTTAGAAAATGAAAAGGAAACATAAAACTATTGTAGAGTCTTCTGAACCTGCTAATGATCCTAATAGTATATCTGTCTCTGATGCTGAAACTGAAAGTGGTAATGAGGAAAATGATGCTCCTGATAAAGAAAAAGTTGAAGAAGAACCTGAAAGACACACTAAGAATACTAAATACACTAACGGAGATTTTTTTGCTAATAAACATGGTAGTGAGAGAGAGAGCCATGGGTCCAAAAACCTATGCCTTTCCCTGATAAGAAACACAAGTCATAGGAAGACGAACACTATAATAAGTATTCTGAGTGGATGAAACCTTTATTTTTGCAAATTCCTTTAACTGCTGCTATTAAACTGCCTCATTATTCAAAGTATATGAAGGATATTGTCTCTAATAAAAGGAAGATCCCTAAGGAGGAAATTTCTACTTTGCTTGCTAATTATTCCTTTAATGGTAAGGTTCCAAACAAACTTGGAGACCCAGGGGTTCCAACTATTCCTTGTTCTATTAAAAATAGCTATGTTAGAACTGCTTTGTGTGATTTGGGAGCATGAGTTAGTGTTATGCCTTTTTCTCTCTATAAGAGACTTCAATTGGAAAAATTAATACCAACTAATATATCTTTGCAAATGGCTAATAAATCTACTACTATTCCTGTTGGTATATGTGAGGATGTACATGTTCAAGTGGCTCATAATTGCTTGATATTAACTGACTTTGTTGTGCTTGAAATGCCTGAAGATGACAATATGTCTATTATTCTTGGGAGACCTTTTCTTAATACTGCAGGAGCTGTTATTAATTGAAATCAAGGAAAGGTAAATTTAATGTTAATGACAAAGAGCATACTGTCTATTTCCCCAAGAAGATTGATAGGAATGATGGCTTAAATTCAATTGAAAATATTGAGGGCATCCAAGTTGGATAAATATATTGTCCCATACCACGAGAAAAATATGAGACCATTATGATTGGGACCACTTCTATCAAGGTTGAGGTAACATAATCATTTAGTGGAATACAAAGTTTTGTTTCATATAAAATTGTTTTGGTAACAATACCTGATCAACCTTGTTAACAAAGGGATTTTAATGAACAAAACAATGTTTTCACCATGATTCTCTTCGCTTACTTTTATTTTATCCATTCTAAGTTTTGCTTTCACTTAGGTTACTTTTCTATTGCTAGTTGCTTGCATATTAGAGTGTCTTAGAACTTCGGAAGTTTTAGTTTTGTTTTGTTTTTGCATCTTTCCAAAAGCTTATTTCTCCCAGAAAATCATTCATCAATACCCGAAAACTCCTAAAAATAAAGTGTCTCAAAAAATTCTAGAAAATTCATATTAAATTTTTACATAAAAAAGGGGTAGAGAAGTACCTGGAGTGACCTAGGGGGGCCACCAGGCAGGCACACCACCTGGTGGCGCGGCCACACCAGGGGCACGCCTGATTATGGTGTGGGCCACCCCTGCCCCCCCACTTACTATCCATCCTTCCACTGCTTTCTCTCTCCCAAGAAAACACCAGTTCATTGCTCAAACTCGCGTTCTTGCTGTTCTTGCTCCTGATTTTTCGATCTCCTTGCTCAGCCCATCTTTGCTCCTGAAATTTGGAGCATTTGTTCTCCGGTATGTGACTCCTCCGCTTGTCCAAGTAGATTTGTGATTAGTGGTTTATATCTTGAGAATTTTGCTACTGTAGGTGATAGGTTATGTGAGTTTGTAAGCTTGTTCAATGCTTAGAAAAATTGTTTTGATGCATGTTTAGGCCCCTTAGAAGTCCCTATAAGTAGTTCCTTTCATTTTTTAATCATTTTGCAATCACTTTTATGATGGATGTTTAATTTTTAGAATAGCAGAGATGAACAACCACACTTTTGGGGCAGTATTTGAGAGGGACACACTTAGGAGGGAAAGTCCTTCAAGATCAGCTTCTCAATTTAGGCCATCATACAATGAAGATCTTATTAAACCATGCTTTGGCAATGAAGGAGATGAGGGAGATGCTCACCCATCCACTTTCCCTTGTTTTGCCTTTTTGCAAGCTGCATGGATCCTCGATGATTTCTTACTCCTTGTTCAGAGGGTTGGTTTGACCACTTACATGGAAGATGAGAGTGAGCAATATGTCGTCCTCACCAAAACTTTTGTTGAAAGTTTTGTTTTCACTAACAACCCTTATCGGTCAACTGTTTCGTTCAAAATTTATAATCTGCCTATTACCATGCCATTGGAAAGATTTTGCAGCATTATAGGCATATGCATGATTGGGAAAGTGAAGAAGATCCAAGGTCGACCCGCTGATTTGCTGGAGCTCTACCGAAGTTTGACAAATGATGATGACTGCACAGCTCAGCGCGGGAAGATAAGGAACATTCAACTCCCAGCTCTTAGATATTTTGCTCATTATCTTGCCACTGGCATTCTTGGTAGGGAGAACACTAGTAATATTTCTAATTATCATTTAGCCTTTATTGCCGCTGCACTTAATAATGATACCAAGTATAATCTTGGTTCCCTCATTTCCCGTCGCTTAGCTGCTAAAGGACACATTTATGGGGGGTATTATTGCCTCACGCATGGTTGCTGCTTTGGAACTTTCTATTGATCCTAACAATATTGTATTGACACCACAAAGACTTGATCTTGCTGCTATGAAAACACATCACTTTGTCACTACTGATTCTAGTATGGAGAGTTTAGTTTACAGGATGTTGTTTACTGACGGAGACAAGAGGGAAATTCCATTGCCACAATCCAGTTTGTTCAGTATTTACAGGATGCCATGGTCGCGTTCCAAGGAGGAGGTGGACAGCATGTCTACTTGGTTGGTTTCCACGGGCAGCACCAGGGGGATGTGCCCTCTTACGACTACTATCCGCACTATGCTGGGGCCTCCTTGAGTTCATATCAAGATGAAGTCACTTCTTCACCATATTATGGAGGCGCTCCTTCCTAGCCGGCTTGGGATTGATACCCACTTAGGCCAAAATCCTAAGCTTGGGGGGAGGTACACCGACATCACACTCATCTACATATCGTGTTCAGTCGATACTTTCTTATGTTTTGTCCACACTTTGGAGTACTTGTAACACCCTCGAATCGGCCCTATGCAGATTTTAGCGATTCCCACCAAACCCGCATAGAAACGATTCAAGGACTCCCACTAGGCACTTGCGTGCGGGTGGAAAACGAAGTAATACCAATACACATTAGTCCACGATGGAACCCATAGAACATATATATAAAACAACGACTATGCGAGTCAAGAATACATATATACAATACAAAGATTCAAATCATCTTGAAAACGATAGAGCGTCCGACTACGGACAAGATGCAAATGGGGCTAAGAGCCCTGAAGAATAACCAATGGCGTCCATAACCCTGCCCAGGCCAACCCGGAAGGGTAACCCTACTAACGACGTCGAACTCATACCTGCTAAACAAAAGGGGTGCCGACAAAGGGCAAAGGAAAAAGAGGAGCGTCAGTACGAAGGCTAGTACACGGCGAGGCTAGAATTCTGCGGCTCTCGCCTACATAGGTATGGTGGACTGAAGCGGCAGTGCAGCATGCACTAAACAACCTATAGAGACTGATTAACTGTCGGCTATTAGAGAGGGATAAGAGAGACCTATTCGTGACCAACCTGGTACTAACACCAATCATACCCATCCTAGTATTCCCCTCGAGACCAAACGAGGAAGTCAAACCGAGGAACTCACACAGTTGGCAATTTTATTCATTTCATTATAGTTGCAGCACTTACTAGTCAGATATAGATAGCATGAGTCCTCTTGATAGCATAAGTAGTGAGTAGTTTTAGTTAACCATTCAGTTGTAGTTGCAGTACTTACTAGTCAGATACAATTAGCATGTGACATCCCAAACCCAGCAGTTGTTGACACTTTTATTTCATTCCATTGGAGTTGCGATACTTACTAGGCAGGTATAACATGACACGATACACCCCAGTTCGACCAGTTGTTGGCACTGTTATTATCCATTCCATTATAGTGAAACTGATTACTAGTCACATATTAAGTCAAATTTATGGCACTACTTTAGTTATGCTTGTCTATGATCAAGATACTGTGCTCCAAGTCGTCCATAACCGCGGACACGGATTTCAGAAAGATTTACCCTGCAGGGGTGCACAAATAGCAACACACACACGATCAACCTCGGAAAAACCAACTCAAAACCAAACGAGGCTTTCACGATAAAGCAATCACAGGATTCATATAATATTTCAGGGGGCCACCCCATTAAGCTACCCGCAACGAAGTTGGCCGGCCCCGAGACGAACCCAAGATTTGCGCCAATGGCTGTAAACGACTGGGAACCCGAAAGTGTGACTGGTCTTGTCGATACCACGAAAACACTCCGCAATCCTAAAAGTACAGGTGCTCCACGGACAATCGTAAATAAAGAAGTAAAACATGTCATAAGTACAGGATAGTAATAAAGCCCCAAACTAGTTTGTGGCCCCAAGAAATAAGAAATGAATCAAGCTCTGGCTAAGGGGGATTCATAGACTCTCCCGGATGCGAATAATCAAGGAACAGGTATCAAGTACTCGAGGTCCTACGGGGAACAAGTGAGCATGGAAGAACCAAATAACATGTATTACCCACCGATGCCTCCACATTAGTTATATCTAGCAATTTAATAGTTGTATTTAAAGTCATGATCATCTCCACCATTAAGCATCTCCACCATTAAGCATGTGCCAACCTTCCAATAACGGTGGAACAACAATGACGCGAAGCAGCACCTGAGCAAGCAACTATGACTCGCAAGGCTGACTATCTATCAAACAACAGGCAATAGGATGTGTCCAAGGCAATATAGGGCTGCAAGGAATATAAATGGTGCACGGAAACAAAAGCATCGCAACACAGATAGCAATAGATCAACAAGAGGAAGTAAAGGTTATAAATGCAAAATAGGTAGAAAGGGGGGAGATTGCTCGCTTGGGAAAACACTGCCGAAGATATATCCGAAGAACTTGTCAAAGCTCACATCAACTCACTGGCCTAATCCGTGAAGAAGCAAAGCACTAAAAGAAACACCGGATATACTATTTAATACTAGGCAGAAGATCCGGCATGATGCATGTATGATGCATGGCATGGCAAAGATGCGACGCGACTAGGGAATATTAAGTGAACCGGGGTCCCGACAACTAATTAGAGGGTTCAAGTTATTTAGATACCCCGCAATTTAAATGTTGTCTTAGCAAGGCAAAACATGGCATCGGTTCGCTACAGATATTTAAATGGAGTCCGGAATAAGACTAGAATAGCCCGCATATAGCCTCAATATTTAATTTAGGTGAATCGACTATTTAACCCAACCCACCAGATGACATGTATGCAAGCATGAACAATTTAATATGTGACAGTTGATAATGCCATATTATAAAAATAGGTGCTTAGGGGCACACATCTGGGTTCGGAAGATCTTGGATTCCGGGGGTCGGGTCTCAGGGTTCGTCGGGGGGAGCGGTTCGACGGGATCGGGATCGGCCTCGACGGGAACGTTATCGGACAACGGAAGTAAATCTTGTCGCATCCATGGTCTTCGGGGTTCGGGGAGGAGGTCTTGCGGTTTCCGATGGAGATCTTGACGCTCCGGGCCGAAAATCCTCGGCTTCGGTCCCATGTCGACGGTCTTGATGTCCGGGGATTCTCCGGGTCCATGGTCTTCGGGTGGCTGGTCTTGACGTTCCGTGAAGAAGAGCTTCGAGTCATCGGCTCCGGTAGAAGTCCCCTGTTGGATGCCTTCGGTTTCCGAGTTGGAGATCGTGTGTGTCCATGCTAGAGTGCCTGATGTCCGAGAAGAAAAACTTCCTATGCTCAGTGCCGATTCTTGTAATCTGTACCAGAACAATCTCCGAAAGGCACACAAGGTTCCATCCGTGGCTTCGGGGTCGATGACGACGGGTGGTACTGCAGGCGAGGGGAGCGCCCGAGGCAGCGGGGCGGACGGGGTGAGGACGGCGGAGGAGGGTCGAGCTCAGGCTCGGGGGCGACACGGCCGGGAGGTGCAGGGGTCGGAGCGGCGCCGGTGGGCCGGAGCTCGAGGCGGGAGGAAGAACAACAGCGGCGGAGACGGTTGGTGAGGCAGGGGCCCGCGGCAGCGCGGTGGCGAGCCCGGGCCGGCGGACCGGAGGCGATTCGTGCGGAAGGAGGCACTGATGCTCGCGAGGGGAGGCGGGAGGCAGGGGCCACGCCAGCGGTGAAGACCATGGTCGCAGAGGATGGAGGTCGACGAGGTCGGGGGCGACGATGGAGGCCCAGGGGAAGAAGCTGGGCGTCCTGGTGGCTCTTGCGAGGCCTGCGTGAGGGAGCGGGGCGAGGAGGTGATGCGCGTGGTCGGCTCCGGTGGAGGCGGCGATGGGATCTGGAGGTGGGGAAAATGTGCGGGAGAAGAACAACGATGAGAGAGAGGGAGGCAGTCGGGTGTGGGGCCGGAGGGCGTGGGAGAGCGGGCCAGGAGGTGGGGCAGGCGGCAACGGGATTTGGGTCTAGGTGGTGTGGGAGTTGGTGGCTAGGCGGGAAAAGAGGAGGAGGTGGGGCCAGGCAGGGTGAGGTGGCGGCCTGGGAGTGGGCGGGGTGAGCTGGCTGAGTGGATAAGGTGACTGGCGGCAGGGCTGGATGGGTGCATGCGGTGTGGAGAGGAGGCTGCCGGCAGGTGGCCAGGTGGGGCCAGGGGGAGAGAGAGAGAGGGTTAGGGTAGGTGGGGAGATGGGTTGGGTTTAGACTAGGATTTGGTTCTCCTGGTTTTTTTTATTGGGGGTGGCCGACCAATGTCGGTTCGGGCCTGGTTCGGCTGCCCCCTCAAAATAATATAATTAATTATTTGTCTAAAACGGGGCTTTTGAAATCCGTTAGTAGACGAAACAAAATATTCCAGACAAGCCCGGGGTTTTGTATTTTGAATAAAGACGGGGCTTATTTAGAAAACTGAATAGGTTTCTCTGAAAATAGTTTTAGACAAAACCATGCATGATGATGATGATGCTCAAATCCAATGTCACATGATGACATGAGCATGCGGTCATGATGATGCAATGCACAAAAACACAGCGATTTTCTAGTAGTGGTTTTAGCGGGATGCCACAATACTTTTTATATAATTTCTTGGACTAACCTATTAACAAGATGCCATAGTGCCAGTTGCCTGTTTTCTGCTGTTTTTGGTTCCAGGAGTCAGAAAATGAATATTCTCGGAATTGGACGGGACAAAAGCCAAAGTTACTATTGTCCCAGAAGACTCACGGAGTCAGAAGAAGAGTCAGAGAGGGGCCACAGGGTGGCCACATCCCCCTTGGTGCGGGCCATCCCAGGCCACGCTAGGGCATGGTGTGGGCCCCCTGACTGGCCACCGACCTTGCCTCCTTCGCCTATAAGAGCCTCCCGATACCAAAACCCTAGATGGTCAATCAGAAATCCACGAAAAGTTCCGTAGCACCACCGACACCGAAGGGGAGATTGGGGGGACAGAGAGTCTCTGTTCCGGCACCCTGCCGGGATGGGGAAGTGCCCCCGGAGCCATCTCCATCGATCTCCATCACCGTTGTTGATTCCCATGATGGGGAGGGAGTAGTTCCCTCTCGAGGCTAAGGGTTCTACCGGTAGCTATGTGTTCATCTCTCTATCTATGCATGATCTTTTTGTGGTCATGAGCTTGCAATCTATAGATTGACCTTGCTACTCAAGTGCTTTAATGAATCTCTGCTCTCCCCATGTGTGTGAAAGTGACAGCGTGCTCACCATGGTGGCACTTAGGCTAGAGATTACAAATACTTGTTACGAGTTATATTTGGAGTTAGATGTCTTTATGAAATTCTGGTGTTTGTTGGAACCATCTAGTGCTCAAGGTGACAGAGTAGGGTTTTCTAGACGGGAAAGATGAACTTTGAGGTGTCTTGTTATAGCCCTACCATCGATTAGAGTGTCCAACCGGAGAGTAGTTAAGAGTAGTATCATGAAGAGAATATATTTATATGAGAGTGTTCACTAGTGAAAGTATGATCCCTAGGCCTTGTTTCTTAGCATTGATACACCGTTTGCTATTAGATTTGTTACATGTTTGCTTGTTTCCATCTTTATTTCAGTTTGCCTTTAGTCTCTTCCACGCCATCAAGTTATTTTCTAACACCATTGTTTTATATCCATACCACTTGTATTTCACTATCTCTTCGCCGAACTAGTGCACCTATACACCTGACAAGTGTATTGGGTGTGTTGGGGACACAAGAGACTTCTTGAATCTTGATTGCAGGGTTGCTTGAGAGGGGATACCTTTGACCACTTCCTCCCTAAGTTCGATAAACATTGGGTGATCCACTTAAGGGAAAACTTGCTGCTGTTCTACAAACCTCTGCACTTGGAGGCCCAACAACTATCTACAAGAATAGAAGTGCGTAGACATCAAGCTATTTTCTGGCGCCGTTGCCGGGGAGGTAAGCTAAAAGGTACTCACATCCTTCGGTGTGAGTGCTCGAAGTTATTTCCTTTAGATTCTGCAATTTTGTCTTTATGTTTCTTGTTTTCACTAGTTAGGCTTAATGGAAAAAAAATTAGAGAGCTTTTTAGTATTTTCCCTAAAGTAGAACATGAATTCTTTGGAAAGAAAAATAAAAAACCCTTGGAACCTTCTTTGCCTGCTAATAGCAATGCTATTAGTATGAATCTTTTGAACACCTTTGTTACTAATGCTATGGAAACATCTAAGCTTGGGGAAGTTAGTTTTTATGAAAATGGTCTTTTTAGTTCCCCAGTTTTGAAGAAGAAAATTTTCTCTAATAATACTTTATCTCCCATATGTGGTAATTCTAATGATACTTGTGATATTTTAAATCCACATACTGAAAGCATCCCTTTTAAAATACCTATAAAAATTGTTGAACATGTTATGAACAACTCTTATTTTCGAGATGGAACTGTCCATCCTGGTGATCATTTACTCTTTATACATGAATTATGCGGGTTGTTCAGGTGTGCAGGTATTTCACTGAACCAAGTTAAGAGGAAGCTATTCTCTTTATCACTTAAGGGAAAAGCAAGGGAGTGGTATGAGCTACTGGATGAGCCTCATCATTTGGAGTGGAAGGATCTTGAATCTCTCTTTTACTCTAAATTTTATCCTCCTCGTGAAATTCATAATGATAGGAATTATATTTATAATTTTAATCCTCATGATGGAGAAAGTATTTCCCAAGCATGGGGGAGATTGAAGTCACTAATGCTCAAATGTCCCATTCATGAGCTCCCCAGGAATATTGTTATTAATAATTTCTATGCAAGGCTTTCAGGGCATTACAAGGACTATCTAGATACTTGTTTAGAGGGATCCTTCACGAGCAAGGAGGTCAAAGCTAAGTGGGATCTTCTTGAAACAATTCAAAGCAGTACCGAAGATTGGGATAACAACAAAGGTAAAGAACTAGGTATAAACTATGAGTATGATTGCATTAAGTCTTTCGCTGAAACTGCTGATTTTCAAGAGCTTAGTGCTAAATATGGTCTTGATCCTCAAATTCTTATTGATTGTTTTAAAACCTTTGCTTCTCATATTAATGCTCCTAAAGAAAAGTGGGACATGTATCATGAGCCTTTGAAAGACACTTGCATGGAAAATGAAATTGTTGTTAATGATAGCAATAAATATGCTCAAACCTCTGAAAGTACTATTTCTTATAAGCATGTTAATTTTTGTGGAATACATAGACCTTGTGATAATAATTAAATTGAATAAGAATATTGTATCACCCATAGGAATGAAAAAACTAGAATGTGGTATAGGGCTTTAGATGATCTTGGTATAAAGGTTTGTGCCCTTTATCCTTTTATTTGTGAACTTTGCTTTGAAGTGGGTCATTTCAATTTTCAATGCTCAGGCCACAGTAATAGCCCTTCTAATCCAATGAGTACTGCAAGTTTGTATTGTGATGACATGATCACTCCTAGTCAGCATGATGAACTTACATTATTTTTGGGGTGTGAAGAGTTATCAAGAAAAACCTCTTTGGTAGATATGGGTGCTTTTGATATGAATAGTGTCATGCATGGTTCTCATCTTTATTGTGTTGATAAGTGCCACACAAATACTTACATACAAAATATTATAAAAGATGAGATCTTACCAAAATATGACATGACTAATACGTGTTTTGGTCTTATTAATGAAAAGGAGGAATCCCCCAAAGTTTCTTCTATTGTCTCTAACATTGAACCAGGGTATATGGAGAAGCTTCCTTTCAAGCCTCTCCCTCCTAAATAGAAGAAGATAAAGAAGAAAAGGAGTAGTAAAAGGAGGGAGGAAACGGTATTTTCCCCTAAGCATGTAGCTCCTCTTATAGTTTTTGATGAGTCTGAACTCGATGATGTTCCTATGCCTGTTACCTATAGTAGTGATCATGATTGGGAAAAGCACACTTATTTTGATATTGAAAATCTCTTTGGTACCAATTCTGAAAATGATGATATTAATAATTGTTGTACTGTTAGTGTTATCCATGATCCTTCCAATGATGATATGTTTACAAATGAACACACTTTGGAAGATAATTATTCTATTGCTTATGATGATACTACACCTCCAATATATGATGATTGCACTGGTGAATATGATATTTTCAGTCCACCTACTATTGAGGAGGAAAGTAATTATGATTACAATATGCCTCCTATATTTGATGATTATGGTGATGAGAATAATAATGATAGTTATTTTGTTGAATTTGCTCCCACTATAATTAATAAGAATGACTATGTTTATGTGGGGAGTATTAGTTCTTTTATGCATGTGGCTCATAATAAGAATGTTTTATGTGATAGTTATATTGTTAATTTTATTCATGATGCTACTGAAAGTTATTATGAGAGAGGGAAACCTTGTTTTATGCATCTCCATAATATTAAGTCTCCCCTCTTTATGTTGAAAGTCTTGAAGTTGCACTTGTTTTCCTTTCCTATGCTTGTTGCTTTGTGCTTTCATGACTTGTTTCTTTACAATATTCCTATGCATAGGAAGTGGGTTAGACTTAAATGTGTTTTGAATTTGCTTCTTGATGCTCTCTTTTACTTCAATTCATATTTCTTATGTGAGCATCTTCTCCAACTATCATGCCTAACTTAAAGGCCCTAAAGAAAAGTACTTATTGGGAGATAACCCAAAAGTTTTAGATGAGTCTTGGAAGTTATTACCTCTGTAATAACCGCTCCTTATCCTTTTTATTTGCCTTTTGTGCCAAGAGTAACCTCTCATGAGAGTGAAGTAATGATTGGGAAAGTTGCTGTCCAGAAACAGATTTTTGTGCTTCACCGTAAAAATTCGTGAGAGAGCTCTGTATGTCGGATTGAGCTGTAATTGTTTATGCTTCTGCCCGAGGTTGTTATCTAACTTTCGTTAGTTCAACACGTTTTGATTTGAGCAACAGAAGGTCTTCGAAAAAATTCGTCTTTACCTGCTGGTCTGTTTTGACAGATTTCTGCCATTTTCTTTATTTGCTTCTCGTTGGTTCCTTGTTGAGTTCTTTTGGGGAATTGAGATTTTTGACGGAAGTGCTATAGTAGCTAGTGTTCTAATGGAAGTTTATTTGGTGTTAGAACTGAACCTTAAGATTGATTATCTTGAGTGCACTAATGTTGCTAATAAAGATTGTGTGAAGTTTTGTATGAAGGAAAAATTTCAGGTGTATGGAAGGAACGAGTAATGAGATGAAGGATGGACTAAAGCTCAAGATTGGGGATGCCACGCGTGTCACCCTAATAATTATCCAAGAAGTACAAGCGTCAAAGCTTGGGGATACCCAAGGCATCCCCTTCTTCATCAATAAAAATCCCAGGTTTGTTCCAAACGCTTCATTTTTATTGTTTCATGCACAGTTGTGTTTTTCTTGGAGCGTCTTCTTTTTCGTTTTCATTTTGGTTTTCGTTTGCCTTGGTTTGCTGAATAAATTGGTTGGACCCCCTCTTTCATACATTGGTTTGCAAATAGTTTGGTTTGGTTTGGAAAAGAGTAGGAAAGTTCATACTTATGTGGTAAAAAAAGCTTGTTTTTGACTGTGGCCTATGCTTTGTCATGCCATGCTTGATATTGTTTTGTCTTTATTCTCAGTATTCCTTGATGTAGCATGACTTGTTATAAACAATTGAGATTTCTTAATGTGCCTTGGATGAATCATGCATTGTTTTAGCATATTAAAGCATAGTATAGTGGTATTCTCCTTTGATGCTTTATTTGGGTTGACTTGGCGCATGCTCACACCATGTTATGACTATCCAAAGTCACCATAGCCTTTATGATCCTTTAGTTTTCAACTTGTAGTATCACTTTATGCTTTGATCAATGATGTTTTGTCGCTCTGCATGATTATGGCCATTATTGCTCTCTTAGTTTGTCGCTCCCAGTCTTTTGCTAGCCTCCACAACAAAGTATGAGTTCCACTCATGCATCCAACTGCTTAAACCAAGTTATTCCAAAGAGTCCAGCATACCTACCTACTATCTTATGCTATTCCAAGTACATTCATGCTTTTTTTACCTTCCACTTGTTATGAGAAAACTAGTGATTAAAGCTCTCACGAACTTGATGGCACACTTTACTTCTCTTGCCCTTAATAAACTTGAACCATTGTGTCTTCTATGTTGTATATGCTTGCACTTATTTGTTGGGAATTAGAAGAACCGTGCTTTCATGGGGAACGCTTTCAACATTGCACTTGGTACTTGTACCTAGTTGATATCATGCTCTTTTGTATATGGATGTCGTCGGTGTGAAATGAAAGGGGAGCTTGTAAGTCCATGGGGTTATGTATATGTGTTAGAGAAACACCTGGGCCGCTGGTCTAATCCATGCTGAGATGGTGGAAACCTGCAGCGTAACCATAATGAGCTGTCTATGAAGCATTCTTCTTATAAAAAAAAGAGTCCTATATTGAAAAAAAAAGTGAAAAGAAAAAAAGATACTATGAAAAGAAGAAAGAGAGAAAAAGCACCATATTCCCATGGTAAATAAGAAGAATGCTGAGATGCTCGTTGTCTGCTTGCCTTGTCATTTTGATATGGGATTCTTCTGTATCATCGGGCAAGGGGTACCCCGTTGGCAGTTCTCTATGATACACATCTACTTACGATGACAAGAACTTACCGGTGACTAAACTTGAGTAGCATGAGGAGCGGCCCTCGTATACAAGGCACATGAGATTTCTGACTTATACTTTGTCAAGCATGTACACCATAGTTTGTTCACTTTAACCTTAATCACTTCAAGATGCTTATGATAGGGGTAATGAGAGCTAAAAGCTATAAGTACCATAATTTTTGGAAGCTCTTTATGAAACTTGAATCTCTACTTCCTTTTATAAAGGCCTTTCTTCCACCATTACATTGAGTCTCCACCTTCTATCTTTATGCACCTACTTTGAGAGCATAGTGGCCATTCTTAGTTCTATGTGCATTGTCCCAAGACTAGTTGATTGATGCATACTTTGATATTGCTTGTTTTAAACTATTGTATCTAGTCACTCTTATGAACTTTGAAGGTGTCATATGCATTTATGTTTGCTACTCTATGAGGGATAAGCTGAATACTATTATGCTATGTTTTCTTTATGTGAAACAAACAAATGTCTTGCAAAGCATTGTTATTCATGAATCTTTTGTTTGTGCCTTTTCATGTTGCAACATAGTTTCTTTGTCTTATTGCTAGAACTTTGTCTTTCATGTTATGATTGAAGTACTATGATCCGAGCTTTGAATGTTTTACAAATACTTTGATCAAGTTTATGATGGTGCATGTCACCTAAAAAATTATTCTTTATTTTTATCACTTACCTACTCGAGGACGAGCAGGAGTTAAGCTTGGGGATGTTGATATGTTGCAAATGTATCTATAATTTTTGATGTTCCATGCTTGGTTTTATCTACTTTCTTATGTTTTGTCCACACTTTGGAGTACTTTTTATGTGATTTCTTGGACTAACCTATTAACAAGATGCCACAGTGCCAATTGCCTGTTTTCTGCTGTTTTTGGTTCCAGGAAGTCACAAAATGAATATTCTCGGAATTGGACGGGACAAAAGCCAAAGTTACTATTTTCCCGGAAGACTCACGGAGTCAGAAGGAGAGTCGGAGAGGGGCCACAGGTTGGCCACACCCCCCCTTGGCGCGGGCCAGCCCAGGCCACGCCAGGGCATGGAGTGGGCCCCCTGGCTGGCCACAGACCTTGCCTCCTTCGCCTATAAGAGCCTCCCGATACCAAAACCCTAGATGGTCAATCAGAAATCCACGAAAAGTTCCGCAGTGCCACCGCCACCGAAGGGGAGATTCGGGGGACAGAAAGTCTCTATTCTGGCACCCTGCTCGGACGGGGAAGTGCCCCCGGAGCCATCTCCATCGATCTCCACCACCGTCTCCATCACCTTTGCTGATTCCCATGATGAGGAGGGAGTAGTTCCCTCTCGAGGCTAAGGGTTCTACCGATAGCTATGTGTTCATCTCTCTATATATGCATGATCTTGTTGTGGTCATGAGATTGTAATCTATAGATCTACCTTGCTACTAAAGTGCTTTATGAATCTCTGCTCTCCCCATGTGTGTGAAAGTGATAGCGTGCTCACCATGGTGGCACTTAGGCTAGAGATTACAAATACTTGTTACGAGTTATATTTGGAGTTGGATGTCTTTATGAAATTGTGGTGATTGTTGGAACCATCTAGTGCTCAAGGTGACAGTGTGGGGTTTTCTAGATGGGAAAGATGAACTTTGAGGTGTGATGTTATAGCCCTACCATCGATTAGAGTGTCCAACCGGAGAGTAGTTAAGAGTACTATCATGAAGAGAATATATTTATATGAGAGTGTTCACTAGTGAAAGTATGATCCCTAGGCCTTGTTTCTTAGCATTGATACACCGTTTGCTATTAGATCTGTTACATGTTTGCTTGTTTCCATCTTTTTTTCAGTTTGCCTTTAGTCTCTTCCACACCATCAAGTTATTTTCTAGCACCATTGTTTTATATCCATACCACTTGTATTTCACTATCTCTTCGCCGAACTAGTGCACCTATACACCTGACAAGTGTATTGGGTGTGTTGGGGACACAAGAGACTTCTTGAATCTTGATTGCAGGGTTGCTTGAGAGGGGATACCATTGACCACTTCCTCCCTGAGTTCGATAAACCTTGGGTGATCCACTTAAAGGAAAACTTGCTGCTGTTCTACAAACCTCTACACTTGGAGGCCCAACAACTTTCTACAAGAATAGAAGTGTGTAGACATCACTTTGCTTGATTTCTTGCTTCAAAAATAGAAAACACCAAAAATATTTGATGTTCTTCTTTAGTCTTGTGAAGTTTGTTGCAGGGTTCAGCAGTCCTCAGTGGAGTTTGGTTTCATGTTATTATTCAAGCCACACAATTGAAGGGCAATAATGAAGATTAATGACAACTTGAGGTGTGGTAAGAGGCTGGTAACGAACTCTATTTTTTTTCATTTTTGTACATATACTCATCATTGTGGGCATGCTTAGTCTGTTCATGTAAGGTGTATGTTATTTATGGATGCTTAGTAGTTCTTGCTTTTTTATGATTAGCTCTAGCTTGTTAATTGTTTGTAGCATGTCATATGAACGTTTTCTTGCATTGTTATATTCATAACTTGGTATGGCATTGTGGTATCCTCCTCTTAATGTTTCATTTGAATCAACTTGGCACACGCTCACGCATGCATATGACTGAAACAATAATCAGTTAAGCCTCGATGAATTATTTTTCCTCGGGGTTCTTGAATCACTTTCATGCCATAATTAGTCATGTTTTGTTGCAAGCATGATTATGATAGTTATTGCTCTCTTGTTTGTCGCTCCCTTCCTATTGCTAGCCTTCACTTGCACTGAGCATGAGCTCTACTCGTGTTTCCAACTCCCAAAAACCAATATTGCCAAAAGTGTCCACCATACCTACCTATTAGCATCATTTTCTATTCCGTGCATATTTGGTATGCCTTGTTTTCTTCCAAATAAAATGCTTGCTTGTTATGAGATAGTTAGTTAGTAAACCTCTCACGAACTTGATGGCACGCTTTATTTCTTGCACTTAATAAACCTGAACTATTATGACTGTCCATGAAAGTTATATGCTTGCAAATTATAGGCTGGGAGTTACCAGAACCATGTTGTCACGGGGAATGCTTTCAACACCTGTAAATATATACCCAGTTTATATAATGATCTTTTGTTTACGGATGTCGTCGGTGTGAAATAAAAGGGGAACTTGTAAGTCCATGGAGTTATGTGTGTGTGTGTTAGAGAAACGCTTGGGCGGTTGGTCTAATCCATGCCTAATCATGGTGGAAACCTGCAGCGTAACCCTAATGAGCAATCTATGAAGCATTCTTCTTAAAAAGGAGAGATAGTGATTGAGAAAAAAGAAAAAAAGAAGAGAAAAGTGGAAAGAGAGAAAAAAACACCATTTTCCCATGGTAAATAAGAAGATACTGAGATGCTTATTGTCTGCTTGCCTTGTCATTTTGATATGGGGATTCTTTCGTATCAATGGGCAAGGGGTACCCCGTTGGCGGTTCTCTATGATACACAGGTATTTACTATGACAAGAACTTACCAGTAACTAAAGTTGAGTAGCATGAGGAGCAGCCCTCGTACTCAAGGGACATGAGATTTCCAGTTTATGGTCTATCAAGCATATAACTCATATTGGACCTCACTTTCACCTTAACCATTTAAAGATGGTTATGATAGGGCAATGAGAGATCAAAGCTAATGAATACCATACTTTCAGAATTTGGAAGCCTTTCAAACCTTTTCACTTCCTTGTTTAGTCACCACTTATTCTATGAGCACTTTCTTCATAGCATAGATGTCATTCTTAGTGTAATATGCTTGTCTCAAAACTTGGTTAATTGTGTCATGACTTTGATGCTTGTATCTTTGATATCTTTACTTCTAGTCTTTACTTGAACTTCAGACGTGCCTCAGCATTTATGTTTGTTCTACAATCAAAGGCAAGCGAGATACCACTCTATCATATCTTTTTATGAGCATCGCAATGTTGCTTATGTTTATGTTTCATGCTACTTATTATTTTTTAGTTGAAATCTCATCATAGCTTGCAATGACTATTAAGTAAACTTATTTGCATAGTCTTTATTATGAATTACCTAAGTAGTTGATCATATGCTGAGAATATATACATCTTATGAAGTAAATGTGTTCGTGAAGCTCTTTTATCGCACTCAGTTTTCAACTGAATTGCTTGAGGACAAGCAATAAGCTAAGCATGGGGGGAGATGATACGTCCAAAACGTATCTACTTTCCCGAACACTTTTGCTATTGTTTCTCCTCTAAACTTGTGTGATTTGAATACAGCTAACACGGACTAACGCTGTTTTCAATAGAATTACCTTGGTGTCTAGTTTTTGTGCAGAAAATCAACTATTAGGAAAAATCACGGAAAATATGCCAAAAATCCTATTTCACCAGAAGACTCACGGAGCCAGAAGATGAGACGGAGGAGGTCCACGAGGGTCCCACACCCCTGGCCACGCGGGCTAGCCCAGGCCGCATCTCGGAGGGGAGTGGCCGCCTCTGGCACCCTCTCGGCCTCCCTCTTTTCCTATAAGATGCCTCTTGACCTAAAAACCAAGGGGTTTCAACGTTTTTCCAGATAGAGTTCCGCTGCGCTGCCACCACCAGATACCGCGATTCGGAACCAGAAACTCCATTCTGGCACCCTCTCGGGATGGGGAATTGGAGGTGATCATCGCCATCATCATCACCATCGCTTCTCCATCAACCATCCAAGATTCCCCCAACCATGAGTGAGTAATCCCCCGCTGTAGGCTATGGGGATGGTAGGGATTGGATGAGATTGTTCATGTAATGGCATCAGATTGTTAGGGCATGGTGCCTAGTATCTATTATTAGTGTTTTTGACTTTGTTGCAACTTGTTATGCTTAATGCTTGTCACTAGGGCCCGGGTGCCATGATTTCAGATTTGAACATGTTATTGATTCATGAGGATATTATTGTTTGTGATCTTACCTGCAAGTTGTATACACATATTATTGTCCGGAACCGAAGGCCCCGAAGTGAAAATAATCGGGATAACCAGAGGGAATGGCTTTGATATGAGGATTAGGTGTGTTCAGGGAGTGTTAATGCTTTGCTCCGGTGCTCTATTAAAAGGAGCACCTTAATTGCCAGTAGTTCCCTTGAGGCCCCGCTGCAAACGGGCTGGCAGGAGAAAAGATGTTGTGCAAGTTCTTATTACGAGCACGTATGACTATATATGGAACACATGCCTATGATTATTTAGTACTTGGATGCTTTACCTTATTTATGTGCAAATGCCCTATATCTTGATTGCTATATGAATTGTCTTGTCCATGCAACGCCCGTCCATCCATCCCTATGCCTACCGCTCTTTAATCCTACTGTTTACTGCAATTGGTACTACTGTCTTTACTTTTACTACTACTACTACTTTGCTATTGCTATTACAAAACTGTTGCTACTCATAAACTGCTGTGAGCAAGATTGTTTCTAGGTGCAGCTAAATTGACAACTCAGTTGTTAAGGCTTATAAATATTCTTTGGATCCCCCTTTGTCGAATCAATAAATTGGGTTTTACTTCCCTCGAGGACTGTTGTGATCCCCTATACTTGTGGGTCATCAGGATCCACCAGAGTTCTTCTGACAAACCACATATGGATCCACCAGTGTCATTGCATGTGTGTTCTTCTCACAAACCACATATGGATCCACCAGTGTCATTGCATGTGTGTTCTTTTCAAAAACAACATCTAGAGTCATTGCATGTCTATTCTTTTCACAGACCACATATGGATCCAACAATGTCATTCCATGTGTGTTCTTTTCATTAACCATAGCTAGAGTCATTGCATGTGTATTCTTTTCACAAACGACATGGATCCACTAGAGTCATTGCATGTGTGTTCTTTTCATTAACCACAACTAGAGTCATTGCATGTGTGTTCTTTTCACAAACCACATATGGATCCACCAGAGTCATTGCATGTCTGTTCTTTTGATGCAGCCCATCTTATAGACGCCTCTACATCTACACCACCAAGCCGCCCAAGTGGACCGATGACTCGCGCTCGAACCAAACTTCTCCAAGCTAAGGTGAATTCGCTTCGATACTCATGTGCCTTTGATACACCCCTGGATGACTTGCTACTTCATGCCCCGACACTATGCATCATCAGGTATGAAGACACAAGCCAGAAGAGCGACGCAATAGCTAGCAGCCCCTGGAGCAAGCGGTACTACCGGCCCCTAGAAGTGGTACTACCGCTCGAGCGGTACTACCGCCTGGAGTATGCAGTACTACCGCCCCGGACAGAGAGCTTCCTCCAGCAGCCCCAGACCTACCCGGTACCGGCGAGCGGTACCACCGCCTTCGTCCGATACTACCGCCTTCTTCGAGTGGTACTACCGCACGCGCCTGAAGACCCTCTCCAGCGCCTCGGCCCGCTCCGGTACCTACGAGAGGTACTACCGCCTTCAACCGGTACTACCGGTCATGGGTTCTGGTACGACCGGTTGGCCCAGGGCCAACGCACCCCAGCTCGGCCCCTTTGGCCTTGTAACGTACCCCTTTTGATATTTTAGTTGCCTAAACTACCCCTGAACTTATGGATGGCCTATATATATCCCCCACCTCTATTCTAAGCCCTAGGCATGATATTTGGAATTAGTGGAAACCCCTTGTGGATCTATCTAGTTCTTGCCTCATGATCTTTTGACAAAGGAGCACCAAATATCCCAAACCTCGTTGGAGTTTGCATCCTGCCTCCGTGTTGTACAAGGCTTAGGCATCGGAGTCCATTTGCCTAGACGTCAAGATATCACCGAGTCTCCCATCTCGTCCTGCCGGTTCAAGAGAGAGTCCTCCGCCCGACACCGATCCTAGGGATTGGGCCGGACCGGTCACCGCTGTCGTGAGCTATTGGTGTGTATCATGGTTTTGTGTGTGTGTGTTCATCGTGTTCTTCGTGCGTGAGTTCATCGTGTTCATCCTTCCCTCCTTCCCCTGCACTCCATCCTCAATTTGAGTGGGATTCGTCAAAGATCGGGCCACCCTAGAGGTTTACACTCAGCATATTGGTATCAAGAGCTTCGTTGCTCACGAATTTCCCCACAAAATTTTCTTCTATACACCAAATTTTTCGAGAATCCCCAAAAAAGAGCCCCAAATTTGCCTTCGGATCGATCTCTAGATTTGGTGTGTTTTTCGTGGTTTTGGTCCATAGATCTGTTGCTTGGGATATTGATCTACCTTCTCTGTGTGTGCCTAGTCCCAATTTTCTTAAGTTTTCCGCCAATTTGAGGATTTTTGGGCCGATTGTGCGTTCAAGTTCGAGATCCACCGACCCAGGAATCCAAGAAGTGGTACTAGCACAAAAACGAGCGGTACTACCGGCGAGCGGTACTACCGCCTGATCACAGCGGTACTACCGGTCACCGGTACTACCGGACGTTTTGAGTGGTACTACCGCCCCTGTCTGACACGAAATTTTTCACCTCCATTTTTTTTTTGCTAATTTTAGTATTGCCTTGTTTGTGTTTCGTGTGCGTGTTGCCTTCCTAACAACAAGCTTCCGCAAGTCATTACATACCTCCCTCTTCGACACCGCGACACCCAAACAACATTCCCTGACACTGGTATCAAGTCGTCAATACCAAAGGTATAACTTGCCCCACCTTGTTAACCCTTGTGTGTATCTATCCTATGAGAGCAGCTCATTTTGCGCTTGCCTAAGCATTGTGCACTTGTCCTTGGAAAGTGAGAGTGTGAGAGCAAATACAAGAGTTAACATAGTAGTATAGAAAGGGAGAAAAAGAATCAAAAATAAGAGAAAACGCAAAAGCAAAATAAAAATAGAAGGATACATAGTCTCCCAATACAAAGAGAGTCTCAAGCTTGTAAGCAAAGAGAGAAAGAGAGCGCGACCAAGGCAAGTGCACAAATCCGTTGCTTATTTCTCTTTTGGCAAACGAGTTGTGGTCTCTCCTTGCATTGGCACGACACCGAGCGTAGTCTTCGTGAGGAACTTTTGTGCTCATTTTCATAGTCGTGCTAACCACATCCGTCTCCACGTGTGTGTATCTTTGTGTTTTGTAGATCGTTTCCCTTTTGCTTTGATCTTTGGTTCTCTACCACTTTTGACAATAACCTTTGCTTTGGATCTTTTCAATTGGTTTTCCACAACCCTAACCGTCCACCCACAGCTTTGAGAGTTAGTTCTTTCTTTAGTGTGAGTTTTCTTTGCGATTCCACTTTGCACGCTTATAGCTCTCACTTGTGGTTTCTATTTTGGTTCAATACCCAAGGTGTGTTTTGCATGATGGATAGGCACGGTGAGTCGAGCCAACCACCTCCTCAAGAAGAAGAACATGGACCGTACATGACACGCGGAAGTCACTTCATCGTCCGAAAAGAGTTCCGTGAATGTTCCCAAGCCCTTGAGACGCGACAAGATGAACAATTTGGCGAGACGCAAGCCAAATTCAAGAACATCAACAACCGCTTCGACGGCCTAGAACAACAAATGCATGCAATGCATCACAACTTTGGCCATCAAAATGAAGCGCTTCAACCGTCCATCACCAAAACAAATGACAATCTTCGATGCCTCATCGATGGAATGGCAAGACCACGTTCACGCGCATCAAGATCTTCAAGTTCTTCGCTTCATCACGTAACTCTCCAACAAGATCTTCATGAAAGTGTTCCAAGACGCAATGATTCCCCCATGGTTAAAGATGGAAGTTCTTCGAACTATGTACCTTCTCCACGGCACGCCACTACGTCAAGCTACGATGGTGATTTCTCTTCAAGCCACGAGCAAGGAAAGAAGCACACCGTCATCACACAAGGGAACTATTAATCCAACATGAGCAACCACAAGAAGAACCACAAGTGCAACCACAAGCCTACCACCATCGACCCCGACACATACTTGACACAACAAGTGATGACTCCAATTTGGATTACCAAGCTCGTCATCGATGTGAAGCTCTCCAAGATCATCCTCCTCGTCATCATCGTCATGAATGCCTGCACTGACACCATGGTCATCACGAGGCGCCTCCTCCACCACACCAAAACATGGAGCGCCAAGTGGTACAAGTTGAGCGATGCCCACCACGTCAAGAGGCTCACGACCATGATCTTCGCCGTGAGGCCGATGAGCCTAATCAACATCACCAAACGAGGAACGATCCTCCTCTTCGTCATAAACCACGTCATGAGGCTCCACATCCTCAACAACCTCATGGGGCCCAAGTGCCTCAACACCGTCAACCACCACAGCAAGAGCAAGCTCCTCAACAACAATATCAAGAACAATCTCCGCAACAAGGTCACGAGAACCAAGTTCCACCTCCTCAACCACAAGATCATCAACAAGGTCACCAAGCTCGTCGCAATGACTGCAACGATGAATAAACTTTTGGCAAGATCATGTTCACAATGCCCAAGTTCACGGGATCCAGTGACCCCGAAGAATACCTCTCATGGGCACCCAAGGTTGACAAGATCTTCCGCATGCACAACTATAGCCACGAGAAAATGGTCGCCATGGCTTCGCTTGAGTTTGATGATTATGCCAACCTTTGGTGGGAACAAGTTCAAGTTGCTCGTGATGCAAGACAAGAGTCGCCAATCACAACTTGGCATGACACGAAGGATCACATGAGATACCGGTTCGTCCCCGCGCACTACACGCGTGACCTCTTCAACAACCTTCAATTGCTTCACCAAGGGACAAAGACCGTGGAAGAGTACTTCAAAGAAATGGAACTCAACCTGATCCGCGCCAACATTGATGAGCGCATGGGGCAAACTATGGCACGCTTCCTTATTGGGTTGAACCACCCAATCAAGCGCATCGTCGAGTTCAAAACATACAACGACATGGTTGAGCTTGTGCACATAGCAACAAAGGCTGAACGTCAAGTGCAAGGGGACATCAAGTACAACAAGCCCAAGACGTATTTCACCTACAAGCAAGCTTCAACTGCTACACCAACAATCTTCAATGGAAGCTCCTCAAGTACCTGTAAGCCCTCCTTAAAGCCCACACTTCCTCAAGGAAAACTGCCTCCAAGTGGCAAACAAACAAAGAGTGATACACCCTTCAACGGTGAATGCTACAAGTGTGGAGGCAAAGGACACAAGTCAGCCGAATGTGGAAACAAGAAGGTATTGTTAATCCATGACAATAGCGACGAAGAGTACTTGAGTGAAGATGAATTTGATGCCCGTGTCAAGGAAGCAATGGCAAGGCAATGAGTGGAAGATGACCAAGAACTCCACATGTGTGAACATGACGCAAGTCCATCGCTTGTCGTCACAAGGATCTTGACTACTCAAGCACAAGAGCATGAAGACCAACGCTCCAATATCTTCCAAACACGATCCGACATCAATGGCAAATCTATCAAGGTTATCATTGACGGAGGGAGTTTCCACAACCTTGCTAGCACCGAGTTGTGTGAGAAGCTCAACCTCACCCTCCATCTGCACAAGCACCCCTACCACCTGCAATGGCTAAGTGACCAAGGGTCCGTGAAGATCAAGCATACCGTATCGGTCTCCTATGCCATTGGTCCTTACAAAGATACGGTGGAGTGTGATGTGGTTCTATGACAGTTTGCCACATGCTTCTTGGTTGACCATGGCAATTTCACAAGGCTGCTCAACATGATGGTCGCACCAATGTATACACCTTCAAATGGCTCAACGGAACATGTGTTTTGCAACCAATGACTCCTAGCCAAATAATTGCGGACAATGCAAAGGCTTTAGCGATGGCGCAAAGCACAACACCTACTTGTGAGAAGAGCGGTGAGAGAGGGAACCACCTCATAGTAAGTGAGAGCCACAAGCCAAACTCGAGTGAAAAACTAAGAGTGTTCTCCTTGCCACCAAAAGTGAGATGAGAGATGTTCGGAACAACCCATCCATCTTGCACTATGTCCTCCTTTGTAAGGGACTAGCGCAAGGAACTAATGAATTAACCAATGTTCCTCCATCTTTGATGATTGTTTTGCAGGAACTCAAGGATGTGTTTCCCAAAGAGCTTCCACATGGACTACCTCCTCTTCGCGTCATCGAACATCGCATTGACCTCATCCCCGGTGCACCACTTCCCAACCGTGCCGCTTACCGTACGAACCCGGACAAGACAAAGGAAATTGAACGTCAAATCAACCAACTCGTCTCCAAAGGTTTGATCCAAGTTAGCACTAGTCCATGTGTCGTACCCGTGATACATGTTCCAAAAATGGATGATACGTTACGGTTATGCATGGACTGCCATCCAATCAATGCTATCACCGTGCATTATCGACATTCCATACCACGTCTCGATGACATGCTTGATGAATTGTGTGGAGCACTATTTTTTCGAAAATTGATCTTCGTAGTGGTTACCATCAAATACGCATGGCTGAAGGTGATGAGTGGAAAACTGCCTTCAGACTAAACTGGTCTCTATGAATGGTTGGTTATGCCCTTTGGTTTATCTAATGCCACATCCACCTTCATTCGCCTCATGAATCATATATTGCATTCTCTCCTTGGAAAAAGTGGTGTTGTCTATTTCGATGATATTCTTGCTTATAGCAAATCACTTGCGGACCATATAACACATGTCAAAGAAGTTTTGAAAATCCTTCGACATGAAAAGCTTTATGCTAATCTTACCAAGTTCACTTTTTCTAAAGACAAGTTATTTTTTCTTGGATTTGTCGTTTCTTCGAAGGGAATTGAAGTTGATGTTTCCAAGGTAAAGTACATAAGAGATTGGCCCATCCCAGCAAACGTGGGTGAACTCCGAAGTTTTCATGGGTTGGCCGGTTTCTATCGTCGCTTTGTGAAAGAGTTTTCCACCATTGCTTCTCCTCTCAACGAGTTGACGAAAAAGAATGTCACCTTCATGTGGGGCAAAGCACAACAAAAAGCTTTTGATGAACTTAAAAAGAGGCTCACCGAAGCACATCTTCTTGCGTTACCGGATTTCACTAAAACTTTTGAGATAGTGTGTGATGCTAGTGGTATTGGCATTGGAGGAATCTTTATGCAAAATGGACGTCCTATAGCCTACCATAGCGAGAAACTTGATGGTGCTCGCCTCAATTATAAAATTTATGACAAAGAGATTTTTGCATTAGTTCGTGTTCTTCAAGTTTGGCAACACTACCTATGGCTCAAAGAATTTATCATACATTCCGACCATGAGTCGTTGAAATATCTCAAAGGTCAAGCCAACTTGACTAAGAGACACGCTAAGTGGGTTGAATTTATGGAGTCTTTTCCATACATTGTCAAGTATAAGAAGGGCAAAGATAACATAGTTGCTGACGCTTTGTCTCGCAAACACACAAGCCTTCTTACTCGACTCGAAATCAACGTGTTGGGTCTTGAGGAAATAAAATCTTTGCATGCTTCCGACCCGTTCTTTGCACCAATTTTCGCAAAGTGCTCCATTGAAAAAGGAGTTGATGATTTTTATTTGCATAAGGGTTTTCTCTTTAAACAAAACAAACTTTGCATTCCGAAATCGTCGCTCCAACTTTTGCTTCTCTAAGAATCTCATGGTGGAGGCCTTAAGTGTCACTTTGGCCATGACAAGACTTTGGACACGCTCTCCACTCACTACTTTTGGCCCAAGATGAAGCACGGCGTGGAGTGCTATGTTCAACGATGCACGACATGTGTTCAAGCTAAGTCGCAAGCTAACCCTTATGATATGGGCATGAAGGAGGAGGTGAAGCCTAATTTTAGGACTACACCAAGCTAGGTGATGCGGGCGCATTCCATTGATGATTGGCACACCAGGATGACCTACGATATGTAATGATAAGTCTAAGGTTGTGTCAAATATTGTTGCTATGTTATTGAGTCCGAGTCCAAGTTATGTTCAAGTCTGTTTGTGTGTTCGGTTTGGGTCTATCCAACCGACTAGTTGCAGGCCTCCTATATAAAAGAGCCAGCCACCTAGGGTTTAGAGGAGTTCAGTTGTTTAGTCTAAAAACTATATTATGCTCCACCGTGTATCATCCCTCTAGGGACGGCGATACCGTTTATCATATTATTGCTGCAGAGGTTCTTGTGTTCATCAAGGATTGTCGTGCTCAGGTTTGAGGCGTGGTGATCTTCATCACGTTACTTGCTGGATTGATTCCTCTTCTTCAGGTGACGTTCATCAGCGTTATTGGAAGATTACCATCCGGGTTGACTCGCTGTGAAAGATCGGGACATCTATAGGATCATCGGCTTGATCCATATCAGGTGGTATCAGATTGTTGGGTTGATCATGGCGAGAGTTTTCTATTGACTGCTGATATGCGGATTGTTCTTCCCCGAGTAGTTTTCAAATCGGTTCTTGTTTTTAATTGAAATTTTGTTGACAAGACTTGGGTGCTGAATTGATCTGCTGGTTTTTGATCCACGCAAAGTGCAGCCGTCGCCATACTGCGAGGATCCAGGCGGGCGGTGTCCTGCGATCAGCAGAAGTTCAAGCTTTCACGGCACCGATTGGCGATCAGGTCGAGAGTCCAGGTGCGTGACGTTTACCAGGTCAATCTCTACCAGCGGTTGGACTTTTGTCGCTAGGATCAATCTCGATAGCTCAGTCGTACGTGGAGTCTGCTCCAGAGGAAAGGAAGTTTTTCAGATCCGATCGTGGGAAGTTTTTAAAAAAAGAGGACACTAGCCACCATACGCCTCGCTCTCCGCCTTGCATCGCACGCGTGTGGCCAATCTCGCATGTGGCCGATCCCTCGTGTGCCTGAATAAAAAAAGGGGCAGGAGGCCCGCCGCCATACGTCACGAGACCAAGTCTCCTCAATCGTGGCCGCCTCTGTTTTCTTTGGACGATCCGATCAGGGATCGCTCTGCCTTTGGGATCTATCGCGTGGGAGTCAAGGAAAGTTTAAAAAAAAGGGCAGGATCTGGTACGTGTGTGTGATCAGATAGAATCGATCGCGGGATCGTTTTCATCGCATGTAGAGGATCCGGTGCATACAGTTTGAATCAGTTTGGATTGGAAAGAAATCAGAACATGAAGGATTAATATGGGAATAGCAAAGGAAGTTCGTAAGATAGACATACGGGATGATGTGTACTTTGAGTACACTACTATCGTTGTGGGATCGTCACTTCATTCTGCAGATATAAAATGGAAGTTGGACAGTTCTGCCACATATGTGGAATTTAGATCTTGGAGGTCTCACATGGATGATGGTTTTGCCAAATGTCGTTCGATCGATTCCAAGTTTGGTGGTCACACCGAATTTTTTTTTGCACACCGGTGTGCAGATGAGACTGTGGCTAGTTGGTGGAAGGAAGAGAGGACCGCAAAGGGCATAACAACACCTAGTTGGGCAGATTTGAAGCAATTTCTGCGCACTAGATTTTGGGAGAAGTCCAAGGAGCTGGACAAGGTGGTTAGTTCTGAGGATGTTGTACCATTGAGTGGGCTGAATTTGGAACTCAACAAGGTACAAGGCGATGCTTGCATGACAATTGACAAGGGCCAGTGTTGGAATTTATTTTAGGGGCAGTGTATGATCAAAGGCAAAGCATGGAAGTTGATTGTTGATGGACGAAGTTGTACTAATGGCATTAGCAAGGCAATGGTGGCAGCATTGGGGTTGTCCACATGGCATATTCCTGAACTTAAGCATCTACAGTGGTTCAATAGCTGCGGTATGGTGAAGGTAACTCATAAGGTGCGTATGCCATTTACAGTTGGTTATCGTGTTGATGAGATTGAGTGAGATGTGTTGCCATTGGAGGTATGTGGGCTGTTACTTGGTCGTCCATGGCAGTATGATCGCAACGTTACACATGCTGGAAGAGCAAATACATATTCTTTTGTGCATGGTGGCAAACAACAGACTTTGAAGCCTATGTAGGATGATCACATAAAGTCTAATGTAGACCTAGTGGTACATAAGGAGAAGGTGCGCAAGGCTAAGACGAAATTTGGGCTAGCTAAGGTGCAAGATGGAGAGCATGATGCACAGTGTGACAATGTTCATATTGCTTCAGCTACTCCCGTAGATGACAAGCTAGTGGAACTTGTTAGTGACAAGCCAGTTGAAGTGCATCCTCTTATTGCTGAGAGGAAGGATGTTGTAGCCTGTGTTCAGAAGGTTGTATGTGTTGACACAGGTGTTCAGACAGATGATATTTGTACTCCTGATGTTCCAGTGCATGTGGTGCAGCGGGGTAACAAGAGCAGTTTTGTTAGCACACCTGTGAGGCGTTTTGTTGGGACAGTTGTGCGGATGCATAGAGGCAAGGATGGACATGTTCGTCAGTTGTGTGGTCCAGGCATTACTCATCTTAAGCAAGGTTGTGCAAAGAAGATCCATGTTCAGCAACCATGGGTTCCAACAAGAAATGAGAAGAAGAAGACGGTGACGCCTAGGTCCAACCTCATATGGAGACGCAAGGAGGTGTAGGCGCCAAGGGATGTTCCAAGTCAAGCAAGCCAAGAGGGAGGTTGCGGGGTGGAAGGCAAGCAAGACTTAAAGATGCTGAAGATGCGTGAAGCGATTGTTCATATCACGACACCTTTCCGACCTGACCCGCAAGCGTTGGGGACAACACTTCTTGAAGGGGGGATGATGATATGGGCATGAAGGAGGAGGTGAAGGCTAATTTTAGGACTCCACCAAGCTAGGTGATGCGGGCGCATCCCATTGATGATTGGCACGCTAGGACGACCTACGATATGTAATGATAAGTCTAATGTTGTGTCAAATATTGTTGCTATGTTATTTGAGTCCGAGTCCAAGTTAGATTCGAGTACGTTTGTGTGTTTTGTTTGGGTCTATCCAAACGACTAGTTGCAGGCCTCCTATATAAAGGAGCCAGCCACCTAGGATTTAGAGGAGTTCAGTTGTTTAGTCTTAAAACTATATTGTGCTCCACCGTGTATCATCCCTCCAGGGATGGCGATGCCGTTTATCATATTATTGTTGCGGAGGTTCTTGTGTTCATCAAGGATTGTCGTGCTCAGTTTTGAGGCATGGCGATCTTCATCACGTTACTTGCTGGATTGATTCCTCTTCTTCAGGTGACGTTCATCGGTGTTATTGGAAGATTACCATCCGGGTTGACTCGCTGTGAAATATCGGGACAAATCTATAGGATCATCGGCTTGATCCATATCACCTTATGGTCTTCATATGCCATTGCCTATTCCTCATACACCTTGCTCCGACATTAGC
This sequence comes from Avena eriantha, assembly GCA_910589775.1. Classification (NCBI taxonomy): domain Eukaryota; kingdom Viridiplantae; phylum Streptophyta; class Magnoliopsida; order Poales; family Poaceae; genus Avena; species Avena eriantha. The sequence goes on from OU342744.1 coordinate 320,638,743, forward strand.
ATGGATTTTGTGTTAGGATTTCCTAGATCTAAGCATGGTCATGATTCTATCTTTGTTGTCGTGGATCGCTTTTCCAAAATGGCACACTTCATACCGTGCCATAAGACCGACGATGCTTCACATGTTGCCAATTTGTTTTTCAGGGAAATCGTTCATCTTCACGGTGTGCCAAGAACAATCGTCTCCGACCGCGACCTCAAATTCATGAGTTACTTATGGAAGACCCTCATGGCCAAGCTCGGCTTCAAGCTACTCTTTTCATCCGCATCGCATCCTCAAACCGATGGTCAAACCGAAGTTGTCAACCGAAGCCTCGGGACTCTCCTTCGTGTGTTGATCAAGAAAAACCTAAAGGATTGGGAGGAATGCATCCCCACGCCGAGTTCGCCTACAACCGATCCAAGCACTCAACAACCAAGATGAGTCCCTTCATGATGTCTATGGTTTCGATCCCCTCACCGCGCTCGACATTCTACCACTACCTCTTCATGAGCGCACCAACATGGACATCGAGAAACATGCACAAGATATGAAGAAACTTCATGAAGAACCAAGAGCTACTATTGAGAAACAAGTCCTTCGCCAGGATTCAAGGTTAAACAAGGACAAGAAGGAGATGATATTTGATGAAGGTGACCTTGTGTGGATACACCTAAGCAAAGACCGCTTCCCCAAGGAACGCAACTCCAAGCTCAAGCCAAGAGGAGATGGTCCCTTCAAGGTCCTCAAACGAATCAACAACAACGCCTACATCATTGACATACCGACATCCAAGTACCCTGCAAGCAGTACATTCAATGTCAAGGACCTTTCACCCTACCATGGAGATGTTCAAGATGATAACCATGAAGAGTCGAGGATGACTCTTTCCCAAGGGGGGCTGATGCAGCCCGTCCTATGGATGCCTCTACATCTACACCACCAAGCCCCCCAAGTGGACCGATGACTCGCACTCGAACCAAACTCCTCCAAGCTAAGGTGAATCCGCTCCTATACTCATGTGACTTCGATACACCCCTCGATGGCTTGCTAATTCATGCCCCAACACTATGCATCATCAGGTATGAAGAAACGAGCTAGAAGAGCGACGCAACAGCTAACAGCCCCTAGAGCAAGCAGTACTACCGGCCCCTGGAAGCGATACTACCGCTCGAGCGGTACTACCGCCTGGAGTACGTGGTACTACCGCCTCGGACAGAGAGCTTCCTCTAGCAGCCCCAGAACTACCCGGTACCGGCGAGCAGTACCACCTCCTTCGTCCGGTACTACCGCCTTCTTCGAGCGGTACTACCGCCCATGCCTGAAGACCCTCGCTAGTGCCTCGGCCTGCTCTGGTACCTACGAGCAGTACTACTGCCTTCAACCGGTACTACGGGGCATGGGTTCCGGTACTACCGGTCGGCCCAGGGCCTGCGCGCCCCAGCTCGTCCCATTTGGCCTTGTAATGCACCCCTTTTGATATTTTAGTTGCCTAAGCTACCCCTGAACTTGTGGCTAGCCTATATATAGCCCTGACCTCTATTGTAAGCCCTAGGCATGATATTTGGAATTAGTGGAAACCGCTTGTGGATCTATCTAGTTCTTGCCTCATGCTCATTTGACAAAGGAGCACCAAATATCCCAAACCTCGTTGGAGTTTGCATCGTTCCTCCGCGTTGTACAAGGCCTAGGCATCGGAGTCCCTTTGCCTACACATCAAGATCTCACTGAGTCTCCCATCTCGCCGTGCCGGTTCGAGAGAGAGACCTCCACCGACGCCGATCCTAGGGATTGCGTCGGACCGGTCACCGCCGACGCGAGCTATTGGTGTGTATCTTGGTTTTGCGTGTGTGTGTTCATCGCGTTCTTCGTGCATGAGTTCGTCGTGTTCATCCTTCCTCCTTCCCCCGCACTCCATCCTTGATTTGAGTGGGCTTCGTGAAAGATTGGGCCACCCTAGAGGTTTGCCCTCAACATCTTTTCATTAATCACAGCTAGTGTCAGTGCATGTGTGTTCTTTCCACAAACCACATATGGATCCACCAGTTTCATTGGATGTGTGTTCTTCTCAAAAACCACACATGGATCCACCAGTGTCATTGGATGTGTGTTCATCTCACAAACCACAGCTAGAGTCATTGCATGTGTGTTCTTCTCACAAACCACATATGGATCCACCAGAGTTCATTGGATGTGTGTTCTTTTCATGAACCACACCCAGTGTCATTGCATGTGTGTTTTTCTCACGAAACTTATATGGATCCACCAGTGTCATTGGATGTGTGTTCTTCTCACAAACCGCATATGGATCCACCAGTATCATTGCATGTGTGTTCTTTTCACAAACCACATCTAGAGTCATTGCATATGTGTTCTTTTCACAAACCACATAAGGATCCACCAGTGTCATTGGATGTGTGTTCTTTTCATGAACCACACCCAGTGTCATTGGATGTGTGTTCTCACAAACCACATATGGATCCACCAGTGTAATTGGATGTGTGTTCTTCTCACAAACCACACATGGATCCACCAATGTCATTGCATGTGTGTTCTTTTCATAGACCACATCTAGAGTCATTGAAATGTGTGTTCTTCTCACAAACCACATATGGATCCACCAGTGTCATTGCATGTGTGTTATTCTCATAAACCACATCCAGAGTTAGTGCACGTGTGTTCTTCTCACAAACCACATATGGATCCACCAGTGTCATTGGATGTGTGTGAAGGAAATATGCCCTGAGAGGCAATAATAAAGTTGTTATTATGTATTCCTTGTATATGATAGATGTTTATTTTGCATGCTATAATTGTATTGATAGGAAACGTCAATGCATGTGTGTTTAATAAACAAAAAGGGTTCCTAGTTATTCCTCTCTTATATACTAGCTTGTTGATTAACAAGGTGATCAAGGTTTCCTGATCATGGACATTGGATGTTGTTAATAACAAGGGCACAACATTTGTGAAATGATGTGATGAACATTCACCCGAAGTATAGCATTACGATCAAGTCATTATGTTTACATTGCTATAACATCATACGAAGTAATCTTTATCCTTAGACAATGAGATCATGTTAATTGCTAACACCGGAAGAGTATCGTGATAACATGAAATGTCACACCGTAACAGGGTGACTATAAAGGTGGGTTCAGTGCTACGAAGGTGTTATGTTGAGGCTCATGGATCAAGAGTGGAATTTTTGAATCCTGATAATGGATAGATATACTCCGGGCCCTCTCGGTGATATCACATTAAGATAGCTTGCAAGCAAGTGATGTGATCACTACAATGTTATATCACGGGAATGAGAAAAGAGTGCATGTTGGTAACAAGATCAAACTAGGTATTTGGATACCAATGATTGAATCTCGGACATGTATTATATCATGACACAAAGGGATTAAGCTACTAGCGTTAAAGGTTCTCACGATCACAGAAGTCATCGTTGAATGTGCAGGAGTCAATATGGATCTCTAGGTCCCGCTTCTGATTATTGATCTGAGAGGAGTATCAATCATGTGTGCATCATTCGCGAACCATAGGGTGACACACTTATGGGTTGCCAGACACCATTTTGGAGCACATATGTTTCAGATGAAAGGATTGCAAAGCGTAGGAATTGTTTCGATAGAAACCGGAATTGTTTCTGGTGAAATTGCAGAAAGTGGTTCTGCATGTGACATTGAAATGTTGCAAGGGTTTTATGTGAATGTTTATTAATTAAAGTAATTAACAAAATTCTGAATAAATTTAATAAAAGAGTTTTATTAAATGAGAGAGCATTAAACTTAGAGAATTTTAATGCATTTACAGTGGAGACTTTAAAAGAGAATGTGAAGGGGCATTTTAATGTGGAGGAGTTACCACCACATGAATGGGGGAGGTGAGGGCTCACCCCCATGGGGTGCCGGCCTTGGGGAGGGACACCCCCCCTCCTCCTATAAAAGGCCACCTCTCTCTCCCTTCTTCCTCACACCTCCTCGTAAAGGATCTCTCTCCCCCTCTAGAATCATTCCCCCATGGTCTCGGATTGGCGAGATACATGTTCCCTGTGGCATTTCGTCTGGAAGGAGTTGCTGCTTCTGCTGCATCACTGGAGCGAGGAGGTGGGGGTTGTCCGGTGGCTTGAACGTGTGTGCGAGGACGGATGCGCTCCTGATTTGTGGTGCTCGGACTTCCACATGATCTTGAGATCAGCAAGTGTACGACTACATCAACCACAAGTTCCTACTCGTTAACAAAACTCGTTGTCTTCGAGGGTAAGTTCACCATGGATGTATGTCCACCTGTTGCTCTGTATCTAGTAGATAGATCTTGGCGTATAGTTCTCATCGTAGGAATTTTTTTGTTTTCTACGCTGCGGACCCAACAGTGGTATCAGAGCCTGATCTATGTGTAGGTGCTTTGCACGGGTAGTACACATATGTTTATATGTGGGCGATGATGATCATGTTATTGCATCTTCTATGTATTTTGGATATTGGTGGCATAGTGGGATGAAGCGGCCCGGACCAACCTTACATGTCATCGTACATGAGACCGGTTCCACGACTAACATGCAACTAGTTTTGCATAAGTGGCTGGCGGGTGTCTGTCTGTCCTACTATAGTCAATATCTGATTTACAACGAGTTGCTAATAACTTGGTTATCCTCATTGTGGTTCGTGTTCATAGGTAAGACCGGTTCTATCTCCGAAATCCCTAAGCCACGTAAAACTTGCAATTGATAAATTAGAGGTGTCTAGTTTAGATCGTTGCTGGGCTAGTGCCTTGATATGGTATTGTTGTAAGTAAATGTATGATAGATACTCTTACAACACACTTAATGTGTAAGTTCCATAGACCTTGGCCTTACACACAAAGGAATGATAGATGTCATACCATGATGCAAATGATAGAGATCAAATGCATGGACCATATCATCTCACTTTACACATTAGATGTTAGCATCTTATACTGCTAGTTTGGCGCTTTTGGTAGCATTATAAGATGATCCCTCATTTGGATATCAAGATAAAATGTGTTCTTCCTTCAGTATGCACCATTCTATGGATCGTGTTTCGAGACATCACGTGATGATTGGGTGTACTCGACTCTGCACTTTCATACAACGGGTGTAAGACAGTTTTACACATGCGAAATACTAAGGTTCTTACTTGACGAGCCTGGCCTGTACAGACATCGCCTCGGAACACAAACCGAAAGGTTAAGCATGAGTCATATATTTGATATCATGCCCATATTGATGCTCACCTTTGAGGCTACACCGACTCACATGATGATCAGACTTGATGTAGTGGATTTGGTTCATGTAATCACCAAAAAGACACGAGGGATGTCATTTTTGAGTGGGAGTTCATTAGTAATTTGGATTAGTTGAACTCAATCTATCATAAACTTAGTCTAAATAAACTTCACAAATTCTGTTGTAGATGGCACCACCTACTTTTAATTTCAATGTGTTCATGGAGAAAGAGAAGCTTGCTGCGAATGGTAGCAACTTCACCAACTGGGCGATGAACTTGAGGATTCTCCTCACTGCTGCACAAAAGCAATATGTGCTAGAGGCGCCACTAGGCCCCCCACCAGCTCCTAATGCCCCTGACGAGGAAAAGAATGTCTATATAACTCGTTAGGAGGACCACAACTTAGTTAATTGAGGCATATTGTATGGGCTAGAGCCAGAACTTCGAAAGCGTTTCGAAAATGGCAGTGCCTTTGATACCATGGGAGAATTGAAAATGATTTTCGATACCCATGCTGCCGTAGAGAGTTATAATGCTTCTGAAAAGTTCTTTAGCTGCACGATGGAAGAGAACAACTCTGTTAGTGAGCATGTACTCAAAATGTCTGGGTACGCAGATAAGCTTGTGTCCTTGGGAATAACGATTCCCATTGACATAGGCATACATCGTGTTCTCCAATCTCTGCCACCTAGCTACAAGAGCTTCGTGATGAACTATAATATGCAGGGCGTGAAGATGTCTCTTCCTGAGCTTCTGTCAATGCTTAAGACTGCAGAAGTGGAGATTAGGAAAGAACATCAAGTGTTGATGATCAATAAGACCACCGGTTTCAAGAAGGACAAGAAAGGCAAGAAGAAGGGAAAGAAGGGTGGCAAATCTGTTGCCACACCTAAAAAGAAACCCCGACCTAGCCCTAAGTCTGATACCGAGTGCTACTATTGCAAGGGGACTGGCCATTGGAAGCGCAACTGCCCCAAGTAATTGGCGGACAAGAAGGCCGGCAAGGCAAACAAAGGTATATGTGATATACATGTTATTGATGTGTACTTGACTAGTACTCACAATAGCACCTGGGTATTTGATACGGGATCGGTTGCTAATATATGTAACTCGACTCAGGGGCTGCGGAACAAGCGACAGCTAGCAAGGGATGAGGTAACGATGCGGGTCAGCAATGGATCAAGAGTTGATGTGATCACCGTCGGAACGCTGCCTCTCCATATGCCATCGGGATTAGTGATAAATCTTAATAATTGTTATTTTGTGCCTACACTGAGCATGAACATTGTATCCGGATCGTGTTTGATGCGAAGTGGTTATTCCTTTAAATCTATAAACAATGGTTGTTCGATTTATATGGATAATATCTTCTATGGTCATGCACCTGTGTTGAATGGTTTATTTCTATTGGATCTCGATAGTAGTATTATGCATATTCATTGTGTTGATGCTAAAAGGGTTAAACTTGATGATGATATATATACATATATGTGGAACTGCCGTCTAGGTCATATTGGTGTTAAACGCATGAAGAAACTCCATTCTGATGGACGTTTGGAATCACTTGACTTTGAATCATTTGATACATGTGAGCCATGCCTTATGGGCAAGATGACTAGAACGTCATTCTCCGGTTCAATGGAACGGACGACAGATTTATTGGAAATCATACATACTGATGTGTGTGGACCAATGATTGTGTTGGCGCGAGGTGGATATCGTTATGTTGTTACTTTCACAGATGATTTGAGTAGATATGGGTATATCTATTTGATGAAACATAAATCTGAAACTTTTGAAAAGTTCAATGAATTTCAGAATGAAGTGGAAAATCATCGTAACAGAAAGATCAAATTTCTGCGGTCCGACCATGGAGGAGAGTATCTTAGTTACGAGTTTAGCACACATATGAAAAATTGTGGAATAGTTTCACAACTCACTACTGCCGGAACACCACAACGTAATGGTGTGTCGGAACGTCGTAATCGTACTTTATTAGATATGGTTCGATCTATGATGTCTCTAAGTGACTTGCCACTGTCATTTTGGGGTTATGCACTGGAAACCGGTGCATTCACTTTAAATCGGGCGCCATCTAAATCCGTTGAAACGACACCGTATGAATTATGGTTTGGAGACAAACCTAAGCTATGATTTCTTAAAGTTTGGGGATGGGTTGTTTATGTGAAGAAACTTTAGCCAGATAAACTCGAACCCAAAGGAGAAAAATGTGTCTTCATAGGATACCCTAAGGAAACAATTGGGTATACCTTCTATCATAGATCCGAGGGCAAGGTTTTTGTTGCCAAGAATGGATCCTTTCTTGAGAAGGAGTTTCTCGCGAAAGGTGTGAGTAGTCGGAAGGTAGAACTCGAAGAGGTTATTGAACCTTCTCTTCATGAAATGGCGAGTAGCGCAGCACCGGAAGTTGTTTCGGAGTTGACTTCACCTAATGAAGAGAGAGCTAATGACATTGATCATGAAACTCCGAAAGAGGACACTATCGAACCTCGCAAGTCAAGCAGGACACTTGCAGCTCCTGAACTGTACGGCAATCCTATTATGAATTTCATGATTGATGAAATAGATGACCCTGTGACGTATGAAGAAGCGGTGATGAGCCCGGATTCCAACAAATGTCTAGAAGCCATGAAATCCGAGATGGAATCCATGTATGAAAACTAGGTTTGGACCTTGCTGGACTTACCTCACGATCGAAAGGCCGTTGAGAATAAATGGATTTTCAAAAGAAAAACTGATGTTGATGGTAATGTGACCATCTATAAGGCTCAACTTGTCGCAAAGGTGTTTCTACAAATCCAAGGAGTTGACTACGATGAGACATTCTCTCCCGTAGCGATGCTTAAGTCGGTTAGGATTATGTTAGCAATTGCTGCATATTTCGATTATGAAATATGGCATATGGATGTCAAAACTGCGTTCCTCAATGGTAATATTGAAGAAGAGTTGTATATGATACAACCTAAGGGTTTTGTCGATCCTAAGGATGCTAATAAGGTATGCAAACTTCAGCGATCCATCTATGGACTGAAGCAAGCATCCCGGAGTTGGAATCTCCGCTTTGATGAGGTGATTAAAGACTTTGGATTTGTCCAAACTTATGGAGAGGCTTGTATTTACAAAAAAGTGAGTGGGAGCAATGTGGAATTTCTGATATATTATATGTGGATGACATATTATTGATTGGAAATGATATAGATCTTTTAAATAGTGTTAAAAGTTATCTAAAAAACAAATTTTCGATGAAAGACCTTGGTGAAGCTTCATATATATTAGGCATTAAAATCTATAGAGATAGATCAAGACGCCTAATTGTGCTATCGCAAAGTACATACCTTGATAAGATATTAAAGAAGTTTAATATGGACGGAAGTAAGAAGGGGTTCTTACCTATGTTTCAAGGCAAGACATTGAGTAAGACTCAAAGTCTGGCTATGGCAGAGGAAAGAGAGATAATGGATAAGATCCGCTATGCCTCAGCCATTGGCTCTATAATGTACGCCATGCTATGTACAAGACCGGTTGTGGCACATGCTATTAGTTTGACTAGTAGGTACCAATCTGATCCAGGTTGAAACACTGTATAGCGGTCAAGAATATCCCAAATTTTGCAATTACAGATGTTACTAGAAGCATGCATCATATCCTTGCATCATGGCATCACATAACAAAAACTGCATCAGGTATTTTTTAGCCCAAAGTCATATAAAAGACTAAAAGGGTAAAACCATTTCTAAACCTCCAAAACCCTTGCAAAAGTGTTATTTTCTAACCCCATTCTAACCCTCTTCTTTTTACAAAATTTTAGAAACAAATTTCATTTAATTCGGAGTCCGTTTGCAAAAGTTATGCAGCTTTTGTTGGAGCAGAAATAAAAAAAGAGAAGTCTAACCTAAGCGGGCCAGCCGAAGCCAGCCCGCAACTACCTACCGCGCGCGCCCGCGAGCGAGAGGCGCATAGCGCAACCGACGCCCAGGCCAGCCCAGCAGCTGTGCCAGCCCCCAGCCCGCTCCCGCGCCCGTTGCCACTGACGCCCTAGCCCCACCCCGTCGTCCTCATCGCTGCGCCGAGTTTGGGCTGAACTTGCTCTGCCGCCACCTCTGGAACGAACTCCAGCCCATCAGAGTTCGGTTCCACGACCCTCGCGCCAAGCTAGGCCGCATATATATACCCCCGGCACGCCTCCCTAAAAACCCTAGTTTTACTTCCACCAACCACCACTGGGCTGCCGCCATAGGCTCGCCGGAGTTCGCCGCCGCCAACGCTCACCGGCAACGGTCCGGCGACCTCTGCCCCTCTCTTTCCCCTTTTCGAAAACACCTTGCCTCGCCGGTTCATCTCACGTGTTTTTCCCTCTCCATCGTGTACCACAGCCACCACAATTCCTTGCCGGAGTCTCGTCGGAGTTCGTGAAGATCAGCCGCTGTCTGGAGCTGCTCGAGGAGGGATTAAGCGACGCCGACTGCGGGAACGGAACCGGGAGGAGATTCCCCACGCCGTTGTCTACTTCGCAACCCTGGGAAGCCGCCGGACCGCTGCCAAGCACCACCGCCGAAGCGCCACCGCCGACAACCGTCGCCGTCGAGCACGCCGCCGTCGTTGCCCCATGTAAGCCTCTGCACCCCCCTCCATCCGTTAGATCGCGAAAGAACGGCCCAGATTAGTTCGGCCTACCGAACCGGTACCGGCCAATCCCATCGCGCCACGTGGCAGCCCGCGTCAGCACTCTGAGTCCGCCCGCGTCGGCCTGCTGGACCAATCTCTAGACGCCACTTGTCGCCGCATAGCTGGCCGCCGTCCTGTCTTTTTCTAAAAAGGGCAGAAATTGTTTTAATCTCGTTTAATTCATAGTAATTCAAGTTTTTGTCCAAAATTTGCGTATAATATACCATTGGATTCGTAAATTTGAGTAGAACAAAGATCTACAACAATATTGGTGTTTTACCACAGCAATCTTACAGTAGGATTTAAAGTTTATATTATAGTATTTTAATTCTAGAAAATTATCCGTAGATCTGTTTTAGTTGATTCTTGTTGCGTTGACCTTGTTTCTACGAGACCTTCTGTAGAAAATTGTTATATCTTGCTTAGGGTGTTCAGATCTATCTCGAGGTAGATTGGAGTTGTAGATCTAGTTTTGAGCTTGGTTATTTAGGGTTTAATCCAAAATACTCAAAACCTGTGGGGAACCGATTCTAATGACATCCCCAACTCAACAACACCCCCGAATAAAACCCTTGATCAAATTTGAATCCATCCTTGCATATTACCAGGTTGCATGCATATTCGCCTTCGTGACATTGTTTTGTGCAAATTGTGATTGGAATCTATGTTTTGTTTCGTTAGATTACTCGGAGTGCGCTGAGGAGTACTGTTGTGTAGAGTGATGCTCGGATCAAGGCAAGGTACACCACTTGTTCATGTTTATGTCCCGGTTTTGACTATGCATGTTTTACTCTTCAAATTCCGTAGTATGCATGTGTAGGGTTTTGGTAGATTTTTCTTAGTACTATTTTGCAAGTGCGGTTTTGTAGTATGCCATGAGTAGCTCTATGCTTAGGATTTTCTATCCCAATAGGTTATCCTGTTTTTCTAAATTATGCTTGCTATGCTATATACTTATCTATATATAAAGTATCGTTGGGGGGTTCGAAGTCTGAAAAATTTCTAAGTATAAAAGCTCTCTCGAGCGAACCTTTTCCTCTCAAAAACCCCTTCAAAATAAAACTAAGTTTTCTTCTGGGCGGAATGGTTGTCGGGTCAACGAGTGGAACTTTGGTAGAGGACGGCCGCCCAGGAATCAAAGAAGTCTGCCATGTTTCAGAATTCAGAAGCTTCCAGTGTAACCACAATACATATGGGCTCTGTCTTGGCTTAGTACTTAGTGTGAAACCTCACTAGGGTACCAACATTTGGAGGTTCTTGGCATGGTTGGATCCAGCTGGTAGAGGGGCTACTAAGGGCAGGTCTCGCCATGGTCTTGTCTGTAAAAGGACTTGATCATGGATGGTGGGGAAAGTGCACAACCTCTCGAGAGTATTGCAACCTGATCGATGAGCCATGTTCACGGAAACAGAACAACATCGAGCATCTGAAGGATGGAGCCTCTAAAAGATTTTCCTCTCTCTTTCCAAACTTAACGTTTTATAAACCCCAAGGCGTGAGTAATATCGCCATTGGGTGGGATTTTGGGAACTTGGTGCGTAATATCCAAGTGCTAGGTTGATTGGGCACTTGGTGAGTGATATCCACGTGTTCCATTCGACCCTATACTACTTATCAAAGTTTACAAAGTAGGGTAATCTCTTCCTCTTTTCCTCTTACTTTGAGAAAATTGGATTTATGCAAATGAACCCCAAAGCCTACTCTTAGGGTTGCATGTAGAGATAGACTTACTCTTTCCTTGGTGTAATTTGCCAATACATTCAAAGTATTGATCCAGCTTGTTGGCTGCACGTCTTATGTGCAGAATCCGAAGACTGAAAGGTGCGTAGGGATCGCGGGTGTTCACGCAGCTAGCCTGAGGCGTTGATGGACTCAAGTTTTACTTAGTTTCCACTATTTTATTTGATCTAGCTATAAGCTATGCAAGTTGTAATAATTATACTCTGGATTATTCGTGTAATAATGACTTATGTTTTACATGATATTCATCGACTGTGAAGTGCTAGCTATTGATCTAGGGACTAGCATGTTAATCACAGGGACTTAGGATCCTTAACGATCCGAGGTCGCAACAGATGGTATCAGAGCACAAATTTGCCTGTAGGACGTGACCCCTAGGTTTGGAAACCACCTTTACCATGTGTGTTTTTGCTTTCCATATTCTTCTAAGTTATTTGTATTCTTCTAGTAATTCTCTTCCTTATCACCTTGTGCCTAATTTTCTTTCTCCTAACCTAAAGATGACGGCCTTCTACTACGACACTACCGAAGACATCAAGTGCCTGCGCTTTGGGGAATGCCTTCGGGACATCATGAAGACGTTGCAATTACCCATGCCGTCAATCAAGGGAAGCGAGTTGAGGAAGATGCACAAGGAAGGATGTTGGGCGATTGAAGTCATCCAACCAGGGCGTAGTCAGACAGAACCCAAGACAGAGGCCATTGTACTCAACCTCACCAGCGACTCCAAGGAGAAAGGACTTAGCATCAGCTTGCAGGAGCTCATTGGACGCCTTTGCGGACGCCACCATGAAGAGGTTGAAGGCCACTACATCAAACTCTTTGGAAGACGTGATAGGAAGGGGGTTCCAATCGAGTTAACCCCGAAGGAAAGGAAGACAAGCAAGCGTCGAAGAATCCAATATCAAGACTTGGAGTCCCACATCAATGACCTTCAGAAGGGGAGCTGCCTTGAGATCATGAGGAATGACGAACTTTGCGCCCTAGTCAAGGAGAAGGACGAGAAGATTGAAGAGCTGGAAGAGAAGATCAAGTCCCTAGGAGGGGATATCACTACCCAAGACAAGAGGTTCGCTAATCAAGAGAAGAGGGTGCAAGATAAGAACAAGAGGATTAGGGAGCAAAGTCTCCTACTCGAAGAGAACGAGATGGAGTTCAAGAACTTTGCCACCATATTGAAGGACCTGCGAGCAGCCAAGAGGATCTTGGAGGAGAAGATCATGCCCGTGACTATGGGGTCAAGTTTGATCAAGAAGCTACAGAAGGAGAAGAAGGAACTTCAAGAGAACCTCGAATCTGCTACCCAGGAGCTGCAAGAGGTGAAGGAACTTCAAGAGAGGCTCGAAGCTACTACACCGGAGCCACATGAGGTGAAGGAACTTCAGGAGAAGCTTGAAGCCACGACGAAGGACATGGAGTTATTCAAGTGACTACTGGAAAAGGAAGGCTTCATCATTGAGGATGAGGAAGTGGATGATGAGTAGAGTAGTTGGACCACCTTTAGTTCTATAGTCAAGCGTTGTCCGCGATTGTAATGAGTACCAAAAATTATATTGGTTTAGTTAAACTTGGTTGAGTGTGTTGAACTATGTGCCTTGTGTGCCTTGCTTTTCTCGTGTGTTTTTCTCTTGTTTACATAAGGGTAGGAGTTTATTCCTTAGGCTTTCTATCTATTTCTTAACTTGTCTCCCGAACCCCACAGATGGCGAGACATGGAAATAACAACAACAACATGCCCCTAGAGATAGCACAACTTCTAAACTCCCAGAATCAGCTGATCCAACTCCTCACTCAAAACATGTAGAACAACAATAACAACCCGCCGCCTCCACCACCTCCACTGCCCCAACAGGATCGCTTGACTCGGTTCTTGAGGTTGAACCCTCCAGTTTTCTCAAGTAGTTCGGAGCCAATTGTGGCAGATGACTGGCTCCGCACCACCAACAAGAAGTTAGACACCGTCCAAGTTGTTGGAGCTGACAGGGTGCGCTTTGCCGCGCACCAACTTGAGGGACCAGCTGCTGAATGGTGGGATAATTACCAGGTCACCCACCCCGATATTGAAGCTATCACCTGGACCCAGTTTGAAGCGGCCTTTCGTACTCATCACGTAGCCGCGGGAGTCATGTCACTAAAGAGACGTGAGTTCCGTGACCTGAAACAACTGCACCGCTCTATCTCCGAGTATGGGGACCTTTTCAACAAGCTGGCACGGTATGCACCTGATGATGTATCCACTGATGCCAAGAGACAGGAGGAGTTCTTAAGGGGACTTAATGATGAAATATCTATTCAGCTTGTGGCTCTGAAGTTTGATAACTACCAGGAACTCCTGGACAGGGCAGTGGTGGTTGAAGCAAAGCAAAGGAGTATAGAGAACCGAAAGAGAAAGACCACCTCACACAAGCACAACTCAGCCGCGTATCAGAAGCAACGCACTTCGTCACCACCACCCCACAACCACAATGGCCGCAACCACAATGGTCATCGTCATGGAGGCAACAACCACAATGGCCATAAACACCGCAATGGAAGCGGCAATGGGAAGGATCTGAGTGAAGTGACATGTTTCAAGTGCAACAAGACAGGGCATTATGCAACTACTTGCCCCGAAAAGATGAAGAATGGGAATGGTAATGGAAACGGCAATGGACACAACCATGGCAATGGTAATGGAAACGGGAAGAAGCCGAATCCGTTCGTCAAAGCCAAAGTGAATCAGGTCTCCGTGGAGGATGCTCGTGAGGCACCTGACTCCGTGATTGGTAAGTTCAAGCTTAACTCCACCCCCGCAGTTGTTCTTTTTGATACTGGTGCATCGCATTCATTCATATCAAGGGTATTTGTGGATAGAGGCAAGATACCTATGGAGACTATTAGTACTCCCCTAAGGGTAAGTTCTCCTGGTGGAGAAATAGTGGCAAACTCTGGATGCCGTCGGTTAGAACTAAGGATTGGGGCACACATCTTTCCCACCAGCCTAGTCGTTCTGGAATCACAAGGCTTAGACATAATTTTGGGCATGAATTGGATGACCGAATACGAGGGAGTCATAGACTGTGCCAAAAGGACTATCGCACTCACGACTCCGGATAAGAAAATGATCCGCTTTAATTCAGCTTTCGCACTCAAAGGGAGTATGGTGAACTCTCTTAAGGGGGTTAGCCTAGAGGATGTGCCAATTGTGAAGGAGTATCTAGATGTGTTTCCGGAAGAATTGCTAGGGATGCCTCCTCACCGAGACATCGAGTTTCTCATTGACTTGATGCCTGGTACTGGACCAATAGCAAAGAGACCGTACAAAATGTATGTGGATGAGTTGAAGGAACTTATGAAACAGCTTAGAGAGCAATTGGACGAAGGTTTCATTCAACCAAGTGCGTCATCTTGGGGAGCACCTGTCTTATTCGTGGAGAAGAAGGATAAAACCAAGAGACTAGTCGTGGACTACCGGTCATTGAATGAAGTGACAATCAAGAATAAGTATCCCCTACCCAATATCAACGACCTGTTCGATCAATTAAAGGGAGCTAGTGTATTCTCGAAGATTGATCTCCGATCAGGTTATTTCCAGCTAAAGATCCGGGAACAGGATGTACCCAAGACAGCTTTCACCACGAGATACGGATTGTATGAGTACACCGTGATGTCGTTTGGCTTAACCAATGCCCCAGCGTATTTCATGACTATGATGAACAAGGTGTTCATGGAGTACTTAGATAAGTTTATTGTGGTATTCATTGATGCCATACTCATATATTCCAAGGATGAGAAAGAACATGAGAGGCATCTACGCTAATTATAGAAAGGTTAAGGGAACACAAGTTGTATGCCAAATTTAGCAAATGTGAGTTCTGGTTGAAAGAAGTAGGATTCCTTGGTCATATTGTGTCATCTAAAGGTGTTGCCGTGGACCCAAGTAAGGTAGCTTCCGTGACAGAATGGGAGTCCCCTAAGAATGTGGGTGATATTAGGAGTTTCCTGGGCCTTGAAGGATATTACCGAAGGTTCATTGAAAACTTTTCCAAGATAGCAAAGCCTATGACAGAATTGTTGAAGAAAGAGAAGAAGTTCCAATGGACCGAGGCATGTGAAGCAAGTTTTCAAGAGTTGAAGAAGCGGCTAGTAACAACACCAGATTTGTGCCTCCCTGACCTCCAAAAGGACTTCCAGGTCTATTGCGACGCTTCCCGGCAGGGACTTGGTAGTGTACTGATACAAGATGGAAAAGTAGTGTCTTACGCCTCTCGGCAACTTAAGAACCATGATAATAACTACCCCACTCACGATTTCGAACTGGCATCAGTTGTGCATGCGCTCAAGGTATGGAGACATTACCTAATGGGCAAACATTGTGATGTGTTCACGGGTCACAAGAGCCTTAAATACATCTTCACTCAAGAGAAATTAAATATGAGGCAAAGGAGATGGCTTGAGCTCATCAAGGACTATGACTTGGACCTGTAGTATCATCCTGGAAAGGCAAACATTGTGGCTGACGCCTTAATCCGGAAAGTCTATGTAAATGGACTTACTGTGGGAGAACTTCCAAATGATTTGTGTGAACAATTCAAGGATCTCAGGTTGGAAATAGTTCCGGAGGGATACTTAGCAACTATGGAGATGGTGCCAACGCTTCTGGACCAAATCAAAGAGTCCTAGAAGGGGGACAAAGAGTTGGAAGAGATAAGAGCTAATATAAGCAAGGGTAAAGCAAAAGGGTTTCATACGGATGAACAGGGAACACTTTGGTATGAGAAGCGTTTGTGCGTTCCCGATGACCCTGATATCAGGAAGTTAATTCTTCAGGAAGCTCACGATTCGCCGTCCTCAATCCATCCTGGTAATAAAAAGATGTACATGGATGTGAAAGATAGGTTCTGGTGGAACAACATGAAAAGGGAAGTTGCTGAATACATCTCCTTGTGTGACGTGTGCAACAGGGTCAAGGCTGATCATCAAAAGCCAGCAGGACTGCTGCAGCCATTACCTGTGCCCGATTGGAAGTGGGACAAGGTAGGAATGGATTTTATCACAGGACTGCCGCGTACTTGTTCTGGGTATGACTCCATCTGGGTAGTGGTCGACCACTTCACAAAGGTGGCCCACTTTATTCCCGTAAAGACCACCTATACGAGTGCTAAACTTGCCAAGATTTATATGTCAAGGATCGTAAGTCTTCATGGATTACCCAAGGGGATTGTCTCTGATAGAGGTACCCAATTCACCTCTAAGTTTTGGCGACAGCTACACGAGTCTCTAGGAATACGACTGGAGTTTAGTACTGACTTCCACCCACAAACAGATGGACAGACGGAAAGAGTCAATCAGATCTTGGAGGACATGTTAAGAGCCTGTGCGGTAGACTATGGGTCTAGTTGGGATGATAATTTGCCATATCCGGAATTCTCATACAATAACAGTTACCAAACTAGTATCAAGGATGCTCCATTTGAAGTTCTATATGGCAGAAAGTGTAGAACTCCGCTGCTATGGAGTGGAGTTGGAGAACGTAGGTTGTTTGGACCTAAATTGATCAAGGATGCCGAAGAAAAAGTAAGACAGATTCAAGACAGGTTAAAAGTAGCCCAATCCAAACAAAAGAGTTATGCTGATTCCAAGCGAAGGGATGTTACTTACGAAGTGGGAGACCATGCATATCTCCGAGTTTCACCACTACGAGGAGTTAAGAGATTTGGAATCAAGGGTAAGTTAGCACCCCGATTCATAGGGCCCTACAAAATCTTGGGTTGAAGAGGGGAGGTTGCCTATCAGTTGGAATTGCCGGAAGTGTTAACAGTTCATGATGTTTTCCATGTGTCTCAACTAAAGAAGGGTCACCCGGAAATGGCTGAAACCCCACTAAAGGATATGGTTCCGTTGGACGAGGTCCAACTAGAAAACGATCTCACCTATGAGGAAAGACCCACCAGGATTCTGGAAATAGCTTAGAGAATTACTCGTACCAAGACTATAAGGTTTTGCAAAGTTCAATGGAATCACCATTCTGAGGAAGAGGCCACGTGGGAACGTGAAGAAGACCTGAAGAAAGAACACCCACACCTATTTGCTAACCAACCTGAATCTCGGGGACGAGATTCTTCTTAAGGGGGGTAGGTTTGTAACATCCCAAATTTTGCAATCACAGATGTTACTAGAAGCATGCATCATATCCTTGCATCATGGCATCACATAACAAAAACTGCATCAGGTTTTTTTTTCCCCAAAGTCATACAAAAGACTAAAAGGGTAAAACCATTTCTAAACCTCCAAAACCCTTGAAAAAGTGTTATTTCATAACCCCATTCTAACCATATTATTTTTACAAAATTTTAGAAACAAATTTCATTTAATTCAGAGCCCGTTTGCAAAATTTATGCAGCTTTTGGTGAAGCAGAAATTAATAAAAAGAATAAAAAAAGAGAAGTCTAACCTAAGCGGGCCAGTCGAAGCCAGCCCGCAACTACCTACCGCGCGCGCCCACGAGCGAGCGGCGCACAGCGCAGCCGACGCCCAGGCCGGCGCAGCAGCCGCGCCAGCCACCAGCCCGCTCCCGCGCCCGCATCCGCTGATGCCCCCGCCCCACCCCGTCGTCCTCATCGCTGCGTCGAGTTCGGGCCGAACTCGCCCCGCCGCCACCTCTGGAACGAACTCCGGCCAAATCGGAGTTCGGTTCCGCGACCCCCGCACCAAGCTAGGCCGCATATATATACCCCCGGCACGTCTCCCCAAAAACCCTAGTTTTACTTCCACCAACCGACACCGGGCTGCCGCCATAGGCTCGCCGGAGTTCGCCGCCGTCGACGCTCACCGGCAAGGGTCCGGTGACCTCTGCCCCTCTCTTTCCCCTTTTCGACAACACCTTGCCTTGTAGGTTCATCTCACGCCTTTTTCCCTCTTCGTCGTGTACCACAGCCACCACAATTCCTCGTTGGAGTCTCGCCGGAGTTCGTGAAGATCAGCCGCTGTCTGGAGCTGCTCGAGGAGGGATTAAGCGACACCGACTGCGGGAACGGAACTGGGAGGAGATTCCCCACGCCGTCGTCTACTTCGCCACCCTGGGAAGCCGCCGGACCGCCGCCAAGCACCACCGCTGATGCGCCACCGCCGACCACCATCGCCGTCGAGCACGCCGCCGTCGTCGCCCCAGGTAAGCCTCTGTACCCCTCCTCCATCCTTTAGATCGCAAAAGAATGGCCTAGATTAGTTCGGCCTACCGAACCGGTACCGGCCAATCCCATCGCACCACGTGGCAGCCCGCGTCAGCACGCTGAGTCAGCCCGCATCGGCCTGCTGGACCAATCTCTGGATGCCACTTGTCGCCGCATAGCTCGCCGCCGTCCTGTCTTTTAATAAAAAGGGCAGAAATTGTTTTAATCTGGTTTAATTCATAGTAATTCAATTTTTTGTCCAAAATTTGCGTATAAAATACCGTTGGATTCGTAAATTTGAGTAGAACACAGATCTACAATAATGTTGGTGTTTTACCACATCAATCTTGCAGTAGGATTTAAAGTTTAGATTGGAGTATTTTAATTCTAGAAAATTATCCGTAGATCCGTTTTAGTTGATTCTTGTTGCGTTGACCTTGTTTCTACGAGACCTTCTATAGAAAATGGTTATATCTTTCTTAGGGTGTCCAGATCTGTCTCGGGGTAGATTGGAGTTGTAGATCTAGTTTTGAGCTTGGTTATTTAGTGTTTAATCCAAAATACTCAAAACCTATGGGGAACCGATTCTAATGACATCCCCAACTCAACAACACCCCCGAATAAAACCCTTGGTCAAATTTGAATCCATCCTTGCATATTACCAGGTTGCATGCATATTCGCCTTCGTGACATTGTTTTGTGCAAATTGTGATTGGAATCTATGTTTTGTTTCGTTAGATTGCTCGGAGTGCGCTGAGGAGTACTGTTGTGTAGAGTGCTGCTCGGATCAAGGCAAGGTACACCACTTGTTCATGTTTATGTCCCGGTTTTGACTATGCATGTTTTACTCTTCAAATTCCGTAGTATGCATGTGTAGGGTTTTGGTAGATTTTTGTTAGTACTATTTTGCAAGTACGGTTTTGTAGTATGCCATGAGTAGCTCTATGCTTAGGATTTTCTATCCCAATAGGTTATCCTGTTTTTCTAAGTTATGCTTGCTATGCTATATACTTATCTATATATAAAGTTTCGTTGGGGGGTTCGAAAGTCTGAAAATTTTCTAAGTATAAAAGCTCTCTCGAGCGAACCTTTTCCTCTCAAAAACACCTTCAAAATAAAACGAAGTTTTCTTCTGGGCGGAATGGTTGTCGGGTCAACGAGTGGAACTTTGGTGGAGGACGGCCGCCCAGGAATCAAATAAGTCTGCCATGTTTTAGAATTCAGAAGTTTCCAGTGCAACCACAATACATATGGACTCTGTCTTGGCTTAGTACTTAGTGGGAAACCTCACCAGGGTACCAACATTTGGACGTTCTTGGCACGGTTGGATCCAGATGGTAGAGGGGCTACTAAGGGAAGGTCTCGCCATGGTCTTGTCTGTAAAAGGACTTGATCGTGGATTGTGGGGAAAGTGCACAACCTCTCGAGAGTATTCCAACCTGATCAATCAGCCGTGCTCACGGAAACAGAACAACATCGAGCATCTGAAGGATGGAGCCTCTAAAAGATTTTCCTCTCTCTTTTCAAACTTAACGTTTTATAAACCCGCGTGAGTAATATTGCCATCGGGTGGGATTTTGGGAAATTGGTGCGTAATATCCAAGTGCTAGGTTGATTGGGCACTTGGTGAGTGATATCCATGTGTTCCATTTGACCGTATACTACTTATCAAAGTTTACAAAGTAGGGAAATCTCTTTCTCTTTTCCTCTTACATTGAGAAAATTGGCTTTATGCAAATGAACCCCAAAGCCTACTCTTAGCCTTGCATGTAGAGATAGACTTACTCTTTCCTTGGTGTAATTTGCCAATACATTCAAAGTATTTATCCAGCTTGTTGGCTGCACGCCTTATGTGCAGAATCCAAAGACTGAAAGGTGCGTAGGGATCGCGGGTCTTCACGCAGCTAGCCTGAGGCGTTGATGGACTCAAGTTTTACTTAGTTTCCGCTGTTTTATTTGAGCTAGCTATAAGCTATGCAAGTTGTAATAATAATACTCTGGATTATTCGTGTAATAATGACTTATGTTTTACATGATATTCATCGACTGTGAAGTGCTAGCTATTGATCCAGGTACTAGCATGTTAATCACATGGACTTAGGATCCTTAACGATTCGAGGTCGCAATAGCGTAGGAAGCGGTTTGGATGAAGGAGTTCATAACAGAACTAGGTGTGGTTCCTAGTGCATTGGACCTAATGGTAATCTATTGTGACAACAATGGAGCCATAGCCAATGCCAAGGAACCAAGGTCTCACAAGAATTCTAAGCATATTAAGTGCGGGTTTCACTCCATCTGTGAGCATGTCAAGGATGGAGATATAAACATTTGTAAAGTGCACACGGACCTGAATGTAGCAGATCCGTTGACTAAAGTTCTCCCTAGGGCAAAACATGATCAGCACCAGAACTCCATGGGCGTTAGATTTATCACTATGTAAACTAGATTATTGTCTCTAGTGCAAGTGGGAGACTGAAGGAAATATGCCTGAGAGGCAATAATAAAGTTGTTATTATGTATTCCTTGTATATGATAGATGTTTATTTTGCATGCTATAATTGTATTGATAGGAAACGTCAATACATGTGTGTTTAATAAACAAAAAGGATTCCTAGTTATGCCTCTCTTATAGACTAGCTTGTTGATTAACAAGATGATCAAGGTTTCCTGGTCATGGACATTGGATGTTGTTAATAACAAGGTCACAGCATTTGTGAAATGATGTGATGAACATTCATCCGAAGTATAGCATTATGATCAAGTCATTATGTTTACATTGCTATAACATCATACAAAGTAATCTTTATCCTTAGACCATGAGATCATGTTAATTGCCAACACCATAAGAGTATCTTGATAACATCAAATGTCACACCGTAATAGGGTGACTATAATGGTGGGTTCAATGCTACGAAGGTGTTATGTTGAGGCTCATGGATCAAGAGTGGAATTTGTCAATCCAGATGACGGATAGATATACTCTAGGCCCTCTCGATGATATCACATTAAGATAACTTGCAAGCAAGTGATGTGATCACTAGAATGTTATATCACGGGAACGAGAAAAGAGTGCATGTCGGTAACGAGATCAAATTAGGTATTTGGATACCGATGATAGAATCTCGGACATGTATTATATCATGAGACAAAGGGATTAATTTACTAGCGTTAAAGGTTCTCACGATCACAGAAGTCATCGTTGAATGTGCATGAGTCAGTATGCATCTCCAGGTCCCGCTTCTGATTATTGATCTGAGAGGAGTCTCAATCATGTCTGCATTATTCATGAACCATAGGGTGACACACTTAAGGGTTTCCGGACACCATGTTTTAGACGAAAGGATTGTAAAGCGTAGTAATTGTTTCGATAGAAAACGGAATTGTTTCGGGTGAAATTGCAGAAAGTGGTTCTGCATGTGATATTGAAATGTTGCAAGGGGTTTTCTGTGAATGTTTGTTAATTAAAGTAATTAACAAAATTCTGAATAAATTTAATAAAAGAGTTTTATTAAATGAGAGAGCATTAAACTTAGAGAATTTTAATGCATTTAAAGTGGAGACTTTAAATGAGAATGTGAAGGGGCATTTTAATGTGGAGGAGTTACCACCACATGAATGGGGGAGGTGAGGGGTCACCCCCATGGGGCGCCAGCCATGGGGAGGGGTACCCCCTCCTCCTATAAAAGGCCACCCCTCTCACCCTTCTTCCTCACACGTCCTCGTGAAGGATCTCTCTCCCCCTCTAGAATTATTCCCCCATGGTCTCGGATTAGCGAGATACATGTTCCGGTGGCATTTCGTCTGGAAGGAGTTGCTGCTTCCGCTGCATCTCTAGAGCAAGGAGGTGGAGGTTGTCTGGTTGCTTGAACGTGTGTGCGAGGACGGATGCGCTCCTGATTTCCGGTGCTCGGACTTCCACACGATCTTGAGATCGGCAAGTGTACGACTACATCAACCACGAGTTCGGACTCGTTAACAAAACTCGTTGTATCTGAGGGTAAGTTCTCCATGGATGTATGTCCAACCATTGCTCTGTATCTAGTAGATAGATCTTGGCATATAGTTCTGATCGTAGGAAATTTTTTGTTTTCTATGCTGCAGACCCAATAGTGTGTTCTTCTCACAAACCACATATGGATCCACCAGTGTCAATGCATGTGTGTTCAAACCACATCTAGAGTCAGTGCATATGTGTTCTTTTCACAAACCACATAAGGATCCACCAGTGACATTGGATGTGTGTTCTTTTCATGAACCACACACAGTGTAATTGGATGTGTGTTCTTCTCACAAACCACATATGGATCCACCAGTGTCATTGCATCTGTTTTCTTTTCACAAACCACTTCTAGAGTCATTTTAATGTGTGTTCTTCTCACAAACCACATATGGATCCACCAGTCTTCATTGGATGTCTGTTCTTTTCATGAACCACACTTAGTGTCATTGCATGTGTGTTCTTCTCACAAACACATATAGATCCACCAGTGTCATCGGATGTGTGTTCTTCTCACGAACCACATATGGAACCACCAGTGGCATTGCAAGTGTGTTCTTCTCACAAACCATTCTAGAGTCATTGCATGTGTGTTGTTTTCACAAACCATATAATGATCCACAAGTGTCATTGGATGTGTGTTCTTTTCATGAACCACACACAGTGTAATTGGATGTGTGTTCTTCTCAGAAACAACATATGGATCCACCAGTGTCATTGCATGTGTGTTGTTTTCACAAACCACATCTAGAGACATTTTAAAGTGTGTTCTTATCACAAACCACATATGGATCCACAGAGTTCATTGGATGTGTGTTGTTTTCATGAACCACACTCAGTGTCATTGCATGTGTGTTCTTCTCACAAACCACATATGGATCCACCAGTGTCATTGCATGTGTGTTCTTTTCACAAACCACATCTAGAGTCAATGAAATGTGTGTTCTTCTAACAAACCACATATGGATCCACCAGTGTCTTTGCATGTGTGTTCTTTTCACAAACCACATCTAGAGTCATTGAAATGTGTGTTCTTCTCACAAACCACATATGGATCCACTAGTGTCATTGGATGTGTGTTCTACTCATAAAACACATCTAGAGTCATTGCATGTGTGTTCTTCAAACAAACCACATATGGATCCACCAGAGTTCATTGGATGTGTGTTCTTTTCATGAACCACACCCAGTGTCATTTCATGTGTGTTCTTCTCACAAACAACAGCATGTCTGTTATTCTCACAATCCACATCTAGAGTCATTGAAATGTGTGTTCTTATCACAAACCACATATGGATCCACAAGTGTCATTGCATGTGTGTTCTTCTCACAAACCACATCTAGAGTCATTGCATGTGTGTTCTTTTCACAAACCACATATGGATCCACCAGAGTTCATTAGATGTGTGTTCTTTTCATGAACCACAACTAGTGTCACTGCATGTGTGATCTTCTCACAAACCACATATGGATCCACTAGTGTCATTGCATGTGTGTTCTTCTCACAAACCACATATGGACCCACCAGAGTTCATTGGATGTGTGTTCTTTTCATGAACCACACCCAGTGTCATTGCATGTGTGTTCTTCTCACAAACCACATATGGATCCACCAGTGTCATTGGATATGTGTTCTTCTCACAAACCACATCTGGATCCACCAGTGTCATTGCATGTGTGTTCTTTTCACAAACCACATCTAGAGTCATTGAAATATGTGTTCTTCTCACAAACCACATATGGATCCAATAGTGCCATTGGATGTGTGTTCTTTTCATGAACAACACCTAGTGTCATTGCATTTGTGTTCTTCTCACAAACCACACATGGATCCACCAGTGTCATTGGATGTGTGTTCTTCCCACAAACCACATATGGATCCACCAGTGTCATTGCATGTTTGTTCTTTTCACAAACCACATCTAGAGTCATTGAAATGTGTGTTCTTCTCACAAACCACATGTGGATCCACCAGTGTTATAGCATGTGTGTTCTTCTCACAAACCACATCTAGTGTCATTAAATGTGTGTTCTCTTCACAATCCACATAAGGATCCAATACTGTCATTGCATGTGTGTTCTTCTCATGAACCACACCCAGCGTCATTGCATGTGTGTTCTTTTCATGAACCACATATGGATCCACCAAAGTTTATTGAATGTCTGTTATTCTCACAAACCACATTGATTCACAATTGTCATTGCATTTGTGTTCTTTTCACAAACCACATGTGGATCCACCTGTGTCATTGCATGTGTTTTCTTTTCAAAAACCACATAAGGATCCACTAGTGTCAACGGATGTGTGTTCTTCTCATGAACCACAACCAATGTCATTTCATGTGTGTTCTTCTCACAAACCACACATGGATCCACCAGACTTCATTGGATGTGTGTTCTTTTCATGAACCACACACAGTGTAATTGGATATGTGTTCTTCTCACAAACCACATCTGGATCCACCAGTGTCATTGCATGTGTGTTCTTTTCACAAACCACATCTAGAGTCATTTAATGTGTGTTCTTCTCACAAACCACATACGGATCCACCAGACTTCATTGGATGTCTGTTATTTTCATGAACCACACTTAGTGTCATTGCATGTGTGTTCTTCTCACAAACACATATGGATCCACCAGTGTATTTGGATGAGTTTTCTTCTCACAAACGGCATATGGATCCACCAGTGTCATTGCATGTGTGTTCTTCTCACGAACCACATCTAGAGTCATTGGATGTGTGTTCTTTTCACAAACCACATAAGGATCCAGAAGTGTCATTGGATGTGTGTTCTTTTCATGAACCACACCCAGTGACATTGGATGTGTGTTCTTCTCACAAACCACACATGGATCCACCAGTGTCATTGCATGTATGTTCTTTTCACAAACCACATCTAGAGTCATTGAAATATGTGTTCTTCTCACAAACCACATATGGATCCACCAGTGTCATTGCATGTGTGTTCTTCTCATAAACCACATCCAGAGTCATTGCATGTGTGTTCTTCTCACAAACCACATATGGATCCACCAGTGTCATTGGATGTGTGTTCTTCTCACAAACCACATATGGATCCACCAGTGTCATATCATGTGTGTTCTTCTCACAAACCATTCTAGAGTCATTGCATGTGTGTTCTTTTCACAAACATATAAGGATCCACCAGTGTCATTGGATGTGTGTTCTTTTCATGAACCACACATAGTGTAATTGGATGTGTGTTCTTCTCACAAACCACATCTGGATCCACCAGTGTCATTGGATGTGTGTTCTTTTCACAACCCACATCTAGAGACATTTTAAAGTGTGTTCTTCTCACAAACCACATATGGATCCACCAGAGTTCATTGGATGTGTGTTCTTTTCATGAACCACACTCAGTGTCATTGCATGTTAGTTCTTCTCACAAACCACATATGGATCCACTAGTGTCATGGCATGTGTGTTCTTTTCACAAACCACATGTAGAGTCAATGAAATGTGTGTTCTTCTAACAAACCACATATGGATCCACCAGTGTCATTGCACGTGTGTTCTTTTCACAAACCACATCTAGAGTCATTGAAATGTGTGTTCTTCTCACAAACCACATATGGATCCACTAGTGTCATTGCATGTGTGTTCTACTCATAAACCACATCTGGAGTCATTGCATGTGTGTTCTTCAAACAAACCACATATGGATCAACCAGAGTTCATTGGAAGTGTGCTCTTTTCATGAACCACACCCAGTGTCATTTCATGTGTGTTCTTCTCACAAACCACAGCCTGTCTGTTATTCTCACAATCCACATCCAGAGTCATTGAAATGTGTGTTCTTCTGACAAACCACATATGGATCCACAAGTGTCATTGCATGTGTGTTCTTCTCACAAACCACATCTAGAGTCATTGCATGTGTGTTCTTCTCACAAACCAGATATGGATCCACCAGTGTCATTGCATGTGTGTTCTTCTCACAAACCACATATGGACCCACCAGAGTTCACTGGATGTGTGTTCTTTTCATGAACCACACCCAGTGTCATTGCATGTGTGTTCTTCTCACAAACCACATATGGATCCACCAGTGTCATTGGATGTGTGTTCTTCTCACAAACCACATATGGATCAACCTATGTCATTGCATGTGTGTTCTTCTCACAAACCACATCTAGAGTAACTGCATCTGTGTTCTTTTCACAAACCACATAAGGATCCAACAGTGTCATTGGATGTGTGTTCTTTTCATGAACAACACCCAGTGTCATTGCATGTGTGTTCTTCTCACAAACCACACATGGATCCACCAGTATCATAGGATGTGTGTTCTTCACAGAAACCACATATGGATCCACCAGTGTCATTTCATGTGTGTTCTTTTCACAGACCACATCTAGAGTCATTGAAATGTGTGTTCTTCTCACAAACCACATATGGATCCACTAGTGTCATTGCATGTGTGTTCTTTTCACAAACCACATCTAGAGTCATTGAAATATGTGTTCTTCTCACAAACCACATATGGATCCAATAGTGCCATTGGATGTGTGTTCTTTTCATGAACAACACCTAGTGTCATTGCATTTGTGTTCTTCTCACAAACCACACATGGATCCACCAGTGTCATTGGATGTGTGTTCTTCCCACAAACCACATATGGATCCACCAGTGTCATTGCATGTTTGTTCTTTTCACAAACCACATCTAGAGTCATTGAAATGTGTGTTCTTCTCACAAACCACATGTGGATCCACCAGTGTTATAGCATGTGTGTTCTTCTCACAAACCACATCTAGTGTCATTAAATGTGTGTTCTCTTCACAATCCACATAAGGATCCAATAGTGTCATTGCATGTGTGTTCTTCTCATGAACCACACCCAGCGTCATTGCATGTGTGTTCTTTTCATGAACCACATATGGATCCACCAAAGTTTATTGAATGTCTGTTATTCTCACAAACCACATTGATTCACAATTGTCATTGCATTTGTGTTCTTTTCACAAACCACATGTGGATCCACCTGTGTCATTGCATGTGTTTTCTTTTCAAAAACCACATAAGGATCCACTAGTGTCAACGGATGTGTGTTCTTCTCATGAACCACAACCAATGTCATTTCATGTGTGTTCTTCTCACAAACCACACATGGATCCACCAGACTTCATTGGATGTGTGTTCTTTTCATGAACCACACACAGTGTAATTGGATATGTGTTCTTCTCACAAACCACATCTGGATCCACCAGTGTCATTGCATGTGTGTTCTTTTCACAAACCACATCTAGAGTCATTTAATGTGTGTTCTTCTCACAAACCACATACGGATCCACCAGACTTCATTGGATGTCTGTTATTTTCATGAACCACACTTAGTGTCATTGCATGTGTGTTCTTCTCACAAACACATATGGATCCACCAGTGTATTTGGATGAGTTTTCTTCTCACAAACGGCATATGGATCCACCAGTGTCATTGCATGTGTGTTCTTCTCACGAACCACATCTAGAGTCATTGGATGTGTGTTCTTTTCACAAACCACATAAGGATCCAGAAGTGTCATTGGATGTGTGTTCTTTTCATGAACCACACCCAGTGACATTGGATGTGTGTTCTTCTCACAAACCACACATGGATCCACCAGTGTCATTGCATGTATGTTCTTTTCACAAACCACATCTAGAGTCATTGAAATATGTGTTCTTCTCACAAACCACATATGGATCCACCAGTGTCATTGCATGTGTGTTCTTCTCATAAACCACATCCAGAGTCATTGCATGTGTGTTCTTCTCACAAACCACATATGGATCCACAAGTGTCATTGGATGTGTGTTCTTCTCACAAACCACATATGGATCCACCAGTGTCATATCATGTGTGTTCTTCTCACAAACCATTCTAGAGTCATTGCATGTGTGTTCTTTTCACAAACATATAAGGATCCACCAGTGTCATTGGATGTGTGTTCTTTTCATGAACCACACATAGTGTAATTGGATGTGTGTTCTTCTCACAAACCACATCTGGATCCACCAGTGTCATTGGATGTATGTTCTTTTCACAACCCACATCTAGAGACATTTTAAAGTGTGTTCTTCTCACAAACCACATATGGATCCACCAGAGTTCATTGGATGTGTGTTCTTTTCATGAACCACACTCAGTGTCATTGCATGTTAGTTCTTCTCACAAACCACATATGGATCCACTAGTGTCATGGCATGTGTGTTCTTTTCACAAACCACATGTAGAGTCAATGAAATGTGTGTTCTTCTAACAAACCACATATGGATCCACCAGTGTCATTGCACGTGTGTTCTTTTCACAAACCACATCTAGAGTCATTGAAATGTGTGTTCTTCTCACAAACCACATATGGATCCACTAGTGTCATTGCATGTGTGTTCTACTCATAAACCACATCTGGAGTCATTGCATGTGTGTTCTTCAAACAAACCACATATGGATCAACCAGAGTTCATTGGAAGTGTGCTCTTTTCATGAACCACACCCAGTGTCATTTCATGTGTGTTCTTCTCACAAACCACAGCCTGTCTGTTATTCTCACAATCCACATCCAGAGTCATTGAAATGTGTGTTCTTCTGACAAACCACATATGGATCCACAAGTGTCATTGCATGTGTGTTCTTCTCACAAACCACATCTAGAGTCATTGCATGTGTGTTCTTCTCACAAACCAGATATGGATCCACCAGTGTAATTGCATGTGTGTTCTTCTCACAAACCACATATGGACCCACCAGAGTTCACTGGATGTGTGTTCTTTTCATGAACCACACCCAGTGTCATTGCATGTGTGTTCTTCTCACAAACCACATATGGATCCACCAGTGTCATTGGATGTGTGTTCTTCTCACAAACCACATATGGATCAACCTATGTCATTGCATGTGTGTTCTTCTCACAAACCACATCTAGAGTAATTGCATCTGTGTTCTTTTCACAAACCACATAAGGATCCAACAGTGTCATTGGATGTGTGTTCTTTTCATGAACAACACCCAGTGTCATTGCATGTGTGTTCTTCTCACAAACCACACATGGATCCACCAGTATCATAGGATGTGTGTTCTTCACAGAAACCACATATGGATCCACCAGTGTCATTTCATGTGTGTTCTTTTCACAGACCACATCTACAGTCATTGAAATGTGTGTTCTTCTCACAAACCACATATGGATCCACTAGTGTCATCGCATGTGTGTTCTTCTCACAAACCACATCTAGTGTCATTAAATGTGTGTTCTCTTAAATTCCACATAAGGATCCACTAGTGTCATTGCATGTGTGTTCTTCTCATGAACCACACCTAGTGTCATTGCATGTGTGTTCTTTTCATGAACCACATATGGATCCACCAAAGTTCATTGCATGTCTGTTATTCTCACAAACCACATTGATTCACTAGTGTCATTGCATTTCTGTTCTTTTCATAAACCACATGTGGATCCACCAGTGTCATTGCATGTGTCTTCTTTTCACAAACCACTTAAGGATCCACTTGTGTCAATGGATGTGTGTTCTTCTCATGAAC